>CM026297.1:10240760-10577461 GCA_014851415.1 Cnaphalocrocis medinalis
ATGGACCGGACCTACTTGATACTAAATTTACATTTTCAAAGGGCTTGTAGTCTTCATGTCATTTTAATTTTGCAATTTCCAAAGGTTTTTGACCCCAAATTTAAACTTGCCTATTTTATATTTCAAATGCAAAATCTACGCCATCCTTAAAACCCGAAGCTCGAACAAACCATCAATTAACCAAGCCTTTGACCGGAACATTACATAACCCGATCTAATACACAATGCGTGACCGGCCCGCAATTATGCTGGTGATCTCTTATGTAACTTTGTTTGTCTGCGGATTGTTGTTGCCAAATGCGGCATTAATTAAAAGGACACGACAGTGCTTGGATTAATTGACTTCTCTATCTGTATCTTCTTTATCGAGTTCGTGGTTATGTATCTTGGTTTCCAATACCTTTTCTAACTTTGTTCCGGTAACATTCCATTTTGTACCATCATTAATTTTACTGTTTCTGTCAAATCAACCACTTTATTCAGATTTTTTATTAATTATGTGAACAAAACTGACAGACTCAAACGTCAATTTGACATTAAAAATTTTTCATCAGCTTAATTCATACGATTAAAATAAGAGTAGGTACATACCAAGGTGTATTATAATTTTTATTCTTTAGTGATGTCTATTTCCTAACTTTCAGATCATTATGTGTTCCTAAAGATCTAATTATCAAAAGTAGGTAAAGACATTTATGCAAGGTGGGTGTGCATCATAAATAAGAAACTTTAAAATTAAACATAATTTTACCAAAACATAATGAGTACATTAACGAATGAACAGTTATTCCTAACGTATTACAAATCGTTACGTAGGTTACAACATTTAACTACGATTTCAAAATCACAAATGATAATATTTCAATTAATCCACTTCGATATTACATATCAATAAAAGCGGCCCGACGTTGTTACCCTGAGGCATCCATTAAGAGAGCGCGTGGGGAGATACGATACATATCTGGTGTTGTGAGCCGAACCCAAAAAGGCCACGGATGACGATATCAGAGTTAAACAAGATTTTTTTCAACTGGCATTGACCTGGCTAAGGGATTCCTTTTGTGGTCAACAGTTGCAAAAGCTTCTGACTGGTCAGAAATTGCGATTAAACACGTTAATATGTTAATCACGGTTGCGAAGTTGAGATGTGATCGCTGATTGAAAGACAGATTGTATGTCAACTGAATTCTAATTAACTAACTATTGCCTACGAGGGAAATTAGTCTTTATTGTCCACACAATTGACTTAAACAGAACCAAATTTCTTTTTAAATATTCTAAACACATTCTTATTGCAAACTAAACATCATTCATATTAAAACTTGTCCACGATTTTAGAATAATTTAAGGCTATACCTATATTTTGTGTGTATGTTAGTTAAGAGTTCAATTTGGAGTTCTTGTTCTGTCGTATAGATAGAGTTATGGTTCACTACCATGAGTTATTTAAACTAGTAACGTGTTACAAACATCAATACCTCTTACTTTTAATTTTTTATTTCTTCTGCAATAGTTGCATTGCAATAGGTGTTTCCGAGCAGATACGACCTAGTGATCTTCAAGAAACGAGCTTATTCCTTCCTTAAGATCCGGCAATGCATTTGTGATGCCTCAGGTGTTGCAGATGTCCAGTGGGCAGCGGTGATCACTTACCATCAGATGAGCCGCCTGCTCCTTTGTCTGTAATAATGTAAAAAAAGTTAATAAAATTCTTCCTACTATTTAATAATTACCTTCTCTTTTGGATGGCGTATTTAATAGTGAGTCACTTTTGGCATTATGAATTCGATGACGTAAACACTATTTGGTGAGCAAGACATTTTGCTTACCTATACTTATTTGACCTCTTGTATAAATGTGTCATTCATAAACTTGCCATTTGCATTTTTAATTTTATTATCTCAACTTCTTATCAAATGTGTGTGTGACCTATGACCTCCTATTAAGAGGCGCACGTATGTCTCACTGTACTACCATCTCTGGATGATTTCCTATAAGTATACATCAGTCACATTAAAGTCCTTCAAGAAACGAGCCTATATCTTCTTGAAAAGCCGGCAACGCATCCGCATTCCTTCTGGTGTAGCTGATCTGGTGGTCTATGGGCGTGTTCACTTACCTAGTGTCCACTTACCATCAGGTGACCCACTTGCTCGTTTGCCTTCCTATGTCATAAAAAAGTCAGCCTTCACATTTTTCCATTCCACAAATAATTACAAATATTAAGGACCATAAATTCCAATTCAACATTATAAGGTTTGACATTTAACCTGAATTCTTGGGATTGTTATTTTTATGCCCTCAATATCTTCCATTGCCATTAAAATACAGGAACTTGTTACGATTAAATTCATTCAAATGTAGGTTACATTTGACTGCAATAGAAAATTTGGCTTCCGATTTACTGAGAATTTTAAGTCTTGACATATTTACGTTTGATAATATAAATTAGTTTTAAAAACGACCTCAAAAGAGAAGGAGTGTTTCTTACTGTTTTATGCATATTACGATACCGAAGCTAATCGTTTGGTTATCCAATATGTTTGTTTGAAACTTTAGAATTTCAACCAATTGTGAATCAAATTTAATTTGTGTGTGAAACTGTGTTGACGTGTTAGCAGTGGTATCAAGTGTTTAAGATATTATTAAACAAGTGTTTGAATATTACTCAATTATATTGACGGTAAGTAATAATAAAGTTAAACATAAAAACATGTCACCGGAAAATACGAATCGTAAGTTGATGAAATTCCTAGGTAGTTGATCAACTTTCGGAAAATAACAAACTGCAGTTAAATATTATCAGTTAAACAGTGTTAGGTTTGTTATTGAAAATAGATCAGGTTAGGACAGAACCAGAACTGTTGATCCCACACCGGCTAGCGCATAGTGTGGTCACCAGTTCTAACTTGTTCGTTGTAGACCCAATGGAAAATGGAGAAGACTAGGGCTATTTGCTTTGTCTTGCGAGAAATGTATGTGCATATTTCTAGTATTAGCTCGGCGGTGACGGAAAACATCGTGAGAGAACTGCATAGTTCGGATAGTATTAAATTAACTATGATTCAGTTGGTCTGGTTCCCCTGTTAAAGCAATGTGTGCGAAAGTCAGACGGCAGTCGCTTTATTGTTCCTAATGACTAAACTCCCCAAATTCTGAATCAATTAATGAATTATATCCGTACTTCGAGTTCCAAAACGATAGATTTGGATGCTAAAATGAGAGTGAGCACTTTGCTAGTCGCAAAAGCAACCAACCAAGGATATTGTACAAGGAGGCACCCTCAAGGTCCAGGCAGGGAGACGGTTGAGTTGAAAGACCACCAGTTCCGTCTGATTAGTCCCTGAGTTTATTTTAAAACTGCCACCCCTAGGCAGGCGGCTTAGGGTCATTATTCCGGTGACACACAATGCTTGCGCGGTGTAAAAATGCATAGTGCCATCTACCGGAATAATGACAAACCGCCTGCTTGCGTGCTTTATACAGATATATCAGGCAAGGATGTAAAACTGAATGTCGGAATAGTCAACGGAGGTGATTCTACTACTTAAAATCTTAATTTACATAATTACAACTTCATCAAACATTCTAGGAAGTTAACCTCTTCCTAGGAGGAGTAGAACCTTGGTTCTGCGTTCACCACGTGGGTGATTCTGGGGCATAGAGGGATGCCAATGACTTTCAACCTACAGACATTCTTTGTGTTGGCCTTGCCCGACTGGTTCAAGACAATAAGTATTGTTTCTGATGGTCGCTTCATACTTAATAGTGCATTTAGTACAAGTTTAGTGCACAATTGCAGCATAATATTGTATGTTATGTATACTCGTAGCCAGTGGCTCGAGATGAGCAAGGTATACGCTATATGCAGAGTGTATTTGTAGACATTTAAATCCCTTTAACCACATCTTATATCAACAACTCCTGAACAACATTTGTTATTGAAATTTTGAAGAAAATCTTTTTGATTCCCCATACAAAATGACCATATCACGTGGCCGACTTTGTATGAAAAGTTGAATTTTTTTTTGTGTGAATTTCCTTAAGTCATTAAAATGGCTGAGGCATCCAAAGGTAGAGTTTTTTTTTTAAATCCAGCTTTTTTTAAAATGCGCCAAAACCGTTTTGAGTTAAATTCCCAGGTCTCTAGCTACATCGTAAATAACTAATATTACCTTTTACATTCAGGTAAGCAATAAATACTTTTAGTTTGAGTACTATTGTCCCAAAACGAAATGAGGGTGAGCCACTACTTAGTATAATAAATTAGCAAAATATTGATTCAAATCGAGCGGCGGAAGGCGCCAAGGCCCGGCCGATCTCCGAGAAGCCACAGTATAAGCACAGAATACTTAATAGTACATGTACGGAAAGCCCACTCCTAAAAACCGTTTATGGAAATGAAGACTCAGGCTACCATAACATAACGTTGAAATTCCGACCGCCCAGCGTTCAATGCCTACCATTATTCATACCTAGAAGTGCGTTCTCTTTCTATCGCAAGCAACTGTCGCGCGTGCGTCGCCGCTCGTTCGTGATTTTCTACTAATTTGCCCCTCCGGAGGGGACGCCGCATGTACTTGCAAGTTCGATACCTACACGCGGAGTGGGACAGGCCTGGTATAAGAGATGATGATACTTGGGAGAGTATTTGTATATCAGTCATAAATCCAGCAGTAAAAAAGGTCAAGATTTTTTATGTGATGAAAACAAAGAAAAAAATACCGCGCTGCCGGCGCTGCTTCACGCCGATCTTCAGTGAAGTCGTAGTAGGTATCACTCCTTTCATTGCCGAAGCGTGACTCTCTCAATTTTAAAGTGCCTGTCGGATTCACCCTTAAATGGTTCCGTAGCAAAGATTATTTTTTAACTGACAAAGGAGGAGATTCTCAATTCGCCAATGCCTTAATATTTTTGAAGGTATATATTCTGGTTTCCGAGTTATTACGTATTAAAAAAAAACTACTTACTACTTAGTCTCATTCAAACCAATTTTCGATGGAAGTTTTCATACAGCATACCTAATTATTATTCATTTATATTTTCTTACACACATTGTGTAGGTACACTTTAATAGTGTCTGTGTTTGGTAGTATGGATAGAGTGAAGACCTATTCATTGATTCCTACACTAGAGTAAAACATTTTTTTCAATGATTAAAATATATATAAATATATTGACCTTCCGAATCAGCAGTAGATTATACAATTTGACATTCATAAATGTTCTGTAAAGGACTTAAATTGAATGAAGAGATTTTCATTTGATTCGATTTGATTTCATATGGGCCCCACAAAATTTACTGTTTTTTTCTATTTTTGGGTGCAAGATGAAGTTGTAACACTGTTCTAAAGTGTACTGTGAGTGATGTTTTCAACAAACGAAGTGTTTAAAAGCCTCAACTTCTGTTTGGTTTCGAACTAGGAAGGTGTACCGGAATTGTTGTAAAGCTGGGGTCTCACTGAGAGCGACGCGTGGTGGAAGTATTCTTGAACGAAGCTTCAACTTGTTTTAAAATCATAGGTGGCAGACGCTTCCCTCCGATGGGGGGATCTGAATCGTGTGTGAAAAAGCAGCTAAATGGCTTACTGTTGGACTGAAGTTTGGATAAACAGCATTGATTATATCGTTCATCAAATTGACATTTGATGTATCATCTTCTAAAATAATATTAATCACTTGTAGATGAAGCTCAGTGCTAAAGTACGCCATCTAGTGATTTTTTTCACGCGATTGCCCCTATTCGTCCTTGGTGAACACTGCTATGTTCACAGAATTTAATAGGCCTTTGCATCTTAGCAGATGATTTAAGTAGCATTTTAAGTAGGGACACCACACCTTCGCTCGTGGCTGTACAGAGAAATTCGCGATTGTATGTTTCGTCCGCATTTGCGCAAGCGAAACGAGAATAGATTACTTATTATCAAGTTTCAACAGTAACGTTCTTATTTTTTTGGAATAAAGTGGCTTTAACATACGGACGGACGAATCTATAAGGGTTCCGATTTTTGCCATTTCATATCATATGAAAATGTGTAGCGCTCAATTCCTGCTTCATTCGAGTTTTCTGTTAGCCCATGATGTCATTCCAGTCAAAATGGGCCGTTGAATCAAATCAATCGAATTCCCTAGGTGCACGAATGAGAGGGCCTGCAATAAATCCATGTTTTGGCAAACGAGAATATACCTGTCTCATTCAAAAGTGACATAGTTACATTTCATGTAATAAGGGACAGGGATAAAGATTCGGTTGAGAATTCCATTTCGTTAAAGACTCGTAGACTCGCTCGTTGTCATTGTTTACCGTTATCATTACTACTACATCCGCTATCACCCACACCCCATCTTTTCCAGACTAGTTGATATTTCTCATCTCTGACGTCAGTTCACAGTATTTGCCGCCATATTTGAACAAGTGAATTTTTGTTCTGCAACAAGGCTCGACTGTTCGAAATTCGAATTAACAGGGCAGCCATTGGAATGTTATCGTTAGCACTTCTGTCATCCGTTAAGTAAATGCTCATCTGGTTTTGAGTATGAGTTAAGTTTGCGTTTTTAGTTTTCACTAGCGGTGCTCAGATTATCAAGTAGTCATCCATACAAATTTCGTGATTTTTTAGGGTTAGGTAAGTCAAATGAAAAGATGGAAGCCTTAATAAGCTCACTTTGTTGTTCTATCTGTCCGCATGTGTGTAACCATTTATTTCGGGAACGCGTGAAGATATCGTATTGAAACTTAAAACATACGCTTAAGTCAACAGTCTTCTAAAGTTGTGAGAGAATCAAAAGAAAAGAGATACAGCGTTTTTTAGCAAAAGGTCTTCCAAGGTGTTCAGCACTTATAGGGTAAGAAGAACCCTATAAATAACCGTTGAGGTCTCTTATCCTATCGCAAATGAGCAAGGTTTCTTGGTCAGCCCCCATTTATGACAGCCTATCCCCTCCCCTCCCTCCAGCCCCCACATCAAGGAAATATTGAATGAAATATAATCTACTATCTATGAATGTAACATAGTTTAGAAACACTTGGTAGACTCCCATAACGTGTGACGTACGGTGGCCTGCACATCAAGTTACTACAATCTGTCAAATTTCTTCAATCGAACCTCACTTTTATGTCAAACGTGATTGGTTCAATATCAACTGATGAAATTTGACAGATTGTAGTAACTTGATGTGCTGGCCACTGTACCTACTTTATGGATAGTCTCTTATAGAAAAATAGTGAGCCCGCCCGTCACTTTGCTTCGAAACAGTAATTTCCTTTGAATAAGGAATATCAATAAGTGTTTCCTTAGTCATTGGTAATTTCAAGTCGAACCAAGAGATGACGCTAGGCGTCGATTAGATCGCGTTAGTGTTTCGTGTTTTCGGTTTGTATATGTCGCTGTCTCTAGAAGTTATCTTCATAAATAGTATGGATACTAAAACCCTATGTTAGTCCACTCGTTGATAGACTAAGTCGCGTGCGGAAGCTAGTGTTGCATAAGTTGTCTATTCTATATTGTTCGAAGTTGAGACCGCTTAACTGGTTACCAGTGGTCACAGACTAGGGATGTGACAACTGAATATTACTCGAGTCAACTCTTTCTTTTTAGAATGTTCCACTGCCGGGCAAAGGTCCATCAGCGCTGCCTATTTTTTTTTTTTTGAGAAGGTTGCAGGACAAACGACGGAATCACCCCCTGATGGTAAGTGATTACCGCCGCCCGTGTGTTTTAATGCGTTATGTGGCAGACGACTGTAGCAGATGTTAGACTGCAGTGGAACAGTATAAAATACTATGCTGATATTTTACGTTTATTATGTGGAAATCACCTGATGGTATGCGATCGCGTCCATAGACACCAGCAGCACCTGTAGAGGTGTGAGTTGTTGTATGTGTTGGCAGCGGCCAACCTTTAACTCCCTTTCCACCCAATTGGGCTTCCGGTACCCTCACTCACTGATCGAAACACAGCGCATGCGGTGCTTTACGCCGGTCTTGTGTGAGGTGGTATCACTCCGGTCGAGTCGGCACATTCATGCCAAAGCGTAGCTCTCCCACGGTCAATGAGAGGTGAACTAAAACCACTACTCGCTACTGCGAGTTGTACTCAACGAGTTCAATCTTTGTCGTTTGAACGTCAAAAGTAGAAATATAAAAATTCTTTATTCAATTTAAGTCCTTATAGAACATTTATAAATGGCAAATATAAGTAAGTAATGTAAGTTACCGCTGATTCGGAAAGTCGATTTCTACCGAGAGTTAAATTAGTAAGTGACTGATTAAAGTGAGTGATTTGATGTGGCACATCACTAACCCGTCGTCCTACTTGGTCCACCCGTCGGTCCACTTGTGTCAAACTACCGCGTTGCTATCGATGCTAATTTCATACGTAAATAATGCAGCAAGGTAGTGATGTGATAGTAGTTTCGGAAAGCTTATCGATAAAGATTTCATAAGTATTTAAACATTATAAACTGTGAAATCATTATTGGCTGTAAGTATATGTTAATTAAGTTCACACAATTAACTGCATTAGAAACTATTAGCAAAAGAAAATACATTTATTAATTTGGATGCAACACCACAGCGGCCCTGGTGATTTTATCACAATTTATTTATAAATTAATTTACTATTCTATACTATTTACAAAGAGGTAACTTTTAGGTAAACCGAAAAAGAAACGAAACACTTGCGCGAAATAATCGACGTCTAGCGCCATCTATTGGTCCTGTTTGGGTCTAATGTCACGAAACAAAGTGAGGGCGGACCACTAGTAAACAATAAATTCATATCTAGAACATCTCATACATTGAACTGATTCTTTAAAGCATTTGCGATATGTCGACTATTTGACAACTATTTATGAATTTAAAATATCGATAATATTTTCGAACCGGTACATCTCTATCCACTTCTCGATGCTAATTCAACCCGTAAACATAATGCGGCACAAATCACAATTTTAGCTGTTTATTAATGCCAGTGCCGAAATACAAGTTCCGTTCAAAATAGATTAATTTTATTCAAAAAATGGCTGATATTTAGCGATGTGTTCGTTAATAAAAATTCTTTAACGCTTTTGGTGGGGAGGACATTATTATAATTTTAATGAAGCGAACACAGAACTATATCAAGTATGTATTAATATTAAATAGGTAAGTACTGCTGATTGTTGCTATTTTCCCAATCTTTACTAATAGGGGGCGCTTGGAGTCCATAGCATCGCGGAAGTGCTTCGTCTTTTCGGATTCATGCTTAATTATAATCGTTTATTGCATGCCACAGTGGAGCATATCACAGATTCTTATAAAATATATACTTACATAGGTGTTTAAGAAAACAATATAGCGCCCTGTAAGGGGCATTGCAATAGTGAGGGTACTCGAGAGCCCTCGGGAGGGGAGGGGATAAAAGGTTGCAATCGCACTAACTTTGGCATGTGTTTATGGGCGCCCGAAATTGCTTACCATCAGGTGACCGCCTGCGCGTCCACCTATCACAATAAAAAAAACTGATGGATAATAAGATAGCCGTCGATTGCCTTTCGCTAGTCAATCGACAAAATCAAAAATTCTTTATTCTACATTAACGTTTATGAATGTCAAATTTGGTAATCTACCGCTGATTCGGAATGTCAGTTTCATAATACCTACATAACATAGAAATATAGGTGAACAGTTTAATCATTTCCACTGATTCTTGTCATTTAGGTATTCTTCAGCTGTATTATAGGTATTTGCCATCAAATTACTGAACTGTAGAACGAGCTGTAGAACGAAGTTTACTGTTAGTTCTATTTTGTCATTTAATTAACACTCCTACCTCCTTAAAAAAGTAACAATGTGACAGCCTCTCGACCCTCCCACACAAGTTACTAACCTCTCCGAAGTCAATACACTGCGTAGAAAGGAACGCAAAATAATGCAACCAATGACTAACTCAATGAAGTCATTCAATACTGTTAAGTTTCTACGTCGGTAATGATGGTAAAGTGATGATCATAAGTGTTATAATTTTTGTGCGCAAGTGTACGCGTAAACACTTGTGCACTTTTTCTCTTTCTAAGATTTTTTATAGAAAAATGTACATTTTAGCAAGACTATTGCGCTATCGGATGACCATTTTCCCCCTTTACTTTATTATATAAATAACCAAAATAGAAACCCTAGAATAAAGTGCTGCCGCCATTGAAAGTTCTATTCACATAAGAGCGTTATTTGGCAATATCTGAATTTAAAACCAATTACTATAGATTAGAGTCGAAAATAAAATACTTACTTACTGCATTTTGTTTCCAACCTCGACGGCATTATTCGGAATCCAAAAATGATCACTTTTTTAAACGCTTGCAGTTTAGAATTGTTATGCAGAGATTATATCTATGAACAAAACATTAAAAACCATGTATGAGATAAATTAACGCCAGATTATCGTAAAACCGGAGGCGGCGTTTCACAAGTTTTATATTTGTTTCGATCCTTATCATTCCCAAAAACTATCTCGCACGAAAATCGAGAGATTTAGAAGCGCTGACTCACTGGGATGCTTCATACCATTTACACCGTGGGAGAGCCGCGCTTGGGTATGAATAAGCTTAAAATATAAGTGTGCCTATTAAGCATTTTCTGAATTTAAAACCAATTGCTTTGAAATTAGAGATAATTTTATGGCAAGAGTGAACAGGCATCTTCTAGGCAAACGCGTGTCATCCATTCACGTTCTCTCATCGTCACGTTCCATCAGGAGAGATTTTTGGTCAAGCGTTAGCCTAGTCGAAAATAAAATTTAGTGATGGCTTTTCGAAATTAAAAAAAACTGTACCTACTAATACTACTATAGAGCTGTTGGAATTTACTTGGATCTATGTCTGTAATGTTTTATTTTCTTCCAAAATATCATATTTTCGCCACAATCAGTGTAAATAGGTTGGCGGCGGCGCTAGTTTCATTCGTATAGCCCCTTAATACTATCATAACAAAAATATTAGTTAGGTTAGGTTAGATCAGTGACCAGCAAAAAAAAATTAAATTCTGGGAAGAGTTTTTTTAGGACAAATCACTTTGTCTATCACCATTCCTTATGTAATATTTTTCACCATGAATGCCGGTGAGAAACAAACCCCAGAAGCCTGCCGAAGGCTAAATATAGCCGTGACAAACCAGTGATGCAACAGCCGACTTCGCAACGTAATCTAAATTTGTAACAGGTACAAGTAACTTGAATACTTGGGACAGTATTAAAGAAGATATCTTTAGGCGGGCGAGAGTTAAATCTTTTTTTAACTGACTTCCAAAAAGGAAGAGGTTCTCAATACATACATAATATTATTTTTTTGGAGGAAAAGGATGATATGATAATAAATGGCGGTGAAACGCACTACCTAACGAAGATATTAGATATACGGCTTATGTTTTAATGGTACTGTAGGTAAAACAACGACTTAAATGCTATAAAGTCTGCGGGTTAGGCACAACTCGCCCGAAAATTCGCGGGCGAGTTTTTTTCGGGCGAGTTGTCCCCTAAGTCGAAGTCTGCAGGCTCATCAACTTCAAGCTCCATCATACTATCTCCAGATACACAATTTCATACCAAAAGCTTATGAAAAAGCTGTCATTAGTAGTTTTTTTACAGCTATAAATAATTTGAATTAAAAAAAAACGGTGAAAATTTACATCCCTATAAACCACATCTTCTACTTACTTTTTTGTACAACATTTTTCCTTATCCTTTTGAAAATTCGTCAAAATTGTTTTGACTCCCCTTACGAAAATGATAAGTCATGAGACTGACTTTTTATGAAAGTTAAAGTCTTTTTATGCGAATTTCCAAAATTCGTAGAACAAAATTTGCTCAGAATAATTGGTAGAACACGTGGCTAATGGGATGTAAATACCATTGAGAAATACCTACACCTACACCTTGTAAGCCCGTATAGAAAAAACATAACTTTTATTGTGATAACTTGATTTCTATGATGGAGGCCTTTGCCTGTATAGAACCTTAAGTTAAATTCGACATGAAGATCTAAAGACTCATTATGTTGATTCTTACTTTGATCGTATCAAAACCTTCACGTCAACAAATAATTCAATTTCACAGTAGACTTGAAGTTAATTAAGCTTTTTAATGTTTCCACTCGAACGCACTCTTTAGACTTGTCTCATTCGCGAATAACTAGTTCAACTGTACCAGTTCACTACACGAAATAGTTCTCGTCACTCAATCTTTCGTTAACCGTGGGAGAGCCACGTGTCAAAATGAATGGGCCGGCTCGACCGGAGTTATACTAGTTAATACCTCTGCCTCACAGAAGATCGGCGTGAAGCAGCACCTGCACTAGTTTCGTAGAGTGAGTGAAGGTACCGAAGGCCCAATTGGAAGGGAAGGTGGATTAAAAGATGCATCACCACTGGTAATGTAGGTGTCTGTAAGCAGCGGCAATCGCTTAGCCATACGGTGATCCGCTCGTCTGCCACCTATCACACATAAAAAAAACTATTGATTCAAGTGAGTTAAATGAACTACTGAACTAAAAGAGTAATTCAGTTATTTTGATTCAAAGAGCTATATCACTCTTTTCAGTTCACTTGTTTTGCTCAAGTCTACCTACACTATGATATCAGCAGGATTTCAAACGCCAGAAAAAAACAATTGTCAAGCAAAAACCGACTTCTGACAAGATTAATGTGTTCCGACACGACTGATTCACTGGATTCACTAATCCCATTGTACGTGGGATAATTATTTACCATAACACACTTTTTATGGTTATTTTTGATGTTTGATTTATTCTACTTTTTGTGCTCGTTAGGACGATTTGTGGAAACTGCTTATAATATGGATAAGAATAGAATTAAAAAGGGATTATGTTGGGGAGTCACTTGCATAATACAGGCTGTATATTAACTGTAGACATTTATGTCACATCTACCATGTCTTCTACCAACCATTTGAACAACATCACAGAAGCCCGGCGTTACGCAGTGCCCGGCGCTACATCGGGTAGGTAATGCAGGCCCAATTAGGGGAAAGTGGAGGCTCAATTGGGGAAAAAGGGGTTTAAGGTTGGCAACGTACTTAGACCCTACTGGTGTTGCAGTGCGGCGGCAATCGTTTACTAACAGGCGATCCGTCTGCTCGTCTGCCATCTATCACATAAAAAAGCCTTCGTAATATAGCACTGCGGCCGTCCTATTTATTTACGTATGTTTTCTCCGATGGCTAGAAATCCATAAGACTAATATTATAAATGAGAAAGTGTGTCTGTCTGTCTGTCTGTAGGTACGTTTGTCTTTTTTTCACGTCAAAACGACAAATTTTCTAAGTAGAGATAGTTGAAGGGATGGAGAGTAACATAGGCTACTTTTTGCCCCTTTCTAACCCCCTTAGGGAAGTAGGAGGCGCGAGCGAAGCCTCGGGCAAAAGCTATTTAAAAAATATTACAAAAGTGAATAAGGCTGCTTCTGGGTAAGAAGCTCGCTCTTCTTCATTCAGTATGAAGCTGAGCAAGCCTAATATTAAAACAAACATCAAAATTTACTTTAAACCTAACGTGTACTAAACTCTATACTTAACCATCGGTTTGGTATCTGATCTGCTATTCTCTAACTAAATAATAACCTAAAATACTTTTAAAATGTTCTAACACTAATAGCATTGTCTTGTCACTAATGTTATTCACACTTCCTGGATGGAGGTTTGAAAAATAACTACTATAAATAAAATATTTCCTCTTTAGAAGACTTACGCCATCTGTTGTGTTAACTACCTAACCACTTAAATTTAACAATAAGTTTTTGCTGTAGATATGTAGCTAAGTTCACGTCTTTCATATGTAACTCTTCGTTCTGTGTACATATTAAATGTCAAAATATTGTAAATAACAATTTTATCTACACTCACGTCATAATCTTAAATTAAAATCCCAAAGGTTAACAGTTTTGACAGGCTTTATACTATACCTACCATAGCTTAAAAGAAAATAAAAAAAACAAGTGTGTTATAATGACCATTATAACACAAGTTGAAGATTCGATTATTCACATTATGCAAGTATTTTTTTATACTTACTACTATCGTGAGGTCAAGTAACCTATATTCCTCAAACTGTCAAAAAAGTTAGTGTTTCCCTTTGGTTTCATAATTTTACTTTAGTTTGTTAGTTTAAAGTTTTCTGGAAATCTTTCCACTGGTCCCTCAGAGGAGGGGCCTAGCCTAGTGTGAGGACCAGCATAATGTAACCCATCGTTAAAGTGTTTAATTGGTAATAAAAAAATTTACCTTTACTTTACATAGGTAGGTATACATGTTGGTGCAAACTAACTAGATCCAATAATTAGACTAGATAAATCAACGTTAACTTCTGTTGCAGGTAAACCGCGAGAATCGCGGGGCACCTCGTCAGAGCATCAAACCAAATCTCTAAGGAAGGAGCCCTTCACCCACCTCTCAGAACAAGAGCTCATAGAAGAAGCGAACAAAGTCAGGGCTCAAGCCGATAGCGTCACTTGCACCGCTGACCATCCACCTGAGAAATTCTTCTCCTTACCTCACAGGAGAAAGCTCAAAGCAGACAGCCCAGGAAGAAGAAACAGCGACGACGCATCCGACAACCCCACTAAACCTTCACTAGGACGATCTACTAGCGATGTGAGCTCTAAGAAGAGGAAAGAAAGAACATCTTTGTCTACTCTCTTTCGAAGAGCACAGAGAAACAAAAGTCCTGATGCTCCTGTCAAAGTTACTACAAAACCTGTCATTGTAAAGAGAAGCAAAAGTGACGTGTCTGATTTAAAATCAAACACCAAGCTGAATAACCAAGTCAAACCAATCAGGAAAAGAGCAGGGAGTGAAACGGAAGAGTTCTTAAAATCATTAAGGAATAAAAAGTCACAGTTATCACCAATAATAGAATCTTCTCCAAGAGAAGACTATTTCAAAAAGACTCCACCTCTTGACGTATTTCAAAAGCAGAAGTTATCCCAAAAAGATAGTATCAAAAGTGACAATAGCGATAGAAAAGTAAATCCAGTTGAGAAACCTCCAAGGTATAAAACACCAGACAAAGCCGAACCAAAAGCTCCAGCCAGGACTAAAAGAGGAAAATCTATTGAAAAGCAAAAAGAACAATCGCCTCCTATTACAGAAACTCCTAAACGGAAAACTGATGTCAAAAAGACTCTCCTAGTCGATGAAATAGATTCCATTAAAACAAAGGAAACTAATCCAGTGGAAGTAAAGAAAGAATTAAAGAGAGCATCAGAAAGATTGAAGAAAACGTTTATGGTGATAAAGACATGATACATAGCAGCCAACTGCCTCCTGATAAGCCGCCGCTGACCAGGGGACATACTGTTGATCATTTAGTGAGAATTCTAAAGGAGGACCAATCTTCGCCTCCACCTAAAACTCACTTGATATCTCCACCAAACGGCACAAATATAAACCAACCCTTCTCTTACATCAAGCCCAGTGTAAGTCCCAGACCCGAATTTGTTCGTACGAACTACTAGTCCTGAAAGAATACCCTCGCCAGTCAACAAGATGGCTGATAAAGGAGTTGTATACGCTCAAGTAGTTCGCGACATAGGTGATAACACATCCAGCAGACTGGGCAAGCAAACTATACATAAAACATATTCTCCTTCTAGAGAGAAATATGGAAACTTTTCTGACGAAGACGAAGGCTACGAAGAAAAACTTAAACATACTAATAACAATCGATTCGAATATAACTATAAATCTAATAATAAAAATGAGAATTTTAACAGCATAGACGCTTACAAAATTACTGATTCACCTATTCGGCCAAGATTTAGGGAGTACAAACTAACTAGTTTTGATGATTTTGAACCAACTTACGCTAATGAATATCCTTCTACTAATGACAAAGGACATGATTATATAGACGCTTTTAGAGGAAGAGCTGACGGAATGGACACAAAGAAAAAACATTACGAACAAGATAGTAAAATAGACTTAGATTTTAACGAACTAAGTCATAGACGTCAACTTTTGGAATCTAGATTGAATGCTAGAAGGACCGAACGTGAAAGAATTCATACAGTTGAACCTATATCGAGGTATTTAGGTGAAAATGATCCTATATACGAAGCAGAAAAGCGCAGACAAGCGACTGAAAAGTATGTAGATGAGACGGCTAAATATTATCGCCATACTTTAGAAAGAGATGGCTTCGCTGAGAGCAGCATCACAGAAGACTATAATAAGTATGAGTCAGACAGCCACAAGGTGAAATACAATACAGAAACTAGAACTTTCCAGAAAGTACCCAAAGATGAAGTTGATAGACGTGAGTTCATTGACAATTTGGGTCCTGAAGGAAGGTTTATGGAGAACAAAAAAGTGTTTCCTCCCGAACCAGAATACGAGCCACCTAGTCTAGAATTCAATTCTGGGAAACCTGTTCTTACTCCAGATGAGTATAAGGAGAAAAAATACAAAGTGAAAAAGAATCTCAATTCTAGTCACGACGTTATAACTGGTCAGAAGTATAAAATCAAAGACAGCTGGTTTGGTAAGAGGAAAGGGCATTATGCATCCAATCCTGAAATAGCACAGGAAAGAGAAGATGATTACGCCAACCTTCGTTATGAAGCAAAGCACGCAGAGGCGTACCACAACTCCTTACGTAGAGTGAAGAACAAGGACAGGTATTACAAAGACTATGGTATGCGCAGACATGATTCTGGCGACAGTCGGGAATACTACCGGGATGAAACTCCTCGCCGGTATGACGTCGACAATCGCTTGGTCGATTCTGGAATTGAGAATGACTTCAGAAAGGAATCAAGTGGGGAGCTCCACAGAAGACATAGAAGACACCAAAGTGACGACGATGTTCGCGATACGTCTATGTTTTTAGCCAGCGAACGAAGACACGCAGAAGACACATACCCCAGTGAGCAGATTTATGCAAACGGGGAGTACTTGGCAAAGTTTAAAGATTTCAGGGAAGATGGTTACAGGAAAGAGTACAGTCCGAGAGAGCGGAGTGCAGACGATGGGTCACATTTTGATCCTAAAAACGACAGATTTGAAAAAAGTCCAACCGATGACAAAGTTAGTGCGAAACCGCCTAAAGCCACCAAGAAACTTTCTGGACTCGAGAAGGTAAAACTTGTATAGCCATTCTTTATTAAATATCAATTAGCATTTTGTTAACCGATTTCAACTCAAATACCATAAGTCATAAGTTTATAATACATAATTTTTGTCAGTTTCGTGCTCACGTTCTCGGAAAGATGCGACAAGAGGAGGTGGGTCTTTTCCATTTAAAGCGAATTTCACTTTAATGACAACAAATTAATAAAGTTCAATTTTGTTTGTCAGATGAAACAGTTATTCTCTCGCGACTCTTCGAAGAAGAGCAAGAAAGAGAAGGATGTGGTCCAGCCGAAGCCTCGCACTCGGGTGCTCAAGAGCCCTGAACATCTTGCAAGAGACGACTCCGAATATAGAAGGTAATTTACTTTCATACCTCCACAGGAAAATTGCAGATATAGAGCAGTAGAAAAAACCTGCAGGGCACATTCGGGAGAGTACAGATGGCCGTTGGAGTGGAAGAAAGGTCCTTGAGTGGAGAGGCCTCGTGTAGGAGGCCGCAGCCGTGTTAGGCCTCCCACCAGGTAGACCGACGACCTGGTGAAGGTCGCAGGAGTCCCTTGGATGCGAGTGGCACAGGACCAATCTGTGTGGAGAACTTTGGGGGAGGCCTATGTCCAGCAGTGGACGTCTATGGGCTGAAATGATGATGATGATGAGAAAAGACCTTGTTCGTCGTCACATAATAATCAGCATTGAATTTAATTACAAGCAAGCTGTGATCTTCTATAATTGTAGGTTTTTTAATGTGATAGGTGGCAGACGAGCAGACGGATCATCTGATGGCAAGCCATTGCGGCCGCCCATGGACACCTGCAACGTTAGTAGAGTCACCACCACCTTTCCCCACAATTTGGCCTCCGGTACCCCCACTTACTCGATGAAACACAGCGAAGTCGCAGCAGCAGTACGCCGGTCTTCTGTCAGGCCGTGGTACCTATCACTCCAGTCGAGCTGGGCCATTCATGGCGAAGCCACTCGTGGCTCTCCCACGGTTCTGTTCTCATTAATTTGCTTTATCGTCTCCAGATACACAGCGGTCTTCTGTCAGGCCGTGGTACCTATTACTCCGGTCGTGCTGAGCCATTCATACCGAAACGTGGTTTTCCCACGATTCAGACTCACACGACTCACATTTTTATCGTCTCCAGATACACAGACCCTGAGCCAAGCGACATCGTGGTCCGGAAGGTGGACTACAGCTGCCACGCCGACGACAGACGGCACCGGAGCTCCAGGGAAGACCTCGACCGCTACCGAGGGTCCCACAGCCCGGAGAGGAAGTATAGGGAGACAGACTTTGATAGCAGGTGGGGTTTTGATCTTTCTTTATGGGTTTTGATAGATGATAGATAGATATACTTTGGTTTTCAATCAGGTGGAGTAAACTGACAGATGCAGATGTCAAATTTTTATGTACATTTTGATTTTGCTTCTGTAAAATGGAGTGATAATGTATGGGGATGACACGTGGACATTGTCAGTTTACTCCTCATGATTATGAACCAGAGTTATAAATAGATTTATTGGCCACAAAAGCAAAAGAAATTACACAATAATTTTAGTAGGTACTTATAAATAGTTTACGTTTTGCGGCCAACAAGGCACAACCTCAGCATTTGTTAGAAGCTGCGGCGCTGATTTTCAGGCTGAGCCTTGGGCGACGTGAAGTGTGGCGTGTTGGAAAAAAAAGCATTATTCTAGTGTGTCGTTTCCAGTCGCGTCCAAAAGTAACGCTTTTTTTATTTGATAGGTGGCAGACGAGCTTACGGATTACCTGATGGTAAGCGATTATTTACCACTATAGAGACCCGCAACACCAAGTGGAGTCACACACCTTTACCCTCTTTCCCCGGATTGGGCCGCAGCACAGGCGCTGCTTCACGCCCTGTCATCTGTGATGCTGTGGTACTATCACTCTGGTCCAGCTGGCCCATTCATGCCGAAGCACTGCACGGGGCTGATGCTGATTATATACATTTTCTGTTACAGATACGACAGAACATTAAAAGAAGAAAGGAGATACAAGGAGCGCAAAGAGGAGAGGAGATATCACTCTTCGGATCGAGACAGCGACCACCACTCAAGGCCTTCCGATGGAGAGAGTGAGCTTAGGAAGACCAGGTCGAGAACAGCTGGCCCCCTCGATTCCCCTGCTTTGGTAAGTCTAGTAATTTAGATCTTTAGATGGATAGATACTCTTTATTGGACAACATACTATTCAGTAACGACGATATCAATAGTTATACTTAACCTGTCGGTCGCTTTAGGCAACAATAGTTGCCAGTTAACACTATAGGCCCGTGGTCGTCAAACTGCGGCCCCCAGACGTTATTTGTGTGGCCCGCGATTTAGTAGATTTATTTAATTTTACTAGTCAACTACATATTCGTACTTATCAGAAATCAGATTAGTGGTTTTTGAGTAGAGAAGTAATAGACATACATTTTCGCATTTATATGAAAAGTGTGGACTACTATGGATAAATACCTAAGCAAAAGCTCTTAAAACGCATATACTGCGGCCCGGGCCCTGATGTTCATATTGATATCTGGCCCTTGAAGAGTAAAGTGTGACGACCGCTGCTATAGGCACATAATACTTAATAGTACCTATAGTACCTATAAGTCTACGAAAAATTCATTGGTTTTTGCTCTTATGATTTTATAGATAAGGTTCATAATCAGGTGGCAACTATTTTCCAATTGCCAGGATCTAGTACGAGTTAAGTAAGAAAGCGAGCGGTTAAAAAATACTTACACTTTTGTTTTCCTTCTCAATTTCGCAACATAAATCTTCTTTTCCCGATGATATTAACCCACTGACATGAAAGTAAACCTACGTTATAGTAAAACTATAAAATGGCAGTAAAAGTGAGCAATGATACACCATTCTGCGCGTGACCTTTCCGATAGGTCAGTAAAGGTGAGAGTCGGGGCTGAGCGTGGTATCACCAGTGCGAAGAACGGCAGTGAGGCATGTTCAATGTCCAGTCCATTGTTTTGTATGAGCAGTGGTCTGACATTGGTCCAATTTTAAATAGATATGAGAGTAATGTAAAGAATAGCAGTAAGACATGTCCTTTGTGTACTCGTAATTGAGTACATTAATAGTTGAATTCCGTCATTGGTTCATATTTAAATAATACGAACACTTAGTATGAATAGTATAGAGAACTAAGCTGTGCGACATGTCTATTGTGTTCCAACATTGGTGTAGTTTTAAATAGATTTTTAGGTCAAGATCGGGTCACTTTTGAGACCGAAAAAATTAAAACAGTTGGTCTTTCCTTAAAACATAATTCATTATATTGATGAAACATTTTCGTCTGCCTCGTTTAGATAAATGAATGATGTGCCCTATTTTACCCTTAAAAAATAACAATAATATCCGCTTACGATTAGCCACATATGCAGTATCACAGTGCTCAAAAGTATACGCAAAAATAGCTGCAATCCTTATCTTGCCCTCTTAATTCGATGGGACACCAATGTGACACGACCGAAGAGGGATTGGGCGCACGGCCCACGGCTTAACGTGCTTTCCAAAGCACGGGGGTACAAGACCGCCAAATGACAGACTTCGCGCTGACACTGAGAGTTTATGAACAGAAAAACTAAAGTAAAGTAAAGTATTAGCCTATAGGTATACTGTCCCACTGCAGGGCAAAGGTCCTCCATCATAGAAATCAAGTTATCGCTACTATGATGGGATTAGGCTTAATCACCACGCTTGCCTAATGCGGATTGGTGGTCACAAACCCGAGCTATGTTCGAAAAATTCGAAACATACTTTTGCTCGACCCGGGAATCGAACCCAGGACCCCGAGATCACGTACTTAATCCACTAGACCAACAGGGCCAACGGGACCAACGGGCAAGAAAAACTAACCTTGTACCTGATTTTTCCATAAATAAATTGTACCTGAGTGTCTGTTCATAAATTCTCAATGTCAGCCCGAAGTCTGGAAGTTGGCGGAATTTGTTCAATAAACATTTGAGCAAAGAAACAATAATTTCGCTGGTTGTCTCGTACACTGTGGCAGTCTCTATGAAGCGCCGATTCTTTGTTAGAATTCTTCCGCGTTCTAAGCTACTCCCAATTGGTCATTTGTGATATAATTGAGAAGTAATTGGTGATTGTAGAGCAGGGTTGGTAAAATTACGGTTTTACAATAAATTAATACAAAGTATGCTGCCTACTCCAGAAAAAAGAAATACTTGCTCCCTTTTAGATGAAACTTGCAGAAGTTGTAGATGGATACAAAATTTTTTTTTAATTAGTAAAAAAATCCTTATATGCTTTACATAAAACAATGGGATTATATTATATACCTACAATTCTAGGTACTTACCTGTATAACGCACATAAAATGTATTTTTCTTATATCCTACTAGCGGCCGCCCGCGACTCCGTCCGCGTGGAAAAGTAACTTTTTACCCCCCTTTCAACCCCTTACAACCCCCTTTTCGCAATAAAAAGTAGCCTATGTCCTTTCTCAGGGTCTAGATTATCTGTATACCAAATTTCATTTAAATCCGTTGAGTAGTTTTGGCGTGAAAGAGTAGCAGACAGACAGACAGACAGAGTTACTTTCGCATTTATAATATTAGTATGGATGGTTAGGACGCTGTAACGCTAGAGGTTCAGAAAATCTATAACGATTAGTTAATGGAACTTCCAGATAGGTATTTGATAGGAAAGTCTATTATCTAGGATTATTGACTGGCCGAATGGCGCATTTTGTAGTGACTTGACCCTGCCTCATACACCAAATGCTGCGGGTTCAGTCCCCACCCTGGACAAACATTCTTGTGATGAACAAGTTGAAGTAATATTGCAGGTGTCTATGGGCAGTATCGCTTACCATCAGATGATCTGCTCGTCTGCCACCTATCACAGTAAACAAAAGTAAAATTATGGTAACCCTGTTCCAATAATCCGTTTCAAGAGCATTCTCCCGCTAATAGGGAGTTTCGAAGAAGGCTTTATAATGGCTAGTTACTTAAAGAGATTGGTGTAATTTGTTACATAATGATTGTGTGCTTAAAGGTGATGGATGCGTTGCAATATCTTGCACATATGTGTCAATATTTTTGTCTTTATTACGGTGTAACTATTGCTAAAGTACTGTTTGTATGTTCAATACAGCGATGTAATCTCAAGCAAGAAAAAATCATAATTCCATACTGAAATCGTTTAAAAAAGTGATCTCAACAGCATGTCTGCAGTAGCTTATAAAATTTGACATTCATACAGTCGAGTTCAAAAATATGTATACACTTTAGGACCTTGTCACAATACATATTTATAAGAAAGTGGAAGTCGTTTTCTTATACATGTACTGTGACAAGGTCCTAAAGTGTATACATATTTTTGAACTCGACTGTACGTGTTCTGTAAAGGACTTAAATTGAAAAAAAGAGATTTTGATTTGTCAACATCGCTGTAAGTAGTTTTATTTTAGTTAATTTCCATCGCTATCCAACGAGGTAACTATGTAATGCTGCCAGCATTTTGGGGACATAGTCACTCTGTTTTAATTTTTCTTTTTGGTACCTAGTCTTTTTAGCTATAGATTCTAGTTTTCTCGTGTTCCCATCAAATTTCCATATCATTTTGTCCAATAAACAACAAAAGTTTTAAAAGATATTTAGAATTTCGAATATGCCGTCGTGGTCTAGAACCCTTATCCATAGCACAATCCATAGTCGCCATATCTACGCTCTTCTCTTGAATATCATCTGTTAAGATATTTGTGACTCGTTGAGCGCTCATAGATTCTTCATAAGTAAATAATATCAACAGTTTGAAAGTATAAACGTTTTTTTTTTTATGAGATAGGGGGACAGACGAACAGACGGTTCACCTGATGGTAAGTGATTACCGCCGCCCATGGACACCCGCAACACCAGAGGAGTCGCAAATGCGCTGCCGACCTTTTAAGAAGGAATACGCTCGCTTTTTGAAGGTTTGTGGGTCGTATCGGTTCGGAAATACCGCTGGTGACAGTTCATTCCATAGTTTTGTAGTTCGAGGCAGAAAGTTTCTTGAGAAACGCACAGTTGAAGATTGCCAAGCACGTTAAATTCTTTGAACATCTGGAGTAGTGACTTTAGCTGCTGACTGGTACGTAAATACCTATGAATACTGTGAATTCCATTTACCTACATTAGGGCCAAACCTCTAGTGAAAGTAAAACGTTCTGTATCGCTATACAACACATACAAGTGATAGGTACGATATAACTTGCCGATACCAACCAATTAGATAGGTATACATAATAGATCTAGCTGTAGATATTAAATCACTAAAGATACCTTTATGTGTGTATACATACATACATAGGTAAGTACCTACTCTATATTGCACGATTTAAATAAATTTTAAAGTTGGTGACGAAATGTGGTTAGAAGTAGGTACAAAAAGTAAAGTATCAGCCTATAAACTATCCCACTGCGAGCAAAGGCCTCCATTTGAGAAATCAAATAAATCATCGCTACTATGATGGGATTAGGCTTAATCACCACGCTTGCGTAATGCGGTGCGGTGATCACAAACCCGAGCTGTTCGAACAATACGAAACATATTTTTGCTCGACTTAAGAATCGAATCCAGTAAGTACTTAAACACTAGACCAACGGGGCGATATATACAAAATTATGAAGAAATCTGTAAAATAGAGCTGTACAGCTCTGACCCAAGACTGTATTCCATATCTTGGGTCATACAGGAAGGATACTTTGTGGATCCATTTAAGGAAAATCGTGGGAATCTAGCGTAGGCTCCACAACACAATAGCCTTAGGCTAACATATTAATACTTAAAACGTAATAAAATATGACTTTCAAAAGTATGCCAATGTCGATGCATTGCGTTTGGCATAATACTCCGCCCATGTGCACCCACTGGCAGTTTACCTCATCGGCCGTTTTTGAAAATGGAGGTCAGACCCAGTCTAGTCTGTGTTGCATATTTCTACTACTAGACAGACATTTGACTGCAAATCTATATCTATACTATTTATAAAGAGATAATTACTATAGACAACGACAAGCCTTATAGGTAAACCGAAAACACGAAACGCTTGCGCGATGTAATTGAACACAGCGCCATCTATTGGTTCATTTCTAATTTACGGTCTCGAAGCGAAGTGAGGGCGGGCCACTAGTACTTCATATAACGGAATAGGAACTTCATAGGAACTTATCATGCTCGGTATATTCTTACGGGACAAAGTGCCACCTATAACATAAAAAAGTCTGTAAATAATTTAACATTTTATTAATTTGTGTCAATAATGGATTAGCATGGACTTGCCAAAATTATTCGAAAAACATAAAATCAATATCCATATGATTATAACATTTTCAATCGTATAATAGATACTTTATTTTATTAGGTTTATGCATGTCAACCAAAGGTTAGATAGTAATATATGTATATTTCCATTTACGATGTAAACAGCTGGTAGGTACAGACAGCCACCCATCAGGTTACCACAACCTGTCTTTCCTCAATTGATATTCTACCTAATGTGTTTGACAGAAAGATGAGAGTCGATTGAAGAAATTTCTCAGTTTTGTATACTTTGATGTGTGGCTGTACGTCGGTATGTACAGTGGCCAGCACATCAAGTTACTACAATCTGTCAAATTTCCTCAGTTGATATTGAACCAAACACGTTTGACATAAAAGTGAGGTTCGATTAAAGAAATTTGACAGATTGTAGTAACTTGATGTGCAGGCCACCGTACCTAAGGATATCTGTTACGACCGTACACAACTTAAGCTATAAACTGGAGGGGTTTAGAAAATTACACCTAATGGAAATAAAAGGATACTTAAATATTAATTCATGTTATCTTTAAGACTTAACTAGTGGAATCCGGTTCTACGGTCCGATCCGGGGCGGCATTGTTCACTTACCATCAGGGTACCCGCTTGCTCGTTTGCCTACCTATATCATAAAAAAAGTTTGAACCAATAAAAATACCAATAGATGTCGCTAGGTTTCCATTACATCGCGCTATGTTCGTTCCGCACTCGGGCATAACCACTGCGCTAACGAGGTCGTCAAAAGGTTCATTAATTAAAAAAAAAACAATAATTGGATAGTCTATTAATCAAAATACCTAGTAAGACAAACCTTTTGTTTGGATACACTGCCGGCAACGCACATCCGCCTACAATCCCCGACCTTGCGACAGACCGACGCTCGTACTATGTTGTACCTAATAGAGATGTGACAAATTATCGATGATGATTATTTTAACTGTGAAAAACCACGCTTCGACTATGATCTTCCGGCGAGGAGAGTAGGTTATTCCTTCCTTAAGCGCAACGAAGTGATGCATCAGGGTTGTAACAGTCCCTGGCTGCGGTGTCCTACATCAGGTGACCCTGCTCGTTGTCCGGATGTAAAAAAATGAGGGTCAGCACGCTCACAGAAACAAGCAGCACTTGCGCAGCGCTTGTGACTCCACTGGTGTTGCAGGTGTCCATGGGCGGCGGCATTGCTTACCATCAAGTTATCCGCCTGCTCGTCTGCCACCTATTACATAAAAAAAGCTTATTCCCTGTTGTCACCTCTGGCTACGTTTGTTTGTTTGTCTGGAGGGGCGCGTGAAACCACAGAGCTGAGCCAAGGCTGATTTTAATTTTCTACTAGCGGCCGCCCGCGACCTTCGTCCCGTAAGTACCTTTTTACCCCCCTTTTAACCTTACATAACCCTTTCCAATAAAAAGTAGCCTATGTTCATTCTCAGGGTCTAGTCATCTGTATACCAAATTTCATTTAATCCGTTCAGTAGTTTGGCGGAAAGAGTAACCGACAGACAGACAGACAGAGAGACAGACAGACAGAGTTACTTTCGCATTTATAATATTAGTTAGGATTGCTTAAACACAAATAATGCTTTATGCTTACACTGCAGCATCTTCCAGAACACCCAGCTCCAAGTCACATCTGAAAAGTTCTTTTGGGAAGTGAATTCGGGACCAAAATAAGTATTACTATTTATAGGACACGGTTTAAAAATAGGTTATATTCGATTTTTAAAAATGTATTCTCAAACCATGAATCCTAATCTTAAACAAAAAAAAACATCAAAAATAGGTCGATATAAATATATCGATATTTTATATTAAAACATCTCTACGCATTTTTAGCGTAAAGATATAATCGGAGCAATTCAATTAATATAACAAAAAGGTGCTAATTATTGTAAATGTATGAATCGGCGCGCGCGCCGCTACGGAGATTTCCCAGGGAGATAGCATGCTCGTTAGTTAAAGAAGTGGCAAATAAGATTTCTTATTACTTAGGTACTGGGAATTTGTTGCAAATTAGACTCGGTTTTTTTCTCGAGTTTATCTCGGGACAGCAACTTATGTCATTTCACTCGCGTATGTTCGGACGCTACTCAAGTATGTACCTTTGTACTATTATGTATTCTGTGGTATAAGTAATCATTACTTCACGACTAAACGGCTAAAGCGATTTTAATAAAATTTGGTATAGAATTAGCTGCCAGTTTACTAACACAATCGTAACGGTCTTCGTTTTACTTTGGGAAAATAGGAAAATTGTCGAAGTAAACTATTTTGCTTCTGAAAAACTTTCTTTTCCATACTAAACCGCGGGTAACACAGATAAATAAAGATGTATATAAAAAAAAATCCGTCTATTTTTTTTAATAAGGTGCTACTCGTTCTACTTAATGGTCAATAAAATTTCTCTTATCAGATAAACACACTTTATTTACAGTAAACTTACAAATTAACACATCTCCGAATTAGAAGATGACGTCATGGCCTGTGTCATCGCGACGTTGACCCGGGGTCGACGACCCCGGATTGGGAATGACAACTGATGACGGAAAGTTGTCAGAACAATGATGACTAGCAAGTCAGGAGGAATGAAAGAGACAATGAGTAGGCAAAGAATTTAAATCTTTGATAAGGAGGTAGGTACAATTATTTTCTTTCGTACGACCCGTTCAGCGCAGGGTTCGATGTCCAACACAAATGTTGTTTTTTTATGTGATGGACTAGACTAGGGCGGGGCGCCCTCAGTCACTTCGTTTCGAGACTTTAGTTCCACGATCTACCGATAGATGGCGTTGGGTGACGATTGCATCACGTTAGTGTTTCGCTAGTGGTATTACTGGTGGCTGGCCGAGCTTACAATCTATAGGCACCTAATTATTTTGGTTTATATTTTTTAGTTTATTTTATTTTTTACCCATTTCTTTCCTTTAGTTTTTAGTTTTTTTTTTCTTTTTAGTTTTACGTGTTACTGTAAATGTTGTGTACACCTGTAATTGGTATATGTATAAGAATATTGTGTGGTATTGTATCTGTTTTGTAGTGTGTTATATGTATACCTTCTGTTGGTGTGCCTTATCAAATGATTATAATAAAATAAAAATTACTCCGGTTGAGCCGGCCCATTCATGCCGAAGCGTGGCTCTCCCACTGTGAAAAAAATATCCTTACCCCATTATTATTTAATAGAGTGACAGATGTTAATGCAAGCTCAAAGATCACAAGATGAATCTAGAATGTCATAAAACTTCAGTGAATCAAAGTGAGAGGCAGACAATGTCACTACCGAAACGGGAATCTCCGGTAAGGTCGCGGGCCATATGGCGGCTTGATCGCCTTGTGTCGGAGTGACGTCACGGTTAAAGCCGGCGACAATGTCGAAGGCTGGGGAAATGTCACTGCTGTGTCGTCCTTTCTTTAAAACTATAGTTCTAGCAACCTTTATTTAGTATATAACTAGTGGCCCGCCCTCAGGTCACTTCATTTCGGAACTTTAGTTCCACTCGCTACCAAGAGATGGCGCCAGTATTTCGTGTTTTACCTATAAACCTAGGCGTAGAATATGAGATGAACCTCTATAATATAGAAGAAGAAGATCTACAATATGACTATAGCGGCCGCCCGCGACTTCGTTCATGCGCGTGAAGTTACGTACCGTCATAGTTTGGATATTTTATAAATTGTAGCATGTGTTATTCTGATAATTAAGCTACCTATATTATTGTAAAGTTTCATTGAAATCCATTCGGTAGTTTTTCGTGAAAGAAGAACAAAACAGATATCCATCCATACTTTTAAAACTTATACCATTTTAATATAAGTTGGATTTATTTATTACATGCTTAAACTAGGTACCATTACTGGTTGCCTTAACCTAATGCGACCCGGTAAATACCTATGGACCTAACTTTGTAAGTACCCACACTGAACAAACACAAGTATTCATCACTCGTATGTTGATCCAGGGGGGGGGGGGGGTCGAACCCCGACCTCTGGCGTATAAGGGTTACTATCAAATGCGCCAACCGGCCAGCCAATGGGGTATGGGAAAAAACCAAACATTTCCTAAATCGTAAACCATTTTGAGGCATTTGTCGTTCATCCTTTTGTTTCCATCCATTTGTCTTTATTGCTTTTAAATTTAAAAAGCATAAGATCAATGTAGTTTCAATAAAATCGCGTTGACCTTCATCTGACCTAAGGTCAGCAGAATTTTCAGCCATACTCATTGTGCGTTCACTCAGTACTATTCATTTTTGTATGGAGAATCATGACCAGTTAAGTACTGAACTTTCTTGCTAGATGACGTTAATTACTTAT
Source organism: Cnaphalocrocis medinalis (assembly GCA_014851415.1). Taxonomy (NCBI): domain Eukaryota; kingdom Metazoa; phylum Arthropoda; class Insecta; order Lepidoptera; family Crambidae; genus Cnaphalocrocis; species Cnaphalocrocis medinalis. Next base: position 10,269,524 of record CM026297.1, read on the forward strand.
TTTCGTTCAGTACTATGCAGTATCTTATTAAGTTGTCATGTAGATTAAAATAGTGACATAAACAATAACCTGTAAATTACGTTGAATGGAGCGCGCCGCCTGACATTGACACGTCACGTCTCTTTTCGTTTGCTTTCAAATTCGAATTGTGTGCGTTTGCGACAAATTGTGTTTGAATGTTTTTCGTGGCTTTTTTCTTCTTGACGACTGTTTTTGTTACCTGGACACCGATTGCCGCTTTATATATCGACCACAGCATCATCACCCGGACATTGGACCTCTGCCTAACCTGCCGACCCCCCGCTCTCGTCTCCCGGAATTCGAATTTGCCTTTTACTTCGGAAATATGTCTGCTCAAAGATGCTGTGTACCTGAATGCAACGTGAAACGTAAGTGTCATCCATTTATCTACACAATATGGGTAATAAAGGGTTGGAATGAGTTTGACGAGTTTTCGAATTTAGCAGGTGGGAGGATAGACATTTGGTTAGTATTGAAGTCCAGACTCCGACCTACTCTACTCCAATCCATGACAGGATCTGAAACGTTCCAGTCAAATCTGGAGGACCGATTTGCTGCCATGGAAACGACAACTACGTTAACCAGAACCTTGAAAATGTGGTTCGAGTCCTCAGAGAGGAAGGTACGAGTTTTTGCAACATGCGGCGTAAGGGCAAGAAATCAAAACTTTCCGAGGAGACTTTAGGACTAATGAGACAACGGCGTGAAGACTCACCCATCACTTCGTCGGGAAAACGGGCTCTTAATCGAGAAATCAATAAGCTTGTGAGACCTCCGGTACTCTAATACTCTTTCCATTGAAAGAGCCATCGAGCAGAATCGGGGGTCAGAGGTGTTCGTACAATCTATCGGAAGAAGCCACCTGACGAAGCTGACTACAGCAAGTGGAGAAGTGGTTGCCTCAAGGCCGGCAGTCCTTTCGGAGGTAGAAGATTTCTATAGCCGATTATACGCTTCGCATGCATCTCAACCTGATCCTGAAAATGAGGACTCTCGAGCCAAATTAACACGTCACTTCACCGAAGACCTGCCAGAAGTCAGCGTTGGCGAAATCGAGATTGCTCTTGGACAGCTAAAAAACGGAAAAGCACCTGGAGAGGATGGCGTAACAACAGAATTGATCAAAGCTGGAGGTAAACCCGTACTGAGGGAGCTCCAAAAGCTTTTTAACGCTGTCCTATTTGAAGGGAGAACTCCGGAGGCGTGGAGTAGAAGTGTGGTCGTTCTGTTCTTCAAAAAGGGTGACAAAAGCCTGCTGAAGAACTATCGACCCATTCCGCTTCTAAGCTCTTATAAGCTATTCTCAAGAGTGATCACGAACCGTCTTGCGCGAAGACTCGACGAATTCCAACCACCGGAACAGGCTGGATTTCGGAGCGGATATGGCACCATAGACCACATTCACACAGTGCGGCAGATTATACAGAACCGAGGAGTATAATCAGCCACTGTGTCTAGCATTTGTGGACTATGAGAAGGCCTTTAACTCGGTTGAAATCTCGTCTGTTCTGGAGTCCCTGCAGCGTTGCCAAAGAGATTGGCGATATATCCAAGTGAATCAAACTCAGGAACCTGATATCATTGCCTGGCACTTGTTACTTAAGTTTGGACAAAATATGTAAGTGTAAACTTTTTGGTTTTATTTCAGGAACAGATAAAATAGCATTGCATACATTTCCGAACCCTAAAACTGAACCTGATCGTTTTCGACTTTGGCTTCATAATATCGGAGGGGACATATTGGTTTTAGACAATCAGTTTATTTACAAATACCGTAAAGTGTGCCATAACCATTTTTCAATTGAATATCACACTTGGAGGCCAAATACACTTACTCCGAATGCTGTACCTACACTGGAATTGCCAGGTAATACACAATTTTCTCATTTAAATACTTTCAGTAACTCTATGATGAATAGAATTTTCTGACACATGTAATTTTCATTAAACGTTACTTTTTATTTGCCAGGATCAATAAGGCGAGCTCTCAAAAGGCCATTCTCGGATGTAACCAATACATTGAATCTTAATCAAGGGACTTCGCATCAAGAACCTACTAAGCCAATGCTAATGTGCATGAGGCAAAAGATCCTGAACCATCCCTGGATTTGCCTCATGTGCCTGTTGCAATGGACCCTAAACAAGAAACTTCACACCCGGAACATAGTGATGCTTCTAAATCAACAAGTGAGTTCCAATTAATAACATATTTTTACTTTATAATTACAATACTAATAACATATTTAAGTAGGTTTGAATCGCATTTGGCCTATGTTCAAAATGTGTTGGTGTTTAAACAATTATATAATGAATAAATATTTCACAACATCACATACATAGATCTGACTCCGAGTTAGGTAGCTCAAGCACCTGTGTTACAGATATCAAAAACAGCAGCGCAATTACAAATATATTCATTTAATACTTTTCTTTTGTAAATACATACTTATAATACACAGAAACATCATGACTTGTTCCTACAAATGTTTCTACTGTAATGTGTAAATGTTTATAGGATCGAACTCGCAACCCTTTCACACAGGCAGTGTTTACTACCACTGATCCAAACGGGTCATCATTGAAATTGAAAATATAGGTATTTAATAGATATTAAATATCTATATTTTCAATGTCAATCTGAAACTGTACTTATTTGTAATCATGATTTTTTTTTCTCTTCAGTTTCCCATGACAGAAAGGCTTCCTCGCTTACTAAAACTGCAACAACAAGGCCAGGCTCAAAAATCTCAGTTGGAAATTTAGCATCTGCAGTGAAAACGCTGCAAAGGAAAAAACATAAACTAGCAATTCATCTCAAAAAGGCTTTAAATCTTAACGAAAACCTTACTTTACAAAAGACGTTGAAGAAATTTACCACATTGGCGATGATTTTCACACTAATGCAGTTTCGTGAAATTGGGAAAAAAAATGGGGCGTAGATTTAGACAAAATGAGAAAATAATGGCACTGAGTTTATATAAAAAAGGCCCAAGGGCTTATAAATGGCTAAGCAAGATTTTTGTTCTACCCTCTCCCCTCACCCTAAGACGGTTGGTTGCAAAAGCTGGGATCAGACCAGGATAAATAAAAATATATTTGCGCAGCTTAAACTTAAAGCGCAAACGATGACAGCTGATGAAAAGCTATGCATAGTTTTGTTTGACGAAATTGCAATATCACCACATTTTGATTATAACATCAAAAAGGACGAAATTACAGGATTCGTCACAAATGGCTGCAAGTCAGTAAAAAATATAGCAGACCATGCATTGGTGTTTATGTTGAAGGGAGCTATAAAAATTATAAACAACCGATAGCCTATACCTTTTGCCATGGGACCACACCAGCAATAGAATTAAAAATTTTAATAAAAAATATTATTATTGAACTGCAAAACTGCGGGTTCACTATTTTAGCTACGGTCTGCGACCAGGGAACCACCAATGTCAGTGCAATAAATTCTCTAATCAAGGAGACTAAGGAGGAGTACTCAAGAAACAATAAGATTTTTACTAATGACTCATTTGAAGTTAATGGAACGGAAGTTATTCCTATTTTCGACCCTCCACATTTAATAAAAGGTCTCAGAAATAATCTTATCACCAAAAACCTCAAATGCACTATGGATGGTTCTACAAAAATAGCTAAATGGGACCATTTAGTACAGCTGTACAGTGAAAACCCAGCATACAAAGGCATCAGATTGATGAAAAACCTCAGCGAACTTCACATAGAACCAAAAAAAATTCCAAAAATGAAAGTCAAATATGCTACCCAGGTTTTCAGCAAAACAGTAGCTTCAAATATGGGATATTTAGCAAGTAAGTGTCTTCTTAATTTTTTTAAATTATTCAGTTCATTACTTTTTAGGGTTCTGTACCCAAAGGGTAAAATTTTTCTGTCCGTCTGAAGCGCAAAGACGTCACCTGACTGTATATTACTTATTTATAGGTTAAAATTTTGAACAGACCAGACAATGTGAAATACATCTTGCCATTATAGCAACAAATACTAAAAAAACAGAACAAAATACTCAAATATCCTAATCCTTAATACACCAATAATTTTATTGTAATTAAATTGAAAATGAACAATATTTTATAAACCCATAAGTAACTAACATCTGCTGTGGGGACAATTCTGCCACTTATTGTTGAGTATTCAGTACTTAATTAAAATTTATATTTTCAGCAAAAGGAATTCTACCTAAAGAATGTCAAGATACTGCCGATGTGCTCCTGTTCTTCGATGAATTATTTGACTCGATGAATGGGAGTAAAGTTAATTTTGAAAAAAGAAGTGGCAAGCTCCTGTTGGGTCCTGTGACCCCAAAATCAAATCACAGCCAAGTATGGATCAAAGGAAAAGCAGTTTTACAGACAATGAAATTCATAACAAAACAAGGAAAAGAGAGCACTGTACCATCTATACAAAACTGGATACGTACACTAGAAAATATGAATCGCCTAAAAAACAAAATATTTAACGTTTATAACTTCAAATCTATTTGGATGCGTCACTTTAACCAGGACCCCCTTGAAAACTTTTTTGGGTCAGTTCGGAGCCATGCTGGTAGAAATATATCCCCCACCCCGTCTGGTTTCGAATCTGCCTTTGTTTCACTATTAATTAATAACATCAGTAATCATTCAAGGGGGTCCAATTGTGAAGAAGATGATTCAAAGACATTCGAGTCAATGAAAGATTTATTTGATTCTACAGATCAGGCAGCTCTCACAGAAAATATAGAAATTGATTATGATGATATAATAAATTGCGAAATAGTTGCATTTGAGGAGAAGAAAAACAATCCCAAAATAATTGCTCAATTGACAACATTTCATAATTTTTGCATGTCTATATTATTGTTTTATATGAAAGTAGATATAAAATAAAGCGACCCATATTTTTTGTTTTTTCGAAATTATGTTTATAAGATACCTAAAAAACATATTTTAATCCTTCGTATTCTAAACAGACGTAAGCGCCAAATTACGTCATACTTACTGAGATACAATATACTCTGTGCTTACTGAGGAATACATGACAACTATTGACAATTTCATTTTATGTCTTGCATCTGTCTGTCATAGAATTATAACCTCCCTTTTTCCCATACTATTTAAATAAAATGAAAGTTTCCGACGGATTTCAAGTTGCTGATAGTAGAAACTTGCCAAGAGTAAACTATCTAATGTTACTGGAGTTCATGCAAGAGAACGACTGCTACAACGTTGCTGAACTACGTAGTGCTAAAGCATTACTTGCTTTGCGGGAAGCCTACGTAGACACTGCGGTGGGATACGTAGAATTAAAGCGAGATGTCCATTTGTGTACCGTCCAGTGCTGATACATAAGTTCTGGCTGACTATGATGAGCTCTGTGTTAAAAAAATAATAGATGCTGCTTAGGTATTTTGGAAAAATTATATGTTTCAAAAAAGTATAGAGTGCAAAATAAAAGATGTAAAATGTTTCATATTTTTTATTAACCTTGTGTAAATAAATAACTAAGTACCTACCTATGTGAAGCTTATTTATTGAATTTTAATAATTATACACCTATGAATCTACGATGGCAATCTAGCTTTCAATTTGACCCGTCCTTTCACCGTCTTCATTAATTTTCTAAGTACAAAAACACGCAGAGAACAGTTGATTTCTTAATAACCAATGCATTGCACCATTCTTACTTCGTAGACACTGGCAATGAAAAAAAGGATTTCTCCGGAGCATGAATAGAATTGTTCGTGCAGATAGGGACACAACAATATTTCGGATCCTTCATTGGCACATACGCAATAGTTTCTTTGTTGTAAACGATTATAAATGAGAATTTATGAGAATTGTAATGAGTACGAGGAATTATTTTTACAAATGTCACTGAAGACACATGACAGTTAATTCACAGATATTATCAGTTTTAGCAATGGAGAAGGTATAGGCAAAGGAAATATTTCATTCTTCAGTAAGTATGACGTCATTTTTCAGTTTTCAGTTATAATTTTTTTTCTCAGTAAATAAGCAATATAAAAAATATTTTGATATATTCTCGATATCAGGAGAAGAAAACAAAGAAATGGTATTTTTTATTTTAGGGCTTAGAAATTTTGAAATGTTGTCATTGTGCTGAGTATGCGGCTACATTTTAAGGCATGCTAAAAAACATATATTTTAAAAATTGTACTTCATGTAAGTATGGTATGAATGGGACAAAACCTATTGACTATTTAATTGAAAGATACAAGCTTCAAGATGCGCTAACTACCAAATGACAATTAATAACTTTTCTCCATGTAAATGCAATACGTGATTTAGTATGGATAATTGTAACCGATACAAGTGATTGCCAAGCCACTTAGAGCCACATGTAAACTTTAATGGGGGGGGGTGAATTTCACCTTTACCTGCGTTCAAAATCTATTTAACAAACATATTAAATTACAAATGTCAAATTATTTTTTGTATAATTGGTGCCGTGATGTAAACAAATAATGAATGGCACAACGAGGTGAATGCAATGTCAATGACTGCATGAAATTTAAGGCAATGGAATATTATAAAAGAAAAAATAAAAATCATTATGTAAACCCGTGTATCTTTTGTATATTATTTTCAACAAGAGATTTTGGTGTCATTTTGGTGGGATTCGTAAAATCTAAAATAGTTTGGACTATGACTAATTTTAGATTATCAAAAACAATGTTTTGATTTCAAAAAAAACCCCAAAGGACACCAAAAAGTCTTTTGTGAAATTCAACCCATATACTATTAATTATGAATCGGTACCTAAATGACCTATATACCCACCCAACCTACACTCGTACGTAGGTGTACATAGATAATGGTCTGTATATTTTAACTAGATGGCGCTGAACAATTTCGCGACTGATCTCTCTATTACCGATATTATTATAAGTTCTCTATGGCCATACTGTACTACACCAAGATAAATAAATGCTACTAGGCGACATCTACTGTGATTGGCACTTAGTCTATCGGAACAACCAACTGTTGGCGCTATTTTTAATACAATAAAACATTACCCACACAGCTGGCGCTTAACAGGGCGCTATTTAAGTAATAATCAAATATAGACTGACATTCAACCTTACCAACCAGTTGACATTTACTTGAAAGGTGATGTAAAATTGATTAGAGATCCTCTCTGTTTTTTGTTTTGCCGGAATGTTGTCAGACAGTGATGTAGGTACCTAAAATTCCCCGATTAAAAGGGATTTTTGCCCACAAGTAACATTTTATATATAATTAATTTGCCACGATTTGGGGAAAAAAGCTCGTGGTAACACTAATTATGGTGTAGCGCATTTGTGACGTCACAAATGCGCTACACAACTAACGCAATAACTACTGTCTTGATTACAAAAATATTCAAATTGATTACTTGAAATAGTAAAAGGTATTGAAATAAATTATAAAAAAGATTCCTAAAAATTTGTTCCCATACCCCATTGCAATGAAACTGCCGTCTAACCTTGGCAAACATCTGTAGGTAGGTATGCACTGTATAAAATCTTGATCCTGTAAAAAGTCAGCAAAAAACCGACTTTTAACAGAAAACTCAAGGACCATTGCACTCAAACAGGCAACAGACCAAAAAAACTTGACTTATCTGTCCCATTATTAACATTAACCAAGTCCTTGAAGCCTTTCCGCCTTCGTCTTAAAGTTTATTTTGGCGTGCATTTACAAAAAAGGTAAAATCTTTTGCCGTTTTTAGAATTTTGTCATGGAGTTTATGGACAGACTAACATCCTGGGGTCAACGGCCAGGGTTTGAGGCATGTTGTAGCATATCTCTGGGTTTATCAACGTGTTTCGTCATGTTGGTCTGTATGCGCATTTGGTAGTTACCAAGCCCCCAATTCACGCGATTTTCGATATGAAAAACCATAGAGAATATCAGGGAAGCAATTCTCGTGCTCTTGACATTGAAGTCGAATTGGAAATTTGTATGGACGAATGTATGAAATCTAAATTCAACTTCAAAGTCGAGTGCACGAGAATTGGCCCCCAGGCGAAAACTATACATAAAAACTAAGATTTGCGATATAAATTCTGTTTTCCATAAATATCACAAGCACAAGACTTGAGAGGTTGGGATGTTAGGGAGGTGGAACCGAAAATATCGGTTAACCAATGTTAAAAAAAAACATCCGTAAGTCGGGTCGGTTACGGATCGTAACCGACTCCGAAATAAAAATTTCGGATAATGTCGGATTGGAGGGAGTATAATAGAGACACTTTTATCAATTGTCATTCTTCTTGTCATAATAGGTATAGGTACCTCAATCAAAGGCAAGTAAAATTATATTTACACTTTACCATCAGTTGTACTCGTTCTGCTCGTAGTCTGCCACCTACTTATCACTTAAAAAATAATACAAAATAATAAAATTTACTTTGAAAATTACTTAATTACTTAGTTACTTAAAATGTATAATGTAACCGAAATTAACGAACAATCCAAAACAATTTCATACCGTATCCGTATCCGAAATTTCATATTACATCCCTGGTACCCTGGCAAAATATTTTCGTGATCCGGGATCGAACCCAAGCGCAGCCGTCACTTAACAGGAGCCACTGCGACACCGAAGGCAGTCATAATAAATTAATGACAAAGAACATTGGACTCTATCTAGTCCAGAGTTTGGGCAATTGGAGCAGCAGACCAACGCCCAAAGCATCTTCAGAAGGGATTCTTAGAAACAGAATATTGTGGTAAAAAAGAATAGATATAAAGTATAAACTAAACATCTTAAAATCTTTCGCGAAAGTAAACACTACGACTTTTTTGCTATGGCGGTACAGTCCACTCTAAAACTCTGATTCTTATACTCTTTTTACATTTTTTTTATTATTTCTGTGAAACCATAGAATTTACCGTGGGAGAGCCACGCTTCGGCATGAATGGGCCGGCTTGACCGGAGTGCATGCAGTGCGACAAGTATAGTTAAGGGACGGAAAAGATATTTGTAGGGAGTCAAGAAACGCTATATTATACGGGAAAGAGCCCCGTGCGAGTACCGAATGGCGTCTCACACGATTCGCTCCTTATGGCAAGAAGGTGGGAAGGACCATGGGAAGGTGTTGCAGCTGTCCATGGGCGGCAGTAAACGCTTACCATCAGGTGATCCGTCGGCTCGTCTGCCACCAAAAAAAAAGTCGTGGGTTATGTCTGTTTATCTATCTGTCAGTCCGTTAAAGTTTTCGTCACGCTTAAAATAATTGTAATACGTTTTATGCTAATAAATCATTATTATTATGACTGGCTTCTGCGGCCGACTGTCCATCTCCAAGTTTCGACTGACAATCAAGCTATGTTTTTTCATTGTAATTGTATACCCGGCAAAAATGAGATACTCTCATACATCATTAAATAATATAGCGAGGAGGCAATTGACTGATGACTTCGTTATAGCAAAAAATCATTATTATTGTTTAGTTGCTTTTCCGGGTGTGTGGGTCCGTATATTTTTATTTGACTACACGAAGTCTGTACCTAGGCGTTTCACGGGCGCATGGCCCACCTTAGACCTCATCTTCACTTAACATCAGGTGTAACCTTCAAAAATCGAGCGTATTCCTTCATTAAAGATCGGCAACGCACTTGCGAGTCCTCTGGTGTTGCTCTGGTGTTGGGTGTCCATGGGCGGCGGTAATCGCTTACTTACCATCAGGTGATCCGTCTGTTCGTCTGCCCCCTATCTCATAAAAAAAAGGTATTATCGGGGTCAAATGCTACATCATCATCATTTCAGCCAATAGACGTCCACTGCTGGACATAGGTCTCCCCCAAAGTTCTCTACACAGATCGGTCCTGTGCCACCCGCATCCAAGGGACTCCTGCGACCTTCACTAGATCGTCGGTCCACGTGGTGGGAGGCCTGCCACGGCTGTGGCCTCCTCTCAAAGACCTTTCCACCCTAATGGCCGTCTGTTCTCCTCGCAATATGCCCTGCCTATTGCCACTTGAGCCACGCAATTCTTTGGGCTATGTCTGCGACCTAAGATCTCCTGCGGATTTCATCATTATTTATTTATTCTTCCTTACTTAAACTATCTTTACAGGTTTCTGACACGATCACGCAAAGCTTGTCTGTCGTAAAATAATAAAAAAAACTCGTCATACTAGAAATTGAAAGCTGTATTATGCAATATTTTCATTATGTGTTCTAAAGGATTTTCCCACTGTACAAGGGATCCCTAAAGCTATGATTTATGTGTGCGGTGTGAATGACCCCGTGATCTACAGACGATGATCACACAATATGATCCAAACCGTTCGAAACAACGAACCGGCTAGAGCGACGGTTTTTGTATCACTTGTCATCAAGAGATAATACCAATGAACCCACTACTATACAATTGGTTTGTTTGTATTAATAATAGCCCGTTCTCACTTCGGTATCGGAGCTTTCTGGTCGTCATCATCATCAGCCTGTTGCAGTCCACTGCTGGACATGGCCTCTTCTAATGTTTGCCACTCCGATCGATTTTTCTCGCATCCTGCTTTTGCCAACCGTCCTGCGCAGATCGTCACTCCATCTAGAATATGGGCGTCCTACATGCGTCTTTTCAATCTATACAAGGCCAGAACGCATCCATAGGAAACTGGTCGTGTATACTTATATTGTAATAATGTTTTTAAATGTGCGATTACAAAGTATACACGAATTTTGCGTACTGCTCGTGTATAGTTTGTAACGTGATTACGTGCGTCCTGGTTCCAAACTATACTACATCATTTACGCCTTACAAGAGTTTAAAAGATCTTAATATTTATTATGAGCTCAAGTGTCCCACTGAAGGGCAAGGGCCTCCCAACGCTTTATACAAGGCGTAAAAAAAATAGCGATAATACTTAAGGGTGCAAACATATACCGTTCACTGCCAAAATATGAGTATAGGAGAATGTATGAAACAGCTGATTTAGCTTATATTGCTCACACATGTTTAATCGATCTATCGATATACAAATATTATAATATCGTCATGCAAAAAAAGTTTTTATAATACATTAAAAAAAGGTTGAAGCAAAAAAGATACAATAATTGATTAAATTTTGTTAATGTATAATACGAGTCGTCAAATTTAAATGCAAATATCAGAAGTCATAACATTACAATTGATTTTTGGAATATTTATGTCAATTATGAGAAAATGGCTTAAAATGTCAATTGAATTCAAATTAAAATAAACAATAAATAACAACACACACACATTAAACATTTAAAATTAAATCCCTATATAATTTCATAATAGAACCATTTTGGCAAAATTGCATAAATTCATTAACACTATAGAAACAATTCTGAGCTAAAATTTTGAATATAATTTTTTTAAAAGTATTTATTGTCATATTCTGGACACAATTTGGAAGCAAATTGAACAATTTAACACACATGCTAAAGCTATTTGCACTAAAGCAGGTTGTAGTTCTTGGGTGTACTCTTAATCTGTATGGGTATCTTGTGTTGAAATTGCAGACCTCTCGCTTTGTTGTGAAAAGATTCGAGTGTTTCTTCGCAAACAATAAAATCTCGAATATATATAAAGATGGTAGCGCGAGTATGTTAAGTTGTTTAAAGAGCGGCCTGCAAGATTCCAACTGTCCGACGCCGTAGATAGATCTAATACATTTCTTCTGCAAGATGAAAACACGGTTTATGGTCGTTGAATTACCCCACATAATCAGACCATACCTTAGCAGAGAACCCACATAACCATGATATGCCATCAAAGCCGTGCTTTGATTCGCCAATCGTGACAGGCGATACAAAGCATACACGAATCTATTTATCTTTTGGCAAACCGTGTCAACATGGCTATGCCAGGTCAGTCCAGAGTCTATCCCTATACCCAGAAAAGTCGCAGACGTGGCTTCCGGTATGGTCTCGCCTCCATGGCGTACAGATAAATGTTGTGGTTTAGCGTTCCTGTTATAAAATTGAATGTATTTTGTTTTAGTAGTGTTTATGATTAAATTATTTTGTGTCAGCCAATCAGAGATTTTGTCTATTTCATTGTTAATGTCATTATTATAATCTATGTCCGGTTTTTTATGAATCGTTACTGATATGTCATCTGCAAAAAGTGTGACCGGGTTCTGAGTACATTTAGGCAAATCGTTTATGTATAGAATAAACAGTAATGGACCCAATATACTGCCTTGGGGAACACCTGCCCTATTTATTCTATGTTCTGATTTGTGGACTATAGTTTTAAACTTATCATTCAACTTTAGAATTTCTACAAACTGAGTTCTTTCAATAAGATAACTCTCAAACCATTTATAAGCTTGACCCCGCACTCCATACAATTCAAGCTTTGCAAGAAGAATCTTGTGGTTGACAAAGTCAAAGGCCTTGCTCATATCAAACAAAACAGTTAACACGGGCACTTTTTTCTCCATGAGAGTTGATATGTTTCTCATGAGGGAATAGCAAGCAAGGGTAGTTGATCTTCCCTTACGAAATCCAAACTGTTCATTCACTAGAGTATTATTCTTCGTCAAAAATGAATCTAATCTTGAGTACATGACTCTTTCAAAGATCTTTGAAAGAATTGAAATGAGAGCGATGGGTCTATAGTTGTTCACATCATGTCTATCTCCACGCTTGAATAATGCCTTAATAACCGAAATTTTTAGCGAACTTGGGAATTTTCCCTCCGTAAAGCTGCCATTTATAAAATGTGCCAACAGTGGTGCCAATTCATTAGCACATATTTTTATTATTTTAGTAGTCAGTGCATCATAGCCCGTGGAATTTGTGTTTTTCAAGGATTTTATAATATTGATAATTTCTTTCTCATCTGTGGGGCTCAAGAACATGGATCCTTGGATCTTGTTTATTAGTTTGAAGTGATTTGAAGTAGGTTTTTGACCATTACATGAATTTGGGGAATCTATGAAGTGATTATTAAGCACGTTTGCTATATCTGCTGGATTAGTAATGTTTTCACCTTTTATTTTTAATAGATCGACACTATGTTTATTATCTCGTAGTTCGTCTTTTTTATTTATAATTTTCCATGCAGCTACACACATATTCTTAGCATTATTTAAGAATTTCTGATTTTTTATTTTTTGGGAAAGTTCTATGCATTTACGGAGAATTTTAGAGTAGTCCCGGTATTTGATTTTTTTCAAATATGTTTTCTCCCTATAATACGATAAACGAAGTTTTCTTTTAGTTAGGCAAGATGTTTTTAGGCCTTTAGTTAGCCATTCCGTTTTTTTAGCTTGGTTGAACACTTTAATGTTATATTCCGGAAAGCACAGTTTATACAAAAGCATGAGTTCCCCATGAAACGCTGAAAAGTCAGAATCGACACTTCCAGAATGAAACAGGTTTTCCCATGGATAATCTGCTAAGAACGATTTGAATTTGTTAATATTAGCGAGACTGTAGTCACGCCTAGTTTCGAACCAATGTTTAGGTTTAAATTTACGGAGACCAACTGGCACAGTTAATAGTTGGGCCGTATCATGGTCCGATAAACCCACCGCCTCATGTACATCCGATTGCTTCTTTAATATTGCTTGCAAAGTGATCTATGCAAGCTTTTTGACGTGTAGGTGTTTTAATATGCAAGTCCAGATCATGAGCAAGGAGCATCTCTGTCAATTCCCTTGTTAGTTTACTATCTTTTAAGGTATCTATATTCCAGTCACCAGTCAAAATAATCCGTTTTTTAAAAGCATTCAGTTTGTCAAGAAGGCATTGCAATTTGTCAAAGAAAACATTAACATTTGATTTAGGTGTTCTGTATATGCAAATCAGGATTATTTTGTATTCAATTATTTCCAACCCACAAATTTCAAAACTTGATTCCGAAGCCAAATCATTTAGTAATGGTATTTTTTTAGTTGTAATAGAATTGTTATGTAAGATGCAAACACCGCCACGCTTTTGCTTAGATCTACAAAATGACGCACCCAATGTATACCCCTTAAGATGTATGTTGGTTTCATTGTTTTTTTGGACAAACGTTTCAGAAAGACAGATTATGTCTGGTATTTTATTATTTTCTGACATGTTTTCGAGTGTGATTTCAAGTAATTCGTTTTTGCCCAGGAAACCTGCTATATTTTGATGCATAAGGCGTATGGAGTCCATATTATTATTATCTATAAAAAAGGTAGTGTTTTGTGTAATTTTATGTTTGGTGTTTGGGAACATACATCAGGTCCACTGTCCGATGTCGCAAGTCTAGGTAATGGAAACCCGTCGATGCGTTCATTAAATTGACAATCAGAAAGGAGCTGTTTGTTTTTTTGGTGTGACATATGTGTAATATCTCGAAATATAGCGAAGCTCAAATCAGATAGAAAATTTTTTGACCCTAAATAAGAATGACCATAGTTATTTTTCGTAAATATACAATGGGTGAAGCCCTTACAAATAAATTCCATTTCTTGATTTAGAGAATTACCCAGATTTGCATTACTGGGTAAACCACATATTACAATATTTGTATTACATGTTACATCTAGCCATTTCAAAAGAGTGGTTTTTAATGTTAGTGGATTTTTGTCATTCATTCCTCCCACTACTACGATGAAATCATGCAGCTCAAGAGTGGAGAGTTCCATCTCACAGGTACGTAAAACCTCCTGTAAGTGCGCACCATCCTTCCAAAAACACGTGACCTCATATCTCGCATCCAATAATTGTCGCAAGGCCTGTTGTAAACCCCGTCCCTGTTGGTCAGCAACTATGATGATTCTGGTTTTCTTAGGAATGGTGGTCATAGGGTCCCGATCCTTGATATTTTGTACAAAAGGTGTCTCATGAATCAGGTGACTAGAAGCATGACTTTTTTCCTCATTTGAATTTTGAATTTGCAGACTATGGTGTTGCTTGTGTTTCTTTCTATTATTTTTACTTTTGTTATGTGTAGTACTTGAACAAATAGTAAGTAAATCTTTTATTTTTCTATCTTGCTCCTTCAATTTTAAAGCCATAGATTTATTTTCCAAAGATAAATTATCCATTTCGTTTTCGGTTACTTGAAGCTTTAGTTTTAGTTCAGAAATTTCGTTTTTCAATAATTCAATTTCCTGGTTTTGTAGAGTGGACAAATCCGGGAGACTTTTAGTAGCTATACACCCGGGTTCAGACTCTGACAAAGATGAATCCGATTCTTCAGCATTAGGCAGAGTAGTATTCAAAATATTATTCCTTTTTCTCCTTTGAGTAACGTAAATAAAACTTTCAGAAGCTGGGTCAGTATTACATGCCAATGATTTCGGGATTGTTTCAGGTGATTTTTCTTGACTTTGTGGTAATAGCATTGCTTGTGTTGGGAGTAGGGCCATGGTAGATGGTTCCGCCGGTGGTTTCGGCTGGGAAGAAGACATCTTTTCCTGGACCGTAGCTGATGTTAGTAGTCCTGGGATACAGGGTATGTCCGCTATAGAAATCTCTATCTGATCAGAGGAATCCCGGGATACAAATGGCAATGACGGTGAGAATTGATGGCCAGCACTAATCTCTGGAAGTTTCGGTGGTGCAGATGGTGACAGTGACGACAACCGTTTCGGTGCCTGACAGCTATTTGGTGTACTGTGTGCAGAGTACTCGATTTTATCTTTCTTAATTGATGTGGATACTGATTTTGCCTTAGCAGCCAAAGATGATGATGATTTCTGGATATTTGATTTAATATTTGGAGTGCTAGTCTTAAGCCGATTTCTTCCCTTTATACACCCTTCGCAAGTCCATAATCTCCTGCGTGCCGGCTCCATAAGATAAAAAAGCTTTTCTGACACATTTGCACAATCAATGTCTAGAGTTCTTTTGCAAGAGCAGCATACTAGAAATCTTCTACTTTGTATTTTTTTGTCACATTTCGCACAAATTTTATTGGGAGACATTTTAAGAAGGTTCGAATCCAGAAATGTATCGAATAAGTATAAAATTCAACTTGCTCAAAACAATGTCTCAACGAAGCACCACTAGCGTTCAAGTCCGTTTAAACGCGGCACGGGTGCGCGAGCGATGAATCACCGCGCAGCGGTCACGGGGCCGAAGCGCTTGCGCTTGACGCGAGTAAACATTGACGAGTTAAAAATTTTTAAACTAAATTTCGTTGTATCTTTGTAACCACACGTTATTTTGTGTCACTGTTTTCACTAATCACTGGTCCATATCATTAGTTAAATGGTGGTTGTAATTTAAACGGTAAACGAACACTTTTTACTAGTTAATTTGAATTATATTCGTGGAGCGAAGAAACAACGGTCTTTCTTTTTCAACTACCGCACGACGACTTAGTAGCTTATTATTGTTTCTGCATTGTAAAAAAATTGTGTCTGTACAATGAAGATATTTATCTCTAAATAACTTAGGATGACTACAGTAACAGAACATGAATCAATGATTTTTGTCTGTTTGTTCGCGCTAATCTCGGAAACTACACACCCAATTCGAATGAAACTTTTTTTATTGTATAGCTGTAATATCAGGGCAACTTATAGGATATATTTTATTTTGAAGACCAGGCTACTTGATGTGGTTGTTGTATGTACTAACCACAATAGCCCAGCTAAACTATAAGAGGTAGGTCAATGGCACCTTAACAAAAGTTGTTTAGATTGATCAGCATTATTGGATGACATGAACAAAATCAAAGATCATGGAACACCTGGTGTGGAACTCTAAGAGCCCAGCTACACCATAACAAATATGGGATGAAATGGAATGCAAAATTGTCAAATGTGATGAGCATTTTTGGATGAGATCCGATAAGGAAGGATATTTCGAACTTAAAGGGGGTTCCAAGTTTGGTGATGGGACTACGTGATTCCTTGGCCCTATCTACTTCTACTATTTAAATAATCATCTTTAAGTCAAGAGTCATAACGAAGTTGCGGGCGGCCACTACTTAGTTACAAATATATGGTAAATACACTGAAATAGTTATTTAAAACGTGAAAAATGGTGTCGGAAAATTTTAAATTGATCATCAAGTGCAAGTTGGGAGAATATAATGAAGATTATTCTGGATTTTACAAATACGAATTGGACGTAGATTAATAAAAACGTTCCAACCCACAAAATGCTTGTTTTGAGTAATAACGTTTTAAAGTTAAATTGAGTAGTCTTCTGTGGTAGCGAAATATTTTAAGTTGGGTCATTGATGATCCAAAATATAATATTAATACCTTTTTTTGTACATTAATAAAACATTCAATTTTTATTTTTTTAATTAAAAAAAACGTGATTTTAGACTTGGAACGTTTTTAATTAATCGTGATTTCCTTGGAAGTCGTTTCGTTACATATTTAGCAAAAACGTTTCAAAATAAGAAAATAAAGAGATTTAATAAAAAAACATATTATTCAGACAGTATTTAATCAAATTTGAATATTAAAAATGTATAGTTATTCTGTAGTTTCGATATCGAAGTCAGGAGCCGGAATTATTCCTTTCCGTCTCCCTGCACTGTCCCCTCATGGGGACAGAACGGAATAAAAAGTTCAATTTGTCCCCTTATTAGAGATACAGGGACAGATGGAACTTTTTATTTCTTGGTGTCCCCCATAACACTTTATGTATACAAATAATACTATAGTGTATTATGTAGTTTATACAACATTACATTAAGTAAAAGATAGTACTTTGGGTATATAACCAAGTGTTTTTGAACAAAAAAACAAAATTTCTTAATTCTCTTCTTTTTTTTTGTCATCGGTCACACACATACTTGTAAAATAAATCACAGTAGGTAGATAATGGCAATCAGTCTTCCAATATTGATAATCAGTCTTAATACAACATAATTACATACAACAATTAGCTACTTTACCAATCATCATAATCATAATTTCTGCCAATCTGCTAGACACAGGCCTCCCCCAACATTCTCCACATAGATCGTTCCTTCGGGAGTCCCTTGGATGTGGGTGGAACAGGTGTCACCCACATCCAAGGGACTCCCGCGATCTTCCCTAGATCGTCGGTCCACCTGGAGGGAGGCCTGCCACGGTTGCGACCGCCTGCACGCGGCCTCCAATCAAAGACCTTTCCACCCCAACGGCCGTCTATTCTCCTCGCAATTTACCTTGCCCATTACCACTTGAGCCACGCAATTCTTGAGGGATCGGAAGCCCGCACGTAAGTTTGATGACTTCAAGCCTCCGGGACAAGCCGGATTCTGGAAAGGCTTTAGCGCCATACACCACAATTCAACTTGTACAGAAGACCGAAGAGTATATCTACCATTATGCTTAGCTCTCCAAAGGTGCCGAATAGACTACCGGTACATACAAGTGTTGCAGTCCGCAAACGCAAATGCCTCCATGTCAGTTCGTCTTCAGGACCAGAAGTCTAAGCCCATACCACTCCAGGGAGGTGTGAGACAGAGTGACGTTATATCCCCGAAACTGTTCACAACTTTGTTGGAGGACGTTTTTAAACTTCTGGAATAGAATGGACTTGGCATCAATATAAATGGCGAGTACATGACGCACCTTCGATTTGTCGATGATATCGTAGTCATGGCTGAGACCTTGGAAGACCTAAGCACAATGCTCGACGACCGCAGTCGAATCTCTCAACAAGTAGGGTCTCAAAATGAACATGGACAAGAAGAACGTTATCTTGAACTCTCATGTCATACCCACTCCTGTAAAAGTTGTTAGCTCTACACTGGAATTTAGACGAATATATTTAAGTCGGACAAAAAATGCAACTTGGTAAGTCAAACTTCGAAAAAGAGATCGATCGGCGAATGCAGCTCGGCTGGGAGCGTTGGCAGCGTTTGGGAAGCTACTACAGCATATTTCGGCCATTTACCATAATGTTTCAGACACTGTCGAAAGTCGAAAGTCTTTAATGCGTGTGTATCAAATTGCCAGTGATGACATACGGAACCGAAACGTGGCCGCTTACAATGAGCCGCTTCAGATGGCTCAAAGTCACTCAGAAGGCTATGCGCGGAATCTCCTTGCGTGATCGTGTCAGAAATGATGAGATCCCAAAGATTCAAATCTTTGTGAGATCCGCAGATGACCTAAGATCGCAGACATAGTCCAAAAAATTGCGTGGTTCAAGTGGCAATGGGCAGGGTACATTACGAGGAGAAAAGACGGCCGTTGGGGTGGAAAGATCTTTGATTGGAGGCCGCGTGCAGGAGGCCGCAGCCGTGGCAGGCCTCCCTCCAGGTGGACCAACGATCTAGTGAAGGTCGCGGGAGTCCCTTGGTTGCGAGTGGCACAGAACCGGTCTGTGTGGAGAACTATGTCTAGCAGTGGACGTCTATTGGCTTAAATGATGATTATGATAATTAGTAAAGTAAGTAATCGTTATAATGTAATTATGTTGTTTTAAGACTGATCAATATTAGAAAACTGATTGTATGTACAATATCTACTATTCATTTATGTGTATGAAAGGTGAGAAAGTCAAAGAAACATTCATTATATTAATTATTAGTGAATTAAGATTTTTTTATTTATTTGCTCAAATACATACACTTGATTAAATAACCAAACCATCGTCTTTTATTTAATGCTATGTTGTGTATGCTACTCCTACATAAATATATAATAACATGGTATTATATCTATACATTAAATTTTATGGGGGACAAACAAGAAATAAAAAGTTCCATCTGTCCCCTTATTAGAAATACGGCGACAGATGGAAATTGTCAAGCAATCAAATAAATTTCAACCGTCTCCTTGTCGCTAAAGGGGGGACAGATGAAACTTTTTATTCCGTTTTGTCCCCATAAGGGTACAGAGCAGGGTGACGGAAAGGAATATTATTTAAAAAATAACGGCTGCTTTCTTAGATCATTCTTATAAAATAGCTTTAAACATTCTTATTAAATTCTTTAAAACGCTCCAGGATGTTTAGATCGTTTTTATGATTTAGATTTAAACAATAAATATTCCCTTTGAATTTTTCAAAAACGTTCCAGGCCGCTTAAATCATTTTCGTGGTAAGGTAAACTAAAAGATATCAACATTTTATTATTATCAAAAACGTTTCAAATGGCTTATTTCATTTTAGCTAAAATTGAAATAAACGCATGTCTTATAAAAACTAAAGGACAAAAATGTTTCAAACTGGTTGGAACATTACTGAGTTTTTTCAAAATGACACCTGTCATATGTGTGGGTTGGACCACCATAGCTGTATCTGTGTACACAAACAAGCTAGAACAGAGTCATTTCGCTAGATGGTAGTACTATGTTCGCTGATCATAATGGTGTACTTAACTCAATTTTGGACATGTTGTGGGTTGGAACGTTTTTACTAATCTACGTCCAATTGGAACTGCTCGCGTATAGATTGGAATCTAAACATTTTGCGCGCTTACTCCAAATTATACACGATTAGTCCGTATGCGTTCTGGCACTGTATATTTTGGAACAAGCTAGTTAAGTTTTGTGACTACGAAGTATACGCGATTATGTGCGTTATAGCCTAGTATAGATTGGAAAACCTTAGTAAAAAAGTGATTTCCAATCTATACGCGATTAGTTACACACCCCTGCGTTCTGGCCTTGTACAAATTGGAAAGACGCGTCCTACATTACGTTTACCGAGTCGCGGTCTCCACGTGGTCTCCACTCCAGGACTCGTGTACCTACCCTAATATTTTGATATTTACATTCCTAAATAAGTTTTTCTGATGTAAGTACAGGGTGTGTCTGTGCACATTTGCATCCCTTTAATCACGTGTTCTCCAACCATTTTGAACAATATTTTGTTCTACGACTTTGGAAATTCGCTGATTTTTTTTTCTGTCTCACAATACAAAATGAATTAAATCGCGAAAAGTCATTGAACAAAAGTGGTTCCAAATGATTGGTACAAGATGTTATTAGAGAGAGGGATGTAATTATTCACAGATACACCCTGTACCTAGAATTTATCCCTGTAGGTATTGGTATAGCTTCATGATGATAATGTAGAGACAAAATTCTTAAAGTTATTCTCTTTATTTTCAGGCTGAAAGATACCGTGAAAGACGGCGGCTGGCGACCCCCAGCCCAACACCCTCCCCCCCGCGCCGGCCCGCACCCCCCACCACTTCTACCCCCAACTGGTTCAAGTCTTTGGACAGGCTGACGGCAAGGAAGAAGGGGAAAACTGTCAAGGTAAAACATAAATAAACTCATACAGACAGCCACACATCTGCTGGGCTAACATGCGCACCGCGAGATAATTTGTCGACACTCGTATTGTGTCGGTGCAAGTTTCTTCTCGCTCACCTGACTGAGCGATGAGCGGGATAGAAGGATGCGCTCTCGCGAACGAGAGTCGACAAAATTTTGTCGCGGTACGCATGTTAGGCCTACTGGTTACCAAAACCTGTAAAATTCCCTTAATTGATATTCAACTTAATGTGTTTGACAGTAAGACTATCTGGAGATTTAGAATTTGTCGTTCATTGTCCACTTCCCAAAATGTCATTCGTTCTAAAAGGTCCCTTACATAAGGTAATACGTAACTGAGGCAATAAATTATTTGATTGATTGATTGTTTAATTATCGGTCTACCCCCTTTCTTCATCGTCATCCTGCCTGTTGCAGTCTACTGCTGAACACAGGCCTCTCCAAATGCTCGCCACTTTGATCGATTTTCGGCTACTTCCATCCAGCTCTAGTCAGCCCTCTAGCGCCCCTTTGCAGCCCTTATCTAAATCTTTTACCGGTACCAATGCCGGTAACCAGTGTTTATTTAACGCAGAAGTCAGTTGATCATCGATTTTTACCTACACAGAACGAAAAAGAACCAGCCACCCCACCAGAAGACGAGCCCCGCAAGGCCTGGTCCAAGAAACCCCTCAGCTCCCCAGCGAAGAACCTGCGCTTCTTCGGGGACACCGACCTGGAGTCCGTCACCAACGTGGCCGTGAAGCAGCCCGTCACCAAGACCAGGAGCAACCCGAAGCCGCATGGGACCCTGAGGAAGACCAGCTCCAATTCCAGCACCGGGATAGACGAGGTGGGTCTTTCTTTCCCCTCACTCTTGGGGTGGTAGTGTCGGGCCCACCCACCGTGTAGACCTCTCAATGCCCCACTGGGATAGACGAGGTGGGTCTTTCTTTCCCCTCCCTCTTGGGGTGGTAGTGTCGGGCCCACCGCGTAGGTGAGCATACCGCCTGAGAGGTTATGGAGCCAAGGCTACGCTGGATTTCTACGACCTCCCTTCATCATGGCGGTGAAGATGCGTCGCTGTAGTTTTAGTTGGTATGCCTCTTCTTCTTCTTCTTTGGGTGCCTCTTCAATCCTGAAGGTTGGCCGCCAGTTTCTTGAACTTCTCCCTATCTTTTGCGAGATTGAATAGTTGTTCTACGCTGTTATTATACGCTGCTAATAGTTGTTAGTTGGTATGCCTCTGGAAGTCGGAATTCCGTGAGGAGAGTCCAACATAAGCCGAGCTGACCTCCGTCAGCCGGGTATGCTTAAAGATGTCCCTGCATTACACTTCGCAGGGGTTGCATTTCTACTGCAATAACATTAATAATAATTAAGGTAGACCATACGTTTTTTCATCCTATAGGCGGCCGAACAGACAGATTACCTGAAGGTTAAGGATTTTGCAGTAGCTTTCGATTATGTACATCGTGCAAGTGTTTCGTCTTTCAAGGCCACACAATACATAAGCCGTGTGGTTTATAGCTGAAATGATCTCTTTAAGTAGTTTAGTAGTTTTTTTTTACTCCAAATTTATTTTTCATTTATTTCCAGGTGGACCATAGCGAGTTGTCGAGCAAGAGCTACTCGTTGTCCAACTTGAGGGAGAGAGAGAGGGAAGAGAAGAGCGAGTCACCACGAACGAAGCAGTATTACAAGAGGAATCTAAGGAATATCTCAGGTAATTATGAAATAATGACTAAAGGTATGGTGAAGGTATTAATAATGAAGGAAAATTTTATGGGAAGAGGCGTCCTGGACGGAGAACAAAATGTGGTTACATAATACACGGGAATGGACCGGTCTCATCAACTCTTCAATCTCGCGAAAGATGAAACTAGCGGCCAACTTTCAAAATTAAAGAGGCAAGCTAAAAAGAATAAGCTCATGGCTATGGTAGCTAAGTGGACAAGAATGCACTGAAGAGTCGTAGTTCGAGTCCGAACATGCACATCTGGATTTTTCAAATCGCTGCGTATTCCTGCCATTAGCTCGGCGTCGAGGGAGAACCACGTGATGAAGGAACATGCACGTTTGAATTAGTTTCTGAAACGGTCTGATTGCCCTGTTAAAAGGTTACGAAAGTCAGACGGCAGTCGCTTCACTGTAATTAGGCCAGACTCCCCATTATTGTCCCCTGGTTGAAAAAGGTCTCTATGACTATGAATCCATTTATTACACAAGTAGTGGCCCGCTATCACTTCGATTCGGGACATTAGTTACACTTTCTACCTATAGATGACGCTGGGTGTCGATTGCATCACGCTAGTGTTTCGCCTTTTAGTATATAGGTTAGTATATAAGGTTTGTCGATGACTATAAAATGTACCCCTTTATAAATAGTAGGGATTGTTCTTTTCTAATGAATAAAGGGTTATGTACTTTTGTCCGCTTTAATTTCTTCAACCCCCACGTATTCCATCATACCCTTACCCTTGTTCTACGTAATTTTCAGAGATCAGCAACTCTGAAACAGAGAGCCACCTAGACAGGAAGGTGGGCAAGCCCCCGATCAGCCCCTACGACCGGTCGCGCAGCCACAGCAGCTCCAAGACCCTGAAGGGAAGCAAGACCGACTTGAGGAGACGGACCGAGGAGCGGGGCAGTTCCACGGAGTTAAGGGGGAGTAAGCAGGAGCTATCGAGGGATGTAAAGTGAGTATACTCTATCTAATCTTTTTTTTATGTGGAAGAGGGCAGGCGAACATGACACACCCATGGTCTTTCTCGTCTTCTTGGCATACGGAACAAATCGTGGGAGACGCCATTGGTACTTGCTCGGGGCTCTTTCCCGTATAGCGCTTGTTTGACTCCCTACATACTCGTATCTCAATTTCCGTCACATATCTGTTTCACCTCTCCCCATCTTGGGCGTGAAATAATACAACAAATGCACTCGGGCAGTACTCTCTCCCTAGACTAGGTCTTTGCGCAGACGAATATAACCCACCACCTTCCGATGGTCTTTCCCGACGTCTTGGCATACGGAAAGAATCGTGGAAGACGCCATTGGTAGGTACTTGATCGGGGCTCTTTCCCATATGGCGTATGCTTGCTCGTATCTGTTGTTCAGAATGTTTGGTAAAAGACATTCCTAGTTAAGGGATAGGTATACATTCATTCAGAAACATCCTGTAAAATTATTCCCTATTAAACAACAATCAATAATGTTACAGACACCGTCGTCGAACACCAGCCAACAACTCAGGCGAAAGCAGTACTGAAGGTGATTCCAGCCACCAATCCCAGCGCAGCGTGGTGTATCTACACGCGACCACAGGTATCTTGCATTAACAAACTAGACCAATTTCTTTCTAACTTAAGTTGAAACACATCGTGCTATTTAATTATAACGGTCGTACTCACTTCTCAAGGGCACCATACCTACTGATGAAAAACATTTTTTCCCCCAAGGAACATGATCTCAACTCATAATAGATTTACAATCCCGGAGAGACGTGCTTGAATTTGAACTAGACCTTCCTACTTAGTAGAAGCTTCTGAGTGGTAGAATCAACTTAGTTGTCATTCTCTGAGCTACCATTTCTTTGATTTACAATCCCGGAGAGACGTGCTTGAATTTGAACTAGACCTTTCCTACTTAGTAGAAGCTTCTGAGTGGTAGAATCAACTTAGTTGTCATTCTCTGAGCTACCATTTCTTTGAATTATAGGTTACTTATGTATAATATAAGTAGAATCTTAAATAGAAGAAACACTTAACAAACTCCTCTATATTCCAGTTGGAGACATCCCCGATCCTGGCCGGATAACAAGAAACCGCTCCCGCGACGACGTCTCCTCAGTCAACTCCTCAAATCTCCAAGTCCGTTCCACCACCAAGAGCTTCAGCATCTTCGCTCCCTGGACACCCAGACACTACGAGAACGACGTCCATTACGCGCAACGACCCAGAAAGCCTAAACCGGTCGTTAAAAAGACGAAGAGCGTGGACGAAAGACCGGGCCCGCTGCAGAAGAACAAATCCTACAGCCAGACGACATTGACTAGACGACCGCAGACAGCAGACCGAAGTAGACTCACCAGCTCCAGCCAAACGCTATACAAGAAACCGGAGAAGCGGAAAGAAGACCAGAACAGAACAGACCATAGTACTCTGTCAAGGAAAACTGCTCGGGATACAAAGAAGAGTCAATCCAGTGAAATTTTGAGCCGAGATAGTGACAGAGATAGGGTTTCTAGGTCGATATCTATGCCAAAAGATAATAACAAGAAGGCTGGCTGGTTTAAGTTGTCTAATAAAAATAAGAAGCAAGAAATTAATACTAGAGTCCGTTAAATTAATAAAATGGCGTGTATTTTCCAAATAAAATGGTCTCAAACGAATATGGCGTAGTTATTGGTCGAGGACTGCAAGATTGGTAGCCCACATGATTAATGAAGATTTTGAAGGCATCATTCAATTAAAAAATATGATGAATTTCAAATAATAATCACAAGATCTCAGAAGAGTAGATTTTAAATTTGCATTTGATGGTTTTATTTATGGACACGTGCATGACTGATGAGACAAAAATATTTAGAAAGTAAATGATTCTAAAATAGACAGAAATTCTACGTAGAGCACGTAGAATTCCTAAATATTCAAGAGTGACTTGACCATGTTATTTGGAACATATCGACTGACTTTTAATGTTTAACTTGACGTAAGAAAATCATACCATATATTTTATGTATACTTGTTTCTGTAACAATATTCTTAATACTACTCTAATTAATATACCTAAATAGAAACGACAGCTGCACGTATATTTTCTTAATTAAAAAGAAGTTTATTTGGTGCTGTACAATAATGAAATCTAAGCTTGTTTCACGTACGTGGTTCATTCTAAAGTGCCATTGTTCACTTATAATGTTACCATTAATAATTTAAATTTCCGAAAGCATTGTCGTTGGCGGTACCTTTGAAGAAAGCCTGTTTTTATAGCTTGTATTTTTCCCGCCAATATTATTCTATGATTTTAATCGTCTTCCTTTTCGAAGGCATACTAAAAACAAGTATTTTCCGAAAAAAACATACGAAATAACAAAAATCATTACACCAAAATGATAAGTTGGATACTGCTGGTGATATTCACAAAATATGGTTCTAAGTTCCTTACGCATAAATGTTTAGTATACGATGGAACTCTATAAAGCTTTCGATACAGACGTACTTGCTTATTTAAATCGACAATCTTTCGGAAATTCGTAGTCATTATAATTTAAATTTTACTAAATAACAAAATGCTTATTCTTTACTAATCTACAATAATGACGATAATCATATGTGACAGTGAAATATGATGATGAAATCAATGAAATAATATTTTTTACAATACCTGATTGTAAAAAACATTGTTTATTAACTATAAAGAACATCCCCAAATATAAAATTCAAGATCACATCAAGTATCTGCTTATTTCTGCCTACCTAGTGATCTACCATGAGACAAAGTAAGTCATAAGTCAACTAGGTGTTCCACAGGGGACCACCTAGGATCCAATTTTGTATATCTCAAAATTATTAACGATAATTCGTACTACTTTATGGATTACCATTCACTGTCATACATTTTTATATATTATAAGTTTTTTTGTTACGATATAGTTAAAGCTATGTCCTTTATTAACAGGTTTCAAATTCATACTTACTAAAATATTTCAGAGAAAAGCGTTTATGAATAATATTAATAATTTATCTAAAATGCCTGTTGTCAGTTTTGAGAGTGGTCTTGTCATAGACTTAATCTGTAATTTGATTTAAAATTAAAATGTTTAATAATTAATTTGTTTTTGTTTTAATACCATCATACCTACAATGTTATCCCCAATCATACAAATTAAAGTAAGTTAATTGATTAGGTAGATAAAATCTGCTGTTCTTAATTTTTTTTTAATCTATACTACAAAGAGGTAAACGACAACGCTTAAGTATAGATAAACCGAAAAAACACATGCGCGATGTAGTCGACGCACAGCGCCATCTATGGTACTATTTAAAACGAATGTCCCGAAAGTGGGGGCAGGCCACAGGAAGCTAATATAAAATGAACAAAACATCACTATATATTTTTCAAAGTATGTATTTATTATTAAAAGTTTAAAACCTTTATAAATAGGACGTGCCTTATGTATTAACATAAACCTACATAACAGCTGATGCTATAATACAAATAAATCCTGTAATTTGAAATTAATAAATAGTAATAATATTAACAACAATCCACAAATCAAAATTGAGTCTTATGTAACAACCCGTTATTAATTAAGAATCTCATAATTAAAAATTAAAATGATAATGAATTCACTTATTTTAACTTATAATAGTTCTTTGTCTTTTATATTATGGATAATGAAATCAGATACACCTTTTACAGTAAGAAAGAGAATCTATTAAAATTAAAAGTACACCACACAACATGTCCTCCTCCACAATAAAATCAACATAAAAAATGTAAAGTACTCTAGCATTAAATAAACAAGTATTATTACGTCGTAAGACCCAAAAGCCTTTTAAAAGGCATAAATCAATTGATTTTTCATTATGTCTGCTGTCTGGGGCTTACTACGTTAATTAAATTAAATTCACACTTCTTATAAAATATTGACGTATTTTGTTTTAATTTCAATATGTTCTAAAGTAAGACGGAAATAATCTCTAAAATCCTCTTTTGTATGTTAAATTATTGTAGGATATAGGTGCATACACACTATTATAGTTAAATTATACAGAATGTATCTGTGAACATTTTCATCCCTTTTACCAAAGATACACCTGTATATTCTTCCTTCGATCATATAATCCTTAGATATCTACTGCGTGAACGCGCTAAGTGTGTTGAAGGCTCTAACTGTAATACTTATACATACTGCTGGAATTATTTTTTGCAGTATGAAAAGGTTTATCTGGAGATCATATGATCGAAAAATTATGTATATTATATCTTATATATCTATCGGAACCAAAGACAGCGTCAACATCGTCAAGTCATCAACTTTCGTTGCTAAATTGTATGGACTAATTTCTAATATTTATCGTGCTTATGAGACCCATACATATAAAGGTACACAAGGTATGAGGTTTAACACTTGGTTAAAAGTGTTAAACCTCACCTTATGGTGACAAATTGTATAAAAGAATCATTTGACAAATCGTAGTTGCCGAACATTTTCTGTCTCTAAAATACAATTATGATCTTTTATACTTGTGTAGGTATGAATGAGTGTATGATGAAGTCTTGTTTACTATATTCTTAATTAAATATTAACGGCCATATATGCGGCCCCCGCAATACTAATTACAATTGACAAAATAGGAATCCAGTATTTTTCTCCACCAACTTCTATTATCTTCATTCAACATAACTTTCTTCTCTTTATACTTCTTCTTCTTGCCACTCAACTTCCACTCATACTCTGCTAGCTCTTTCCTATTCTTTTCTTCCTCCAACTCTTTAAGTCTTCTCTCCTCTTTTTCTTTCTCTAACTTAGCCGCAACTTTCTTAGCTTCACATGTTTCGTCACACAATACCATAACTTCTTTATTTTGAACCAAGTTACAAGGAGCTTCTCGTTTTAAGTTTCCACATTGGCAATGGACTTTAGTTTTCTTATTGCAAGTCTGTCCGACAGCGCACGGTCCTGAGTGGCAGTTGTTTCTGCAGCGATGGCCACATGGTAAATTCTTCGGACACTGCTGCTTGCACGATATGAGTTCTTCGGTGGCAGTGGTAAGCTCGCGACATCGTAAATAAAGTTCAGTGACCCCACAGTGACAGGGCACTCGCTCTAAAGCTTCGCAAGGAGGACAAACTCCTGGGTGACACTTGTTTAATTGAGCATTTGTGAGAGCATCTCTCTGGACGGGGTACTCGACACTCCTTATTGCATGGCTTACACATAAAAGGCACATTTGGATATTCGCTATCTGGTTTATACAGATGACATAGTAAGGAACAAGAATGATTTCCACAGGCTAGAGGGCGATTGCAGTTTCGGCCACAGCAACGTCTTTTAGCTATATGACAAGGCTGATCTTCTGTCTCATGTTCCCCGAAGCAGATGATAGGGACGGGCGTCTCACATGGTGGGCACTCTAGTGTCATTATTTTGGTTTTCGGTGGCACTATTTCCCAGGGAGTAGCTGGTTTCTCCACAGCTTTGAAGACAACTGCTACATATTCATGGCATACTGCTTCGCAGTTGTGTTCACATTTTTGATAATTCTTGCTGCAGATAGCTTTGCAGGGGGGACAGTCGCCGAAATGGCAGGAATGCTTGTTTTCATCAACATGACCACATTTGTATTTAATTTTACATGGAAGGCTACATCTCGGTGGTTTTGTGTTCCGTTCTCTGCCACAGAGAACAGTTATGTATGTTTCTTTACACCGACAAGTAATTTTCGACTCTCTAGGGCAGGGGTAGCATGGCCCATGGTGGCAGACCATGGTACACTTGTGCCGGCCGCACTGGAGGGGTTTATCGCACACTTTTTCGCATGGTGGGCAGTTCCCATTGCAACATTTGCGACTGCAGCCGTGTTTGCCACATGGTCTGATGCCTCTGCACTTGGTTTCGCATTTATACTCTTTGCTGCATGGCAACATTCTAGAATGAGCATTGCATTGGCATTTTTTCTCAATCAATACTTGACATGGAGGACACTGGCCTTTATGGCATTTTTCAGGGCAGTTGTGCTCACATTCGTCGTGTCTCTTGTTACAAGTGCCTAAGCATGTTTCCATTATGTCCGGACATTGTACGTAGCGTTGATTGGCTCCACATGGACACGATCTCATGCCTGAATAGGGACAAGAGCCACAGTCACCTTCATGGCAAATTAAATCACATTTATGATAGCCACAAGAGAATGGTTTGTTACATACTTTCTTGCACTGCCACGAAGGGTTATTGCAAGGGCGTTTAGTTTTTTCTGCTCCACAGTTACAAGATTGTACGCTTACGTAGCTGCAGGGAGGACACTCACCTTCATGGCATACATTTTCACATTTGTGGGACTTACAAAGAAGTAACTTCTTGCACTGTTGTCCGCAAGACCATTTCGCAGCGCTGCACCTTACTTTCTTACTTTCCTTCTGGCAGTAACAGATTCCGTTAACCGTTTGAGGGCACGGAGGGCATGGCCCAGGATGACACAGCAATAGACACTTATGTTTGCAGTTGTCTCCAGTAGAAAGACGTTTCCCACACACCTCGCCACATGTGTGTGGAATGAGCCACGGATGATACGGAGGGTTATCAGTTTTTGCGCAGAAACACCTGTATTTGCGAGGTATTTCCTCTTTAGAGTACGAATGGCGACACTTCGGACAACACCATTCGATTTTTCTTTGCTTTACGACAGCTATAGGGCCATTTGGCTCTTCTAGTCGTAGACTGACGCTGTCGTTGCCCCATTTCTGAATGCACAAGAGATGTAGGTAAGAGAAGCAGTGATCACAGGTCCAAATCGCGTCAGTTCGTTTAATAGAAGCAATGCATATGAGACAAGTGACCGCACGACTGCTGACGGCTTCTTCCAACAGATGCCTCGTGCGGTCCAGCATCTGTGTGTCGCCTCCGCCTCGTCTGTAGCTCTGGAAGATCCCATCCAACACGCTTGGCTCATACGGCTCCTCAGTCTTCCGAGGAAGATAAGTCTTTCATCTCCTTCAAATGTTTCTGCACGTTTTGCTGCATTTTAGCAGCGACGTCGCGGTATCGCCTCGCCATGGCAGCGTCTTGGATCCCGTGTTATTTGAAAAAGTTCGACGAGGATTACGGAGGTTGCAAACGTTAAAACTAATTAGAAAATAGCTAAAATCCGGCTCGGAAAATAAAAACCTTCCTTCCAAATCGACATGACGTTGACGTTTTTAGTGATGTTACCCTTCTTCCTACAAATTGAAATAAAAACCGGTTCTTGGGGCTTGCTGATAAGTTTTAATAATGTTTTAATAAAAATAATTAGATATCAACTACGGATACGACGTTATACACCAACGATTATTATAAAACCATTCACTTAGACATAACGTTATAAATGAGAAATAAGTAGGTTTAATTCTTTCAACGATGTTTCTCAGTTTGAGGGGTCTTTTGATTAAACACATTTTGTTAAATACCTAGGTACACCTTAGGTAATCATTTCTCGAAAACCATGCGAACTCGACCCGAGGCATTCTTTCTTATGTATATGTTACTGTAAAAGCTCGAACTACGGTAATTTTTTTTTAAGCTTTAAAAAAATCATTTAACAAAGTCACTTACATTTACCTACCAATTCATGTTGGTAAATTTTAGGATTTACAGTAGTTCGAGCTTTTACAGTAGTAACTAGTAACATAACAAATGAATTTCACCACTTAATGTTATTGACACAGTAGTATTCGTTACTTTCCAGCTGTAGAACCCAGAGCAATGAATATTTTGAAATGTAAAAGTCATGTATGACATTGACAAGGCTGACGGAAAAAAAAGGCGCGAACTTTCGAGGCGGGAGGTTCAACACTTTATTTGTAAAACCTAATAAATATTTTTTATTGCTAGTTTCCAATTTCTTTTAAGAAAAGTGGTACAAGAGAGTCACCATGGCCTCAGATAGTGGGGGAGGCAGCGGCAGTGCAAATAAGCATAATAGGAAAAGGAAAAAGGAACCACCAGATACAATCTCAGATGATGAGGAAAAAGATGAAAACAAACATCTACCGTATTTCAAAGAAAATCATGTAAGGAGCTATCCAGTCAATTCTCCAGGAACAGTATTTCCAGTATTTATTCAGAGTACAAATGAAAATATAAAATTCGGTAACAAAGATCCCATTTACTTAAATTCTATCTTCAGTAGATACAATAAAGGTGTAAAAGAAATTAAAAGAATAAATGCATTGAAATATGCTATAATTTTTGACAATCCTAAAAATGCAAATTCATTATTAACAAACACTACTTTCTTGTCTTCACATGATATAAAAGCATTCATTCCAGCAGCGACTTCAGAGTGCACAGGTGTCGTGAAGTTTATTCCGACAGACCTTAGCTGTAAGCATTTATATGACAAGTTGATTAGTTCGCAGGAGATCCTGTCCGTACGAAGATTCACCAAGAAAACTCCAGAAGGCATTATTCCATTGCAAACAGTCTCTATTACTTTTTCAGGCAATGTCCTTCCCACCCATGTCAATTATGGTCTGTGTTAGGGATGTTATGGATATGAAATTTCGGTTACGGATTGGATACGGATATAGGAATGATTGTTATACCGGATACGGTTACGGATACGGATAATAAATTATTTCGGATTATCCGTTAGTTTCGGTTACGGATATTATATTTTTAAGGAATTTTAAAAGTAAAATACTAATAGGTAATAAAGTAGTTTTGTTTCGTTTTTGGCAGGAATTGCAATCAGTCTGTGAGTAATTATTACAGCTATTTAAAATAAAAACAAATAAAAATAATTATATTATATTGAGTATTATCTAAATTTTAGATGTTTTAGATCAAAAACACCTAAAATGAAAATGTAATAACAAAATTATTACTTATACTAAATCAGTAATTTCGTATTAAAAGAAAATATTGTGTGTCGGCACTGGCAGCGGCCGGCCGATCAAAACAACTTGTCATAATGTATCCGAAACTTTCATTTCGGATTCGGTTACGGTTACAGATGTTTTTTTATATCGGATATCCGAAAGTTTCGGTTACGGTTACGGAGCTCCCTAACACCCCTAGTCTGTGTATTGTACCTGTAGAAGAATATATAAAACCAGTATTACAATGTTATAAATGTATGGGTTTCGGTCATACAACGAAATTTTGCAAGCGAGCTGTTGTCTGCTCAATCTGCTCTGAAGGGCACTCATTCAAAGAATGTACAAATGAAGGTAAACCTCTATGTATAAACTGTAAAGGTGAACACATTGCTGTTGCAAAAATATGTCCAGTTAAACAACAAAAAATTAATGAAAATAAAGCAAAAATAATGAACAAACAGACTCTGGGCTCGTTCTTCCCAGCTCTGAACAAGACATTCGCAAAAGCAGTGGGTTCACCGAAAACCTCCAATCAAGAAAATTAAAGAAAACACAGATATAATGACCGATGTTATAAATAATGATTATGATACTAAAAGCTATTGTCGACACTTTATTATCTTTCTGTAGGAAAGAAAATAACACACCAGTAAACACATCGACTGTTAAGGAGATGTTCATAAAAAATCTAAGCGTTTATGATGGCCCCTACAATAGGGCTCACTTATGATAGTACAACACAATGTGCAAAGTTTAAAACCGAAGATTGCTCTCTTTACTCATTTTTTGGATAAATATAACGTAGATATTTGTATACTCAATGAAACCTGGTTAAAACAATCAGATTCTATTATATTAGAGGTTATAAAATTTTTAGAAGAGACAGTGACAATGGCTATGGCGGGGTTGCCATTTTATGTAAAATAATAATTTATTTTGCACTGAAATTGCCACCACTATAGTCTATTTCAATTATGATGTCCCTTGGAAAGATGTCAAAAGTTCAGTACTAAGGAAGTACTCTTAGAAATCGATATTCAGCGGCATCGATTATCAATTTGTAACCAATTTTAATCAAAGTAACTTTCAACAACTAAGGTTTTTTAGAGATTGTCGAAGAACACTTTAGACTTTATTTGGCATTACAAACAAAACAATAAACGACACTCAACAACAAAACAACAAACTGACTTAAGAAAAACACGTACGTCTTATTGTATAATCCGCGGCATCTAACAATAGCGATGACCGTTAGTTTGCGCACTTGTAGAACAGATGAATTTCTACTAAAATTGGTTTCTGCGCACTCAAGGTCATCGCTATTGTTTCATGCTGCAGACTTAGTCGTAGGTTTTTCTGCACTCTCCTCGTAGTGATTGAAGTGACACTTAAATGGCAGATGATGATTAATGAACACGATTTTTTTAAATCGGCAAATATAGAATTTTGTATCTCTGGAACATGCCGAATACTTGAGGTGCGTCACTATGTTCAAAAGTCAATCACAAACTATAGTACGTAACCGCAATCGCGCAAAAATAACTATTGTTTTATTTTGAAGTTTCAATTATTTTGAGCATTATATTCAAAAAACAATATGTTAATTTTGCTTGTGAATCAATTGTAGGATGTTTTTGGATTATTGTATAATTTCAAATGACGATTAAGCAACCAAATACAAAAAGGGACTTCATAATTGAATGTATGAAACAGACTATAATTGTAGGGTTTTTGTGTATAATTGTATATTTTCCTAATGACGATTTACTACCAAGTACAAAAAGATATAATATTTGATTTGATCTATAGATCTCGCGCGTTACGTACACGTAACATGCAGAGTTACGTTCTTCGAAATGTCCAGAGGACATCATAATTGAAACAGACTATAGTTCTGATAAAGTTCAAACACTTGCCATAATAGTTAAAACAAACGATAGTTCTCTTACAATCTTAGGGTCTTATTGTCCTCCTAGAAACGGGTCGGTTTCCTATTGCTGTCTTAAAAAATGTGATTAACTCTTTACCTACGCCTATTTAGTCATGGGCGACTTCAATGCGCATCATACTGCTTTCGGATCAGCAAATAATAAACCAAGAGGAATTCAAATCTTTGACATGTTGGATGAAATAAATATGTGTATTTTAAATACAGGTGATTCAACCACCTTACGTAGACCCAATCAATCAGCTTCAGCTTTAGATATTGCTTTTGTGTCGCCAGGTTTAGCAGCCTCAGCAGAATGGTCTGTTTGTTTAGATGATAATTTGGGTAGTGATCATTTTCCTACTTTAGTTAAATTATTTATTTCAGCAGAAGTGTATGACAGTGTAGGGACTTTTGAAAAATTCGTTTATAGAAAAGCTGATTGGTCAGGCTATTTAACTAAATCTTGCAATATATTTGATCAGTTATTAATAGAACCAAATCCTCTAATAGCCTATGAAAAATTTTGTAAGATATTAAATGACTTAAGACAGGAATTTGTTCCTATTCATAAAATCACTAGTAGTGCACATAAGTGTCGTAAATCAGTCCCCTGGTGGAATGATATTGTTCCTCTGCAGTAAAACAAAGTAAATTAGCACTTTACTCTTATAGACGATATCCTACTATGGAAAATTATTTGATCTATAAAAACTAGATGCCCTAAAAAAAAGAACAATTAAGGAACAAAAATCATTAAGATGGAAAACCTTCTGCTCTAGTTTTGACAGAAATTCTTCCACCAGTGAAGTTTGGAAATTGGTCAAAATATTTAACAGGAAAAAATCTTCGCCGAAAAGTAAAAATGATAATTTTATAGATAATTTTTTAAATAAGATTGCTTCAGACCAGTCCTCATTTGATAACATTGATAATCTTAATCAGTTCTTTGATAGTAACGAATACAATTTACACTTAAATTCACCTTTTAAAGAAGAAGAATTCAATATGTCATTGAATAATAAAAAAGATACCACTCCTGGTTTAGACAATTTACCCTATATGTTAATTAAAGACTTCATTCTTCTGCTAAATTAGTTTTGCTTAAAATATTTAATGCTTTGTGGAAATATAATGCCATTCCTAGTTCTTGGAAAACTATAGCTGTAGTACCAATTTTAAAACCAGATAAAGATCCAGCTCTAGCTGAATCATACAGACCCATATCACTCTCTTCATGCGTTGGAAAAGTATTTGAAATATGATTAAGAACAGGCTGGAAATGTATGTGGAGTCTAGACAAATAATATCATCAGATCAATTTGGATTCAGAAAGGGTAGAAGTACAATTGACAGTTTATTAAAGTTCAGTGGTGATATACAGGATGCTTTCCAAAAGAATGAATATTTCATCAGTGTTTTTTTAGACGTTAGTGGAGCATTTGATAATGTAGATTTATGTGTCTTAGTTAAAGTTTTACATAGTTATCATATACCTGGTAAAATGTGCAAATGGATCTTTAATTTCTTTTATTCAAGACTTGTCTACGTCAAATTCAATGGCAGTTTATATGGTCCCAAAGAAGCTTTCAAGGGTGTTATGCAGGGTGCAACTCTATCACCTCTTATTTATATATTATATACCGCTCAACTGCATAAATATATTTCTGTAAAAAATCTTTCAGTATTACAATACGCTGATGACATTGTGTTGTACTCATCTAATAAAAATATACTGCAAGCACAAAATACTTTAAATGAAGCGTTAAATAATTTATTCTTGTATTATAAAGAAATGCTAAAACTTGATATAAATCCACATAAGAGTTCTGCTATGATTTTTAGTAATAAAATTGATTATAATAATGTAAATATAGATTTAAGATATTGCTTTGTAAATATTAGTGTAGTTGATGAAAAAAATTTTTAGGCCTAATTTTTGATCCTAAAATGAATTTTAATTCTCATGTCTATAAAGTAATTAGTAGAATGCAAAAGAGTGTAAATATTATGAGGCATCTAGCAAGTGTATCTTGGGGGATGGATCCCAAACTTTTAAATATGATTTTTAAGGCGATTGTTAGAAGTCATTATGACTATGGTTTGATAATTTTTGGAAAATGCATAAGCTCATCTTTATTTCATAAATTAGAAGTCATGCAAAATAAAGGATTGCGCATCATTACTGGGGCTATGTGTTCCACTCCCATTAATTCACTAGAAATAGAGGCAGGTATATCTCCAATTGAAATAAGGGTTAATTACTTATCTGAAAATATTATTTGAAATATTAGCAAATAGAGAATACTTTCATTTGTACATTAATAATAGTTTATTACAAGGGGAATTTAGACAGGAGCTTGATCATTTGTGTAAAAACATTGACCATAATATTCGTTGGGACCTTGGTTCATTAGAAATTCAATTAACTGTGCCTACAATTTGTCAATATAAAATATGGAATAATGATGATTTTCTAAGTTTTATCGGTGGTGAAAAATCTAACCATAGAAGGATTTATACGGACGGGTCGAAAACAAATGAGAGCACCAAAGCTGCGTATTATGATTCTACAGCAAAATTTGGCAGATGCTTTACACTTGATAACAGGACATCGATATTTACAGCTGAAGTATATGCAATATTTACTGCTCTTCAGTACATAAGGGGAATAAGCATAGAAGAAAGTACGTGCTTCATGATTGTTACTGACTCATTAAGTACTCTCAAAATGCCTACAAAATCCTAAACTTTCGTATAAAAACAACCCATATATTATAAAAATTCGTGAATTATTACATTATAGTAAATACCGAATAGAATTTTTATGGGTTCCGTCACACTCAGGAATAACTGGAAATGAAATTGTGGACAGCTTAATGAAAATTCAAGTTCCAGATACTGACATATCGCAATACGCTCCACCTGCAGTTCCAATGACAGATTACTATCCTTTATTGAAGATCCGTATGGTTTGATTTATGGGCAAGAGACTGGGAATATACAAGACAATACAAAGGAAAATGGTATGCAGAAATACAGCAAAATATACCCACCAAACCGTGGTACTTCAAATTAGAATCACCTTCAAGAAAATTTATTACCACACTCAATAGATTAAGACTTGGACACGGACAGTTTCCTGCTCATCTAAAAAGAATTAAGCTCAGCACTTCTGCCGCTTGTAATTACTGCTCATATAGTGAAGCCACCTTAGACCATTTAATTCTGGATTGCTCCGCCTTTCATGTGCAAAGATTGCTCCTTATAGATGGCCTAATAAAGGTATTTAAAAATGAAGAAATTCCCCGCCTCCTGCCATCTATACTCAAGAATCCTGAAACATATCAAGACATTTACCAGTACATAGTTTCCACATTTCAAGCACTTTGAGAATTAAGAAATAGAAATAGAAATAGAAATAGAAAAATATTTATTTGGACACATAAAAAACTTAACTAACAACAGGTACATAATATTGGGAAACACGACTTAAGTTTAATTATAACAGTAAAATTAGGTATGTACGTACATCGTTAAAAGCATGTGACCAAAATGGTTTCCACTCAGCATGTGTTGGCAACGTGTAAAGCCGCCAACGCTGATTTGTCATGAAGATTTTAAATCAAGATTCAAGACGTCATTTCAGTTCATATTATAAGAAAATTTAGATTTCAAGAGACACAATACAATTCAAGAATGCTTCTTCCAACAGACTCATAATTAAGTCCCAGAGGACTGATCTGCTACATAATAGGAAAATATTGTGATGAAGATTTGGCTGTATGGACCGTTCCGAAGCCGTAAAAACTTATATAAAAAAAAAAAAAGACAAGGCTGACGGATTTTTTCTTGAGGATTTTTCAGTTTTTCACTTTGCCATCAAAAACTCTTACTTACACTTAACACTAACTTTATAAATAAAGTGTAATTAAGTGTACACAAGAACAAACCGGTTCTAGTAATAATTAAATATGCTGGAAGCTCTGGGTAAGCATTTATTTTGCCTTCACATCACATCTGCCTCACAGTCTCACCCGGTTCACCGACGGTTGACGACGATCAGTCTCAGCCAAGCAATATAATCGTAAAGTCGTAGGCATGTCGTCTGTCGCTTCGTACGTGTTTCTCGATCTCGAAACAACCGGGTTCCCGCGCGAGGAAAATAACAAGACGAAAATAACTGAAATAAGTTTAGTGGCCGTAAAAAGGGAGCATGTGTTGGACACCCGCGTTGGTGCTTCGCCGCGAGTGCAAAATAAGTTAACGTTGTGTCTCAATCCACGGAAATTAGTGTCTCCAGAGAGCACGAAGGTGACTGGCCTTTGTAACGATCTGCTTGAACAAGAAACTGACTTCAATATTGAAGTTTTTAATCTAATCAACACTTTTCTCAATGTACTAACAAAACCAGTCTGTTTGGTAGCTCAAAACGGTCAGTATTTTGATTTTCCAATTCTAAAACGGCATGTGGAATATTTAAAAGTTAGCTTATCTGATGACCTGTTGTGCGCTGACTGCTATCACGCCTTTTATGACATAGAGACAGAGAGAAAAAAGGCTAAAATGATAACTAAAGTGATTGACAATGAGGAGCCAGGAAGTCCAGATCTGTATACCTTAGAAAATACATTAGCTATGCAATCGGTTAATGAAGAAACTCCAGTGAAAAAAACTAAGTTTTGTAAAAGTTTAATAAGTAAAGCAAAGAGACGGTTTCCTTGGAATGAAGACTCGAAACCTAAAGAATCATATAAGTTGAAGAATGTGTATGAAAGGTTGTTGAACCGTCCAGCGTTGGAGGCCCACCGTGCGGAGAATGACTGCATTCTAGCATTGGAATGTTGCGTGGCGTTGGGCAAAGATTTTGTTGAGTGGATAGATAACAATCACATACCGTTTACTGAAGTCAAACCGATGACCATTGGGGTGCCTCTCGGCTCATGAAAACATATTTTGATGGAAAACTACCTATTCTTACCACAAAACACTGATAATTTTACAGACAACATCAAAACAACTTTTTGGCTTACCATGGACAACAAAAAACAATAAAGTAATGAAAGAAAAAGTACAATAAAATAATAATATGGTGAATATAACTTATAATATTTTGTTGTGTTACTAAATTTTGGCCTATTTATTTAATTATGGTGCATGAACCAATGAAATAATTTTTATTTTACAATACATTATAGTTTTTGTAAATTGTTTATGTTTTGATAATTGTGAGTTCCTATTGAGTAATTGTAAAAAATATTTAAATTACTCTGGATTTCTATTTCATAAAGGTATTTTAATTCTTTTGACTCATGACTGTTTTAATGCAATATTTTGTAAGTTTAGATTTTTATACATTTCTAGATTAATTTAGATTTTACTTTGAATTATTCACTATTTTATTAATTGTGTACACAATTATACATGTATAAATTTAAATGTAATACTTAACATAGGTGCTCAATGACTGTTTTTGTCAAGTAAAAAATGCTGATTCTCTTGAAACTATAATTTAATGTTGTAATTACTTAACAGCACTAACTAATCATCAGATTATTTAGCAGTTTCGACATTCTATGACCTCATTATGAATTGATCATCAATAAATGATATCTCTTTAACATTGTACATTTAAAAGAGAATTTAAAAGCCAGTTATTTACATAATACTTTAAATAGTATTACAGTATAATGATAGCCAGCAGCCAGACAAGAAATAAAAAAGTGAAATCCTCACTTCCCTTAAAGATAATTTAGTTACATAACATTTTATATTATAAGGGTGTAATAATATTATTTTCTTCAATTACAAATTGGTGAAATTGTAAAAATTGGTCTCAAAATTCCAAAAAATTTAATTAACGTTTTGAACTGACTTATTTAAAGTCTGAATAGAATATTTACTATGATACCTATTGCATAATGCATTATTTAATTATTTTTAATAAATGTTTATTTTGTAATACTGTCTCTTGTTTTATTTCACTTGTAGATTATGTATGGTTATATCGTAGATTTGCTTACTGCGTGAAATGTGCGATAATTGAATGAAATGTTCGTATTTCATGATATAAGCACTTTAATTTGATTGTATCATTAGTACCTAAATATTCAGACAACAGTCAAGCAGGCTGCTGCTTCCTTCTCATTTTAATTCATGAAATGAAATGAAACGACATGAAAAAATGGCGACTGTTGTTTGAGCCCTCTTTAACGTCGTCACCTTTTTTTTTGAGATAGGAAAATGCGCCGATAGTGGGCGCCGCCTTATGCACACCCAGCCGCTGGGTGGCGACCGGGTAGTGTGGGGCTCTCCTCTGGGTTGGGCCTCTGCTAACCAGAGGCAAGTCCAAGCACGGGGAAAACGGACGAACCTTGCCACCGCGAACTCACCCATGGACAGCGCGGCTCGCCAGTGCGGCCCCACTCCATTCCTCCGGGGCTGCGTCAGACAGCCCCCAGGGCCTCTCCCACGACCCTCCTGACGCACCCTCCCGATTAGGCACCCACACTGCTGGCTGCAGTGCAGGCACCGTCGAGAGGGTGACTGCGGGGACACTTCCCCACCCATACGCTGCTGGAAGTAGAGCAGAGCGAGTTGGGAAAACAAACCCCGCAGCTTCAAGACGAAGTTTAACTGTGGTAGAGCCACGCTTCGGCATGAATGGGCCGGCTCGACCGGAGTGATACCACTGCCTCACAGAAAATCGGCGTGAAGCAGCCCCTGTGCTGTGTTTCGCCGAGTGAGTGAGGGTACCGGAGGCCCACCCGGGGGGGAAGGGGATAAAAGGTGGCAGCGCACTTGTACCTTCACTGGTGTTGCAAGTGTCCATGAGCGGCGGCAATTGCTTACCATCAGGTGATCCGCCTGCTCGTCTGCTACCTAGAACATAAAAAAAAAGACGAAGCCGCCCGAGATCCCAACTCTGCTGGATGCGGAGCCAGGAAAACGGGCAACACCGACCTGCCGCCGCATTCCGCTGGCTGCGACCTTGCGGTGCAGGTCTCCACTTTCAATTAATGAATAAGAGATACAGTCAGCGTTTACGTTTCACAGGAATATTAAGTCATCATATTGTAGGTAGGTACTCTGCAATAATGCAAAATGATTATATCAAACCTATCACGAGGATTTTGGCATTAGTTATTTGAGGATATCATTTAAGTAGGCCTATCTAACAAAGAACTTGATCTAATAGTCTACAAGATAACGAAAGAATTAGATGGAATTGGACTTCGGAATAGCACGTGATAGTATAATAAGTTTTATATATGATTCTATTTTAAATGTAAAATTAGGTACAGAATCTATTAATCAAATTTATTGTTTCTTATCTATTTTTATTAGATATATTTACAACGCAAAGCTGAAAATTTACCGTTAAGTACCTACATACCAGTATCGTACGCATCGTTGGTTGGTTGGTTTAAGTGCTGGGCCATATTCGGGATCCCGGGTTCGATTCCTGGGTCGAGCAAAAGTATGTTTCGAATTTTTCGAACATAGCTCGGGCTTGTGATCACCAATGCGCATTAGGACTAATCCCATCATAGTAGTGATAACTGATTCTTTGATAGATGGTCTTTTTTGCCCTCCAAGTGGGACAGTATATAGGCTGATACTTGTACTTTATACGTACATTCTATTGTTAATTTAATTTTCTTTATTCGAATACCATCCAAAAATCTAGGGGCCACGAGTAACCGAGGGGCGATGGCATAGGGACACATAGGCAACTGTCCCGTAGTGGGATCGTGCATGGGAGTCACTACGGTTTAATAACCTACTACTTTCATCAAGTTTGAAGTGAATGTTGTCTTTCACTAAAACTCAATGGATTGAAAGAAACTGTACCAAAGTAGCGTATTCAAATGAAGCTTACAATTATAAAATACCGCATCTGCCCCTTGTTCGCAAAAGTAACTTTTTACCTTTAGTTAACGCAAAAAACCTATTTAATTTCAAGTCTAGATCATCTGTAACCAAATTTCAAAATCCGTTCGAGTGAAGAGTACCAGAACAGACAGACGAGTTACTTCGCATTTAATAGCCCAATGGTATTGGTAGATCGTAATAATAGTCTGTAAGCTTTGCCCAGTATGGTATCCCACGGGCTTGTAAAATAAACATGATTCTAGCGGCCTGACCGCGACCTTCGTACGCCGTGGATAAAAGCACTTACCGTCCTTATTTTGCAGCAAGATGGTTACAATTGTACCTGGACGGTATTCATGTATAAGCAACCTCATGTGTAAGAGTTACATTCAATCCGTCCTTAGTTTTTCGTGAAGCCGAGTATACAAATACATTTCAATTACAAATGTCGTCCGGGGGGTTATAATAGTAGTAGATAGCTTGTAAAAAGCAATTGGCCCCCCTCTGTCCCAACCTGGTACGCCACACAGGTCTAGCCGTCTAACGTGGTTGCAGGTCTCCTCGTGCTGACGGGC
The DNA here is from genome assembly GCA_014851415.1 of Cnaphalocrocis medinalis. NCBI lineage: Eukaryota > Metazoa > Arthropoda > Insecta > Lepidoptera > Crambidae > Cnaphalocrocis > Cnaphalocrocis medinalis. The sequence goes on from CM026297.1 coordinate 10,312,648, forward strand.
GCCCTGTGGGGCTGCACGAACCCGTTCATCCGCCAGGGCACCCGGGGCCTCCGCGACGTGAGGGCGAAGGGCTGGCTCGCCCAGGCGTGGGCGGAGGTCTCCTTCCTGCTGGGGAACTGGCGGGTTCGTAGCATCGTACATTTAGTTGGTACAGTCAGCCACACATCAGGTTACCACAACCTGTCAAATTTCCTGAATTGATATTCAACCTAATGTGTATGACAGTAAGATGACAGTTGATTGAAGAAATTTGACAGTTTTGTATACTTTGATGTTGTTCTTGGTCTGTGCTTTGATGTGTGGCTGACGGGCTGTACGTACTTAACATATTCTTACTATCGTGTTTTTTTTATGATATTGTAGGTGGCAGACGTGTCGACGTATCACCTGATGTTAAGCGATACAAGGATTACCACCGCCGCCCATAGACACCTGCAACATCAGTAGAGTCATAAGTGCGCTGCCAACCTTTAAAAATTTAGGGACATTATTAGTAACACATTTTTTTTTATACTAGAGTCGGCAAACGAGCAAGCGGGTCACCTGCTGGTAAGTAATCACCGCTGCCCATGAACATCTGCGAGATCAGAGAGGTCGCTGATGCGTTGCCGGCCTTTTAAGAAGGAGTACGCTCGTTTCTTGATTTTTATTAGTTGTGACATTTTGTAAAACTTCTTTATGAAAAGAGTAACTGCTGATTTTCTTGCTGGTGGCTTCTCGGCAGAAAACTACATTCCGAACCAGTGGTACCTAAACATATTGACATTCATAAGTGTTCTGTATGGACCTAAATTGAATAAACTATTTTCATTTGATTCCAGTACGTGCTCCCCTGGCTGGTGAACCAGTCCGGGTCGCTGGCGTACCTGGCTGCGGTGCAGAGGGCGCCACTGTCGCTGGCCGTGCCGGCTGCCAACAGCCTGGCCTTCGCCTTCACCGCCGTCGTCGGAGCCGCCGTGGGGGCTGAGGAGCCTTTGGATAAAGGTAGCTGGTGTACAGTGGCCAGCACATCAAGTTACTACAATCTGTCAAATTTCCTCAGTTGATATTGAACCAAACGCGTTTGACATAAAAGTGAGGTTCGATTGAAGAAATTTGACAGATTGTAGTAACTTGATGTGCTGGCCACCGTACCTATTTGATGGACTGAACCATTTTACCGTGGGAGAGCCGCTCTTCACGCAATGACTTTTCTTCAATGTGATAGGTGGCAGACGAGAAGACGGATCTTATGGTAAGCGATTGCCGCCGCCCATAGATACCTGCTACACCAGTAGAGTCACAAGTGCGCTGCCAATCTTTACCCTTTTTCCTTGGTCGATCCTGCATTACTTGCCAGTTATTAGCTGAAATTCTCGTAGATCTAATTGTTTAGTGTTTAGTGTACTTTATAACTAATAAATAAATTCACACAACATCTCATGACCTGACCTGACTCCGTACTAAGTAGCTTATGCACTTGTGTTACAGATATCAGACAACAGAGGATCACAAATAATACTTAAATACATATATAACACCCTGACACTGAACAAACACAAGTGTTCATCACACGAATGTTTGTCCAGGGTGGGGATCGAACCCACGACCTTTGGCGTATGAGGCAGGGTCACTACCATTGCGCCAACCGGCCAGTCGTGAGAGAACCGCGCTTCGACATGGCCCAATATCGTACATGGGGGGTGTAGTAATATATCACGTGTATTTATTTTTCCGGCAAACGCGCGATAGTAAACCGAAAGGGTCTAAAATTTAAAAAAACATCACGTAATTAATGGTCAGCCCCTTTGATGGACTGAACCACGGTCTTCTTCACACAATAACAAAATAATTTAGATTGTCGCAGTATTTTTTTTTATGTGATAGGTAGCAGACGAGCAGGCGGATCACCTGATGGTAAGCAATTGCCGCCGCCCATGAACACATGCAATTAGAGCGCTGCTAACCTTTTATCCCCTTCCCCCCGATGGGCCTCCGGTATCCCCACTCTCTCTGCGAAACACAGCACAGGAGCTGCTTCACGCCGGTTTTCTGTGAGGCAGTGGTATCACTCCGGTCGAGCCGGCCCATTCATACCGAAGCATGGCTCTCCCACAATTATTAATAATTTTATTTCTCTTTGTCCCAGGTTCGATCCTCGGCATCATCCTGATTGTGCTTGGAACTGCACTCTGCTGTCTGGAGAAAGCTAGTTGATGAACTGACAACCAACCGTGGTAAGAATTGATGATACTTAACAACCAATGACGTAACCAAACAATGAGACGTAAGGGTAGCGGGTTTGATTCCCGCACCAACACAAATGCTTGTTGATGAAACAGATATTGGTGTTGGGTCTGGGTGTTTGTGGTTCCTTCGTTGTTTCTGGTTTCCATAGTACAAGAGAAAACCTTAGTTTGGGACCAGGACAATGTATGTGATGTTGCCTCAATATATTTATTTTATTATTTTAACCTGTGTTACATTTGTGGATCAGTTGGTCTGGTTCCCTGTTAAAAGGTTACGAAGGTAACTTCGTTTTTTTAATTGTAATGAAAATTTTTGCAAATTAAACATTAGATAGATGGCGTTACGTAGGCGCCTGGTCCAACTTTAACGACATTGGTTGTTTCATTACATAAGTTCATAATTTTAACATGATACGTCAAAATGTAACCAAATCCGCTCGTTGTTGGACCAGTCGTCCTCTAACGCCATCTAGCGGAATTTGTATTTGCAAAACCATTACTAGAATCCAAATCCTGAATAATGGTGTAACTGGGAATCGATCTAAACTTTTCACAAAAATAAATATAAAAAATCCTTTTGTATCAATTTTTATTTCTCTATAATTCATATATTACAATACTTTTATTGCATCTAAAATATATCCATTAATATTGCACTAATATTAACTTTAAATTTGTAACTTAGGCACTGTAGTAATGCAAAACATGTAAAAATATATGTCAATTCAGCTGCTATAAATTTGATTTTAACTGATGTGTAGGTAGGTACTGTTAGCTAAACATCAGCCCTTGCAAAGTGTTGAACAATCTAGAACCTTATGTATTAGATACAAAGCTTAAAGAAATCGTCGACGTTCTGGGAAGCAATTCTCGTGCACTCTACATTGAAGTCGAATTTAGAGATTTTGTGAGATAGATTTAGGGAAACCCGCAGTCATAACTTAGTCGAATAATTTAGTTTTAATATTGTGACCTATACAGGGTGTATCAATAAACAGTTACATTTATTTTATCCCTTTTAGTTAGTAATTCTGAACAATATTTGCTCTATGACTTTTTGGAAATCCGCATAAAATATTTAAACTTTACATACAAAGTCGGTCACGTGACTTGTTCATTTTGTAACGGGAGTCGAAATATGTTGTTCAGAATGGTTGGTTTACCAATACACCCTGTATTAAAAAGAACATTGCTACATAATGAGTACCTACAACTTAAGTGTTTAAAACACTTAAAAAATCAACAGTATTTTTTTGCTAATTCAAAGTACAAGTACTTAAACGACATCGTGTTTAAGAAATAAATTAAGAAATGTAACTTGTAGTTATTTATACAAAATTTGTTTATATTTTTTTAATGTTTTCTTTACAATAAAAAATAAATGCACATTTCACGTTTTTTCTTACAAATCTATTTTCTATTTACAGTATTTATTTACTCTATATTCTACAATTATTTATATTAAATCTTACATGACAATAATTAATCAATGGCATATGTGTTTTTATGTGTTTTCTATAAATCTATTATTTTCTCTTTGAGAATGTTATCCATATTTAATTAAGCTTATCAAAATACATATATTTATATGGTTAAAACAGGACTGTCCAGGCTAGGTGGAACATAGGGCCAATAAAAATGTCTAAAAGTATTGAGGGGCCGCCAAAAAATTTATAAGAATGATTAAAAAAATACTAAATGATTTGTTCATGTATTATAACATTTATAACAAAGAAAATCTGCGGGCCGCATTGATTCAAGCCGCGGGCCGCTTGGTTTTCTTTTTATATGTCAGGTGGCAAACGAGCAGAAGAATCACCTGATGGTAAGAGATTGGCGCCGCCCATAGGGTGTCTATAATGAAGATGAAATATTTTATGCAAAGTTCCAGAAGTTTTTGTTCTGAATTTATCGACGCATTTCTGCAATAAATAAAGTTGTAAAAAATTGTTAACTTAAGCGTTTAACTTAAGTGAAAATTGTATACTACATTTTAAGTTCTTATAACTGTACAATTTTATACTTATGTGTTGCGACAATGAAACATCACTAGGCGGTACACACATCCCTAGACAGTGGCATCTGTCCCTAGAACTGTCAAATCTCTGATGTAGATTCGCGCGCTTATATTGTTAATCAACCATTGCGAGTAAAATTGTGTATTACCACTTAAAAATGCGTTTCATTGTTATTAGTATTTGGTACCTGATGGTACGTATTAGGGTTAGTAATTGCTAATTACCTGTCTTGTTATAAACCATTGCGTTATGTCTCTGGGTTTAACACTATGATATTAACTCTTTTAATTTAACTGTGGAGATTATTATAAAATCATAAATAGTTAAATGACTAGGATGAATCAAGCCTCTCTGTTTTCGTAGTCATAGTGTTGTGGCAAATAGTTCGAAAAATTTCGCGTTGCATTATAACACTAGCGGACTCACTACCCGCTTCCACCCGGGTCCGCTTGTGACCATGCTGCTGTAACGCAGCCGAAACGTCAAGTAGTATCTATATGTGCTTATAAATTAACATCGCGTTAATGGGGGCTATCGTGTGTGAAAAATCCGCTAGATGGCGTAGATAGATAGATACTCTTTATTGCACAACACATTACAGAACTTAATGCTAATAATAATTTCCAAGTACAATATCGGCGGCCTTATCGCTAATAGCTTATGGCGTACTGTTTGCCTGAGCTCCAGCTTCAACGTCATTGGTTGTTCAGTGACATTTTAACAATAAATTCACACAACATCTCATACATTGATCTGACTTCCGTACTAAGTAACTTAAGCACTCGTGTTACAGGTGTCAGACAACAGAGGAAACAAAAATATAATACTTAAATACTTACACCCAGACAATGAACAAACACAAGTATTCATCACACGAATGTTCGTCCAGAGTGGAGATCGAACCCTCGACCAAATGCGCCATCCGGCCAGTCATTTGACATCTCACATCAAAAATAACCAGTCACTGTGTAGATGGACCTCAGTTCGACAGTACGCCATCTATCGGATTTCACACGCGATAGCTCTCATCAATCAAAGACAAATCAGCCATATTTATCTCGCTAGCAATTCCTGACCGCCTCAACAGCAGCACATAGCTTCTGCAGCGACTGGCGCAGGGTGGTCTCCTCGCCGGCGAGGCGCTGGCGCTCGCCCAGCAGCGCACGCGCACGGTCCGAGTCGCGGGACGCGCCGCGTGTGACGAACGCGCATTCCACGCGTAGCGCTGTGTTGCGACGGTGGAGGTCGGCTATCTCTTTCCGGCGGGCTGGAAACGTAAAAAAATATTTAATTTAGTTATGTATTTTATTTATTTACTGAAAAATATCATACAACTAACATTACAGGTTTCTTCAATGCAGTAGTGTAGATTACTTAATTTATTTTTCACTATAGGTTTTGCGTATTCAGTCAAAGAGCAGTTAAACAAGTCAACGGCCTCACCGACTTTGTTAGTTGGTAGGTACATAACTTAGGTACATAATATGTCAATGACGTCGTGAAAATAAATGATGGCGCCATTGCCGCTTATTTCTCAGATTAATGGTAGACACATTGGTTACCTATAAAACATGGAAACTTTTTTAGTTCCTCTAAAGTTCACTGTCGCTACTTTCTTTTAAAGAAGTTATTTTACCTATTGCATACTATTTTAAAGGCAGATTCTCTTGAAGGTTGAAGGAAGGTCGGTCTTTAACTGCGATTTCACATAAGACAAAGGACATTCCGCCAAAGAAAAAAAGAAAATATCCTCACCTAAGTCATATTCCTTATAACTCTTCATGACAGTTTCTATTCCCGGCCAAGGCAGAACCTCTTCCACCTGACAGCTGAAGTCTTGAACCTTGCCGTCTCCTTCCCTGAACATCTCCTTCACCCCCGCCGCGGAACTTGGCGGCTCGTCCATCGACGTGGCCTTAGAAGACGTCCCAGCACTCGACGTTTCTTGACTAGACTTCAGCGAAATTATCTTAGATATATTAGGTATGTTTATGCTAGGATAGTTTTTGGTCTCTATAGGAATCGGTTTTTGGATGTTCTCGCTGTCGAAGCCGGGGTTGAGATCCCGTTTCTTCGTTTCTTGGCCGCTGAAGATTTTGACACTTCTGTCAGCCATTTTGGAGAGCCTGTTTAGCTCGGAGAAGTTCTTCTCAGCTAACACCTTTATGCTGTCGCCTTCTTGCTCCGTCGTCGTAGAGTCTAGCCTTTTCTTTATCAAGTTGTTGTTCTCGTTGACGGATTTCTTGATTTCTGTTAACATCTGAAGCTGGCCGTTCGTGTCGAGCTCCACCTTGGGCCTCGGTTGCTTGGCAGATTTAGAGTTCAGAACGCAGTTTCTTCGTTTTCTTTCTTTGAGTATCACTTGCCATGCGTCTTCGTAATCTGGAATTTGATAAGGAGGAATATTATTTACACTAATCGTTTCTGGTTTGCCATTCTTCCATGTCTTAGGAAACTGTGTGTCGTAAAATTATTATCTTACCATTGTATTCTAGTAATTGATTATCGCTTGTTATTTTAGCAAAAATTAACCTACCCAATAAATGATTGATCAGTAAAATAATTATAAATTGGTCAGCATTTAAGTCCTAAAGCAGCAATAAATATATGTTGGACCAAATAAGTTATTTTGCTGATATTTAGCAAATATATACTTTGTTAGAAAAATGTGGCTCTAACTTACTTTGCTTATATTTTAAAGGAACTTTCATCAACTTCAACTGCGAAAAGAACAGGTGCTTTAACTGCAATGTGGTGCTATTCTCTTGTTCCGTAGCCTCCAAACCCTTGCTTATCTTCTCAGGAGGAGGGTCTTCTCTCGGGGAGTCTGGTGGACTCATTTCCTTCTGGTGAAGTCTGTCTAGGCGACCAGCTGCGATGTATGCTGTCGCCACTGAATCCCTGCGCAGGATTCGTTCTTGCTTGTCTAGTTCTTTGTCTGAAAAAATTTTTAGGAAAATATAGATAGGCTGTCTGATTAAAACTTGCGTTAATTTTGTACATAACAATTTTTGAAACTTTTTAATGTTTTCCTTATTTGAAAGTTACAAGAAGTTTACCTTTATAACTTTCATGTGTAGCCAATCTGAAAGCAGAAAGAAATTCAACTTTCCCATTGTCATCTGCATTCTCTTCTTCAAACTCCTTTATAATTGCATTATATTCTTTCAACTCTTCTTCTCCGTAATCACTATCGCTTTCGTAATTACAGTCTTCTATACTCACTTTCGTCTTAGCAAATTCTTTATAAATTTCAGCTGTCATCTTTGCAGGAGTTATAATATTGTTACGTTTCTCTACTTTCTCTTGTACTTTCTTAACATCAGTCTTCGGTTCTTTTATATCTCTATTGCTAAGATATTTCAGGCGTCTTAATCGCCTTTTCTTTTCGTAAATATCTAAAGAACTTACTTCTTCTACAGTAGACATCTTGGGCCTCATATTTGTAATTACGATCTTTGGTTGCGACTTTGAATCCATCTGATAAGGACAGGCGATAAAAAGTTTATCACTCTGTTTGGGTTGCTCGAACGGTTTCTGAAATTCCTTCTTGTTTTGACCAACAAACTTAGGAAATTCTCTATTTACAAATGGTTGGTTTACTTTAGTTTCGCTGTCCACAATCATGGGCATTTGATACACTATTTGTGGATTCATTATTACTTTTTGATTTGGTGCTTGAAATACGATGTCGTTTTTATTATTTTTGTTCGACAACGTCTGCAATACATTATTACTTGATTTGAGAACCTGAATCTCTTTATTAGCTGTACCTGTTTGAGTTTTAGTTGACTTATTAATTATATTTGTTTCTGCATTATTCATCGTTGGACTAGTTTCAGCAACTTTATTTTCATTGGAAGTGATTTTATTTGATTTCACATTGCTGTCCGTTTGTGTTTGTGATACTTTTGTGTTATTTTTAATCATCATTAAGTTTGCTGGAAACTGTACGTTGCTTAGGTATAAAAAATTAGGTTGCAATACGACGTTCTTAGTTTCGTTCTGGACAGGTTTGTCCACTTTGGCTTTATTCTTCAAGTCCTGCTCCTGCTGCGTTCCCTGCGACTTCTCCTTCACGACTATCTTGTTACCGTAAATTTGATTCTCGGTGATCAAATTCTCAAAGTCATTCTCGTCACAATTCTCTTGATGCAATCGTTTCAATGCTACGACTTTTGAAGACGTCCCATTGTCACTGACGAGTTCCTCTTTGCATTTCTTACTTTGGTTTGACAATCGTGAAGGAGCTTGCAGGTTTTTTGACTCGAAGTTCGCTCTTTGAAGGACTACGTGGGGGTTTTGCTGTTGAATAGTTAACAGCATTTTAGGGTTCGAGCTGTTTTTATTCTGTATAAATAGTATTTGATTCTTCTGCTCATTGAATTGGTCTGGTGGTTTATTTGGCATGTTGACTTTATTGCTTTCAACATTAATTGGATTAAATATTGGGCGTGGTATTGGATTCGAGACTGGAGGAGTAAACTGCGACGGGCTTGGTTCGTTTATTTCATTTGAAACTTCGAGTTTTGGTTCTGGTTTTCGAAATTGATTTTCAGTTTTGTTTATCGCTTCTGCGGCGTTTATTAACGTGCTTATACTGTTATTGGGTGGGCTTGGTTTAGCTTCTTTGATTTCTGGTTCTTGAGCAGTTTTTATAACAATGTTGCTTTGTATCTCTACTCTAGGTCCCTCAGGTTTTTTATTTTGGAACGGCTGAGTCACAGTCACAGGTACTTTCTTAGTCAAAGTATTAGCTTGGAAGACTGAATCTGGTGGGTTGTTGACGCACTTCATGTCGATTTTGCTAATAGGTATACTAGTTTTTAGACTGAACCTTTCAGTAGGTTTTATTTTTGTGTCCTTGTTAGGTATTTGTGAAGGAATAGTGACTGTGGCACCGGAGCCTTGTGTCAAAGATGTGATGCTCATTTTGCACTCAGATGGTTGAGCTTGAGTGACGTCTAGTTTTGGAGCAGCTGGTATTATTTCTGGAGTGAAATGATCTTCAAAGTCCGTTTGAGGTTTTGGTAAATCTACTTGCGGTGGTATTGGTGGAGGCTCTGGGGTAGTTTTTACTTCTTTTACTTTCTCTTCAGGTGGAGTTTCTTTAGTTGTCAATGGAGTGTATGGTACAAATTCATTAGTGGGTGGTTCGGTTGGTATTATAGGCGCTTGATTTGGTTGGACTACTCCAGGGTATGAGACAGGTTGGAATGCAGAGTACCCAGGTATTGAATATAGGTAACCTCCGTAGCTTGGGTATCCTGGTTCGACTTGCTTCGGGGTAGTCAATCCGGTCGTTACACTAGGGCTTGGGTTGGGTATGGAGGAGGGGGATATTTTTGGGGAGTGTGGGATTGGTTTCAGTTGGGATAAAAAAGGGGGTTTTTCTAAAAAAAGGCTTGGTTCTTCTGTGGGTTTGAAGGGTTCTGGTGGCTTCGGGGCGGGGGCGATCGGCTCTGGTGGCAGCGCAGGGTGCTCCACGGGGTCTGGCGCGGCGGGCGTCAGCGGGACTGGAATGCTGGGTCTAACTGCGAACAGACATAAGTTTGATTTTAAAATATGGCAGCTGTGAGATGGCTATGTATGAATTGTGTATAGGCTTGAGAGAACTTAAATGTTGTTGCGTATATTATAATATGGCTGCGTTAATTCGAACATGTATATTTCTAAGCTATTATTTTTTCCAAAGATTTGGTGTCAGTGTTAATATTATTTTAAACGTGTAGATACCTAATTATGTAGAGTGTGTAGCAAAGAGGGGCATGCAAAATAAGAAGAAAGCACAGCATAAGCGTAGCAGCTAGTAAAATTTCTACGTCTCTATACACAAAAAAAAAACTTGTTATTTTGCGGAACTTTGACAAACTAATCGGTTTCCTTGTTTTGCACTCAATCGGTACAAATTGGTCAATTTCTTCAATCCAATCTCACCGTAATATCAAACATTTAAGGTCCAATATCAATTGAAGAAATTTGACAAAATTGTAGTAGCTTATTTACGTACAGTTACATATCAAAGTATACAAAACTGTGAAATTTCTTCAATCGACTCTCATGTTACTATCAAACACATAAGGTTAAATATCAATTGAGGAAATTTGACAGGTTGTGGTAACCTGAATCCTGATGTGTGCCTCCTGTCTGTACCTAATCTGATATTTGTCTGTCTGTATTTCGTTGTGTTATGCCCAAGCGCGGAAAGACCGATCTAGGGGGGGCAATTCACATGTATCCGACATTGAAGTCGAATTAGAGATTTGTATGGATGTATGTATGATAACTCTAAATTCGACTTCAATGTCGACTTCACAAGAATTGATCCCCTGGGGGGTTTCATACAATCGTCCATACATATTTCTAATTCGACTTCAATGTTGAGTGCACGAAGATCGTCTCCCTGATGCCCGGTCGATTCAATATATGGTACGAGTCTGGGTGTACTGATATAGTCAAATAGTAACAATGCGACCCTGTCCGTTTCAACTGTCCTTCCCTTTTGGCGCTCGAGTAGGTACCGAAAGCGACATAATTTTTTATGTTTAGATTTTAGTCTCGAATTTACTGTGACGTCATTTCGCTCAGAGGGCCTAGTACGAACTTTTCAAAGAAACCGTAACGTCCTACGCGACGTACCGTAAACTATTTGTATGAAAAATAGAAAAGCTCCCTCTATCATATGTACCTATGTGTCAGAAAGCATATTATGGCAAAGGTGGCAAAGTCTTTGAGTATTAAAGTATGTCATGGCAACGTGAGCTCGCGTCCACAAATTATGGAGGCACTAACTTTGAGTTAGTTAGTGCCTCCATAATTTGTGTGGTAGGTATCCAATACATTTTACGATACGATACGTCATCGAAGGTGCTTCGTGCTGAGTTCTAGCAATTCTAGCGTTATCATAGCGTGGTCACGATACGATTTCTTGAAAAGATGGTGTTAGGCCTACATTCTGGTTATGTTTGTATGAAAAAATGCTTTTGAATCGATTTGGTTGCTCGTGAGCGTAGGTACTTACTTATATTCGGTCAATAAAGCCGTGAAATTTGTTTTTTTTTTATGTGATAGGTAGCAGACGAGCAGGCGGATCACCTGATGGTAAGCAATTGCCGCCGCTCATGGACACTTGCAACACCAGTAGAGTTACAAGTGCGCTGCCAACCTTTTATCCCCTTCCCCCCGGGTGGGCCTCCGGTACCCTCACTCACTTGGCGAAACACAGCACAGGGGCTGCTTCACGCCCCTTTCACGCTTCTTTTGAGGAACTATTACGGAGTTTCACATTATTATAAGTAATAAGGCTACCATACTCTATGACGGAAGCGGCAGTGGCGCCATCAATTAATTTCATGACTTTCTTGATAGATAGGTGCGGGTTTGGATTTGAACCGAACACCCCCTCTGAAGACTCAGCGCACTAGTATCTACAACTTAGTCTGTGCATTTTGTTCCTAGCGACTGCTAGTGCAGCTCTCCTATCTAACCATAAGCTGGAAAGTACTGTACAGTCTCTGCAAAGAATGTTCTTCGCACAGGAATCGAACCTGCCACTGTTTTTAATTCATAATTTAGTTTTTAAATTCGTAACATTTCTTCAAGATACTTACACGGCCGTTAATCATCATACTTACGATTGTTCAACTCAAGCACCATTCTCTCCAGTGTGAAAACAGCGTCTTTGAAGATATTGGATGATTTCCTAATTATGTGATTTCATTACAGAATTGCAGACTATATTCTATAAAGAGTTTCTGATAATAAAGCTACATTTTGTTATGAAATCGGTCCATTAGGTTGCGAGTTTATTCATTACATACCGATATTTTTATAGTAATAAAGAATAGAATGTTATGTAGAATACAGAATATAATATCACTAACGGATATTTTAAGTGTCGATAAGTGGAATACCGTTTATTCTCGCAATGTGCCTGCCCATTGGCTCTTGAGCCACGCAATACTTTAGGCTATGTTGTGGCGGAAAGGTCCTTGAGTGGAGGCCGCAGAGAGACGCAGCCGTGGCAGACCCCACAAGATAGACCGACGATTTGGTGAAGGTCGGGGGAATCCCTTGGGTCCGGGTGACATAGGACTAATCTGTGTGGAGAACATTGGGGAGGCACATGTCCAGCAGTGGACGTCTATTCTCTGACATGAGTGTAAACGAATGAATACGGAAGCGTAAAAAGAGGTGATTGGACGACGAATGACAGGGATGTAAAGGTAAAAGAAAAAGACGTACTGCGGCGACACCAGATAAACTCGGACCAGGAGGCCAATTCTCGGTTTTCGCCTTCTATGCCAAGTTGACTTCATGGAACGCACAACCAATAGGAGAACATAGATTACAGTCGACATTCCTTATCTTATTCTCCTATTGGTCACTGCGTTCCATGAAGTCGACTCGACATAGAAGGCGAAAACCGAGAATTGGCCTCCAGGGCAGGAGGATGATATAGAGATTCCTATCAATTCAATAGGGTAAAATTAATAAAATATCTTCAACGTTAGCACTAATACTATATTTCAATTACCATTTACTTAAGTGGAGGCGAATCCCAAGAAGAACCCGCCAACAAAACCTACGGAATAACAGCTGTTCCTCTTCGCGAAGCGCACCAGGCCTTCCATCCACTCCTGGCTGCGGCCTAACGACTCCCTCACCCTCTCCCAGTTCACATGAATATAGCCTAACTCACTAGCAAAATGGAGGAGTAGGATCCCTCCGCCTAACCCAAAGGCGGCTACCTTCCCAACTTTGATGACTGTCACTCCAGTGAACCAGCCAGAGACGGTACCAAAGACCAGCTTTCTGCTGGACTTGTGATTCGTCAAACGATCTACGGCTATGTCGAAGTAGGAACTCTCTTCTCTAGGCTTGATCTCCTCTTCTAGGTCAATGTCTCGCAAGTCTATGGCGGGGATGGGCCGGGCCATTCCATTGCATTTCTGGGATAGATGCAGTATGTATATTGATATTATTTTGGACGATTTGTTTGTTTTGGGTTTTCAGTTTCATGAGTTGTCAGACTGACAGTTGGTGTGACAGAATATTGATTGAACCAAGTTTTTGGTTCATTAAGAAAGAGGTAAGAGTTCGCATTTAGAGCATGATTATTTAAATAATTTTAAAATGTTCAAAACATTTATTGCAAAAATAATTTGACTATAATATTTATAATCTGTTTTTATTGATTATAAAATAATTTAAATGGAACGAAAATTCATCACTTGAGGTTTTAATTCAATACTTTCTAGATGTAAAATTGCAAAGAATGTGACATCACACTAGGGAGTGGTGAAGTCTTGCAACTGTGTCCACATGCGAGGGACAATATCGTCAGGAAACACGTTTCGGATGGTTTCTGATACGTGTAGTGTAGTGTAACTATAATTCAGTTGGTATCATTCTCTTGCTAAAGGATTGCGAAGGTCAGGAGTCCATCGCTTCATAGCTATTACAAGACTCCCAAATCCTGGTCCAATCGTTCTTTGGGGTGAACGACTGGTGTAGGAGATGCCCTGTACTTGCATCTCGGAGTCCTGGGTTCGATTCCCAGAAAAACATAGCTAATCTAATCATAGTAGCGATGACTTGATTTCTATGATGGAGGCCTTTGCCCCGCAGTGTTCCATCCAATATTTATGAAAGAAGTCTATATTTCGTTAGAACTGTCTACGTGAAAAGTGCGACAAGGCTTGGTTCGTCAGAAAAAATACTTTAACGGCACACGGGGCGATTTGATCCTTGCGCGTGAAAAATCCGCTAGGTGGCGTATTGTAGAATTGAGGTCCATCTACACGGTGATTGGTTGATTGGTTATTTTTGACGTGAGATGTCAGAAGGTTACTAAACCGTTATGACGTTGAACTTGGACCTCAGCCTAATAATACGCCATCTAGCGGAGTTTTCACACGCAATAGCTTCTATTATTCCGATACCGCGATTGAACGTAGTCGCCTAGGTGATTTGTATCGAATCATGTCTTACGAACGTCGATAGCTGTAGCTCTAAGACAAACATAATGGTGTCCATTCCTATACCTAATATCTGCTATAGATGGCGCTGTAGTACTATAAATCCTTTTCGTGCATACACAGACCCTGTGGAACATCACACATGTACACAAATGCTAACTACATGCTAGCTGAAGCGGCGGGGGGAAGGGGTGAACATAAAATAAAATCACTACCGCCCACGAGGGGCACGCACCAACTAGTATTGCCAATACCGGTTATATCGATGATTTTGTGACGGAACATCACTAGTATGTAACTTTTTGTTTGTAGATATCTACAAGCAGAAAGTGATATGAAAACCCAAGCATTTATCTCTCTTCCATATGTTGGAATTTGGTTTTATTCTATAATTTTATCAATAAAGTCGTGGAAATAAATGTTTGCAACCCCATTGGTATAGAAACTCCGTTAGTTGCTCAAAAATTATTTTTCACGACTTTATTGACGCATTCTATCTCGTACTCTATATTTATACGTGTTTTTGAATTATATTACAAACTTTATTCATAAAAAAACTACATCATAGAAAATACACATAAAATATTATCATAACATTATTTTTTTCATTATCACTGTCAATTTAAGATAACTACATAAAATATCACAAACCATGAAAGATTATTTATGAATAAAGCTTTTCAAAAGTGTAATATTTGGAGTGAAGTGAGTGATATGTAGTGTGGCCTTAGATCGTTTATTGTTAAGTGTACCTTAATTATAAAACACGTACAATCATCTATGTTCGAAAAACACACAGACTGTGATAATTAGTTATCACACTCTTGGGTTTTCATAATCCTCAAATCACCACTTATGTTACAATTTCACCATTATACGATATTATTTTCTATCGATAAACCGGTACGCCGACAACACTAGCGTGCGCGCGCCTCACGGGCGACGCATGCAAACCAGTTAATTCCATTGAATGTGTATTTCAATAAAATCATCATTTTCCTTTTCACTTGTTAGGTATTGTCCATATCGTATCTAACTATTAAATATAATATTTACACTGACACTCGGGCCTCCGCCCTCTTAAATGCTGCTCGCGAATCGAAAAAAAACTCGAATGAAAACATGAAAAATATTGAACACCTATTAAAAGCTAGAAATTAATAATAACTATCTAAGTTAACGTATAAAGAGGTTTTTTTTGTTGTTATAAAATTTCGTTTTTTTTTTGTTTTATACACATGTTCGAATTAATCGCGGTGGGTAGGGCATGCTATACCGGTACTTTGTGCATGTTACCGGTATTTACCGATATTTAATTAGTACGACGACAGGTACAAAACTTATATTTGTTTTGAATTTGTGTCAACAATATTAATTACCATTAAAACAGGGTAAAGTGGAATTTATTATTTTATCGTGATCGATATTAAAAACGAATTACATTTTATATATTATCACGATCACGATAAAGTAATATAACACAATCACTATTTAATTCAATGCTAACTATTATTATTACACATAAACCATCGAACAAACACAAAAGCTATTGTTTCTCCTCTACCACATTTTATTTGCTCTTACAATCAATTTGCTTAAAAACCGGTATCATACCGGTTACATGACATTAATACATTAGGAGTACCGAACCGTTTACAAAACGTGTATACCACTAATTGCAGAACATATACCGTTAGAATTGGTTACCTGTTCCTAACGACATATTTAATACCGATAGCATCATGTCACTTAAAAACACATTAAAATCACCGATATCGGGAATACACGGTTTCTTAACAATTTATTGCTACCAATATCGGTTACATAACATTAAAGCACCGATACCGGAATCACAGTTTTTAACCAATATCATACCGGTATCACAGTTTTTAACCAGTATCATACCGGTACCAAACAACTGCTACCCGTACCATTTCAAGACCAGTACCGCATGCCCTATCATCGGCGCTCGCCCGCGGCAATACTGCAGTCAAGTCTTAACTCTTATCACAAATGCAGTGGCGAAGCAGATTGCATGTCAAGCTTATCTAGGAGTCCGCGGGCGGACGCCGGCGCCGAAGCCACGTGTAGCCCACTGCATTACAAAGAACACATCGTAACTCTTATTAAGACGCAGTAAGGTTAAAATTTGTAATTTAAAAGACAAATTACCTATACATAATGGTTATAAATATTAAAATTCAAAAAGATGATTCGTAAAATGACTTTGTCTGATTTGAATGTTACATAATTATATGTATGAATTGTCACACAGAATACTTCAAAATTTAAAGGAATAAAAATATCACAGTGAATTTTAGAAAATGGTAAAAAAAACATATCAGAAGAGGAAAAGCATCTTAAAAATGTCTTTCAAAAGAATAAAGCTATAAAAATAAAAATGTATAGTCAGAAACAAAAGTGAGACACACTTTAGACATAAATAAGATGAATTTTATTTCTAAAGACATAAGCTGACAAAAATGTGCACCAATTTCTTTTATACCTAATCCATGCAAGTGATACCTACTTAATGCTTTTCATATTGAAATTTGCATGAATACAAAGCTCCATATTTGTATGGCAGTGATTTGGTTACAGCTAGTTTTTCATATGTTACGATCTCGTGTCCTGAAAATACGAGATACTAAAAACATTCCCCCATATTACAAAACGAAGTTTCGCTTAAACTTAAGTCATGGTTTAAAATTGATACTGTCACTTACTAGCAAATAACAGTCAGTTTTAAACACATACTTGCTTTAGAACACGTTTATAATAAGTGTCTAATATTACCAATTTATGCGTTTAAAATTTGTCCTTACACACGAAAGTCATCCTTAATGACTTCTAATAGGAGTTACAATGGTTTCTTTATCACAATGCTACAATTGTCTGATACAGTGGCTCACATCGGCCGTCAGTCGCCGTGTGTCGCCGACGCGTCGCAACGCTGTGGCAGCCGCCGGCCGCCATAGAGTTGCGATGCGCCGGCGCATTTGATTTACACCTAAATTATATATTCTCATTAAATATCAGCGAGTCCTATCTACAAACCTGCGCCAGGCAGGTTCCAATCCTCCAGTTTGATCGATCGGGTTTACACTACTTTTGGTGTGAGGTCTTACTTAGAGTGCACCATTATGCAACAGTACAAGAGTGGGGCCAGTAACTCTATATTTGAAAATTGCAGAAAAAAATACTACCAGGCGAATTCGAAGCTTAACCCGCGAATTGGCAGCTGCGCAAACATGCTATCCCTTTTAAATGAGAGAGACAACAACATGTTTGATGTAAGATTTTCATCGTCTTAACCTCAAAATTGTCAACGGAAATTATATGAAAAAAATATGATAATTTTGTAACTAAGTACAAAACAAATGGAACGGATATCGGTATATAAAATAAACCCTCGATTACGTCACAAGGGTATTCAGCTACATAATAACCCTAAAGCTGAATAGTGTTCACATTACAGCAAATACCATGTAGCTGTTATTTTGTTCCCTGAAAACAATAAATAACTCAAAAACTTCAACCAATAACAATATTTTATGAACAATTGAACTAAGAACAAATTGTTGTATTATTATTCAGTCATTTAATTAAACATAGGTACATTTCATTTAAACAAAAGTTACACTAATCACAAAAAAATATACGTAACAATACTAACACGGGAACGACATCAAAAAAAATATAGAATACTTACATATTGCATATGCATCATTAGCCATGTCAACAATAATATTCAAACAATAAGTCTACAACAAATTCTATTTTATCATGTCAAAATATTACAGTGAAGTTGAGTTACTGGCCCACTCTTGTACTGTGGCTAACAAAACAGATTAGAATACAGTAGGAACATTATAGTCGATTCTTTATAAATTACGCCCGTCTCTGTCACACGTACGGCCTTAGAGAGGGACAGATGTCCGATGTACAAACGTACCACACAGGGTTGTTTTTAAAATATCACATTTATTTTTAAAAGAAAAGTTATATTTACAAAAAATGCTAAGGATATTATATAGTACTTTACAAAATGATTTCAAAAGACTTGTGATATTTTAAAAAGAGCCTCGTTTGAAAAGTCTTGGCGTAGTCTGTTGAAACTTTGTGTTAATACAATATGCTACCATTTCTTGAAGGTGTGGTCGAATTGATTATTATGATAAGTGTAAATATGTTATTTAGCGCGGTAAATAACGCGTTAACTCGCACGTGAACGAAGCTTAAGATAAAGCCAAAGTTGAGAATGTCTAATTCTTTAAAGAGGTAATTTCAACATTTCGGTGTTCATACTCGATTTGATATAAAAAACCTGCTTTATTCGTGAATGAAAAAAGATTTAAGTTCAGGCCGCCATTTTGATTAAAATTTTGTCATAGACTCAAATTTAATACTTGGAAAAAATTGCCAGAGTCAAAAAGTAATAAAATTGTGAAAATCGTAAAAGATTTTTAAAAATATTGCTTTCTATTTGAAAGTATTATTTAGTCATTATATCTTTGGAAATTATATTTAGCACTTTTTTTTCAAAATAAAAAAAATACTACAATAAAAATTAGTATCTAATTGATACTTTTTGAATATTTTTCGTCAATTTATTCCGATTCACGCCGTCTATACAATGTTTATTTTTTAATTGGTACAAGTCCTTTCATAATAAATTGACATCAACAACTTATTTTACTTTATCATCGCTAAGACCCTTTTAAAAGTCAAAAACAAGTGATTTTCTATTGTGTCTGCTGGGCCTTAAGACATTAAGCAAATAATATAAAAGATGATTTCATAATGTTACAAAGAGAACTGCAATCCCTTAATGATGATACAATCTCCCTAGATTTTTTAATAAAAGCGTTTATTAAAGTTTTCGCAAGTATAACAAATCAGCGTGTTAAACTTTTTTTTTCAATTAATTATTTACAAATCTAGACAAATATTTGTTGATGTCAATGAATATATAAGACTTTTACAAGCGTAACTTATATTGCACATACAAATTAGATATGTACAAAATCATTTTGATTATACAACTACACCTGTGTCCGTCTATCATTTCATCTGCCCCGAGATGATATGCTCGGTGGAGATGTTCAGGTCATGCCGACCAAGATTGTAGGCTTATCAGGAAATCCATAGACAAAACAGATCGTGTCTATGGTGGAACAGAGATGCCATTTTAATATTTTTATGATGAATAACACATTTTGTTGTTCATGTCAACATGAACAACAAAATGTGTCACCTCAAGGTGAACCAAAATTTTTTGTTATTTAAAAAATTCGCATTAACAAGAATTTGACAAGAAACTTGATTAAAACGTCATTTTTTTTTAATTTCTCCAGTTTTTACTTTTAGACAATTACTCTTGTCATTACGTCTTATTGACGCAAACGCGTGTTCTAGCGGGAGTAGAACCCGCGACCCTTACGTCTTAACCGGAATCGCCATCCGCTGCGCTATAACGGGTCAGAAAGTTAATAATTTATTACTAAAGTGGCATCACTGTTCCTGTTAGGTCAAGGCCGGGCGTGGTGACGTCACGACTACGTCACGGCGCCGGGTCGCGCCCGCGCAGTTATACAGGGTGTATCGGTAAACAGTACCAAATGAGAAAATCCGAGTTGAACATAACATAAAAAAACTTAGTACAAAAGCTCTTTTGTATCATCTACAATGATGATTTTTGCAAATTAAACATTCGATAAATGGCGTTACGTAGACGCCTGGTCCAAATTTAACGACATATCTATCTATCTATTTATTGTTTATGGTTTATTTTCTTGATAAGAACATGTATAGAAAATTTAATTAGATTTTGCAGATTCCGAAAGTCTTATTAGCACCAAACATATAAGCACAAGTGTAAGTCCAGGCTTTTCAATAGAAAGTCACTGTTTACCTGATACGATCTGTATAAGTGACTGCAGCGGTCACGACCGCATCACTTAGGACTGGTCTTTTGATCCGTAGTTACTTTTTATATAAACTGACTGTAGTTAATTTTGATAGTTGATTAGAACTAATGGTAAACGTGACAGTTTATTGGTCGTAATGTGACTATTGGTTAAGCTAGCCATTGTTCGAAAAACATTTTTTGTCTATTTCGCCTTTGACTACGACAAGTCCAAACAATGTCTGTTTAGACTTGCCACGTTATTCAAGTAAAGAGGCGATTCGGTTAAATATTTTTTAAACCACAGTTAGCTTAACCTATCGCTGGCCATATTACAACCAGAAGGTCACTTTGATCATTGATTCAAATTAATAGTCAATTTATCCAAAAGGTAACTGCGAATTTAAAAACCCGCCCTTAGACGGCAAAATCCTTCACTAATGGGGGCTACCGCGCGTATAAAATCCGTTAGATGGCGTACGTGTAGACTGAGGTCCAACTGCACGGTGATCAGTTATTTTTGATGTGAGATGTCAAAATGTCATTAAACGACCAGTGACGTTGAAGTTGTAGACTATACTCTGATTCATAATTATGTAAAGTAAACTGATAGATGGAAATGACAAGTTTCTATGCATTTTGACATTTCGCATGTGTCAAATTGAGTGATAATGTATGGGGATGACACATTGACATCTGTCAGTTTACTTTACATGATTATGAATCAGAGTATAAGGTCCAACTTCAACGTCATTGGTCGTTTAGTGATATTTTGACACGTCATCTAACGGATTTTGCATTTGCAAAAACCCTCGTTGCGTTACAAAGTCGCACAACTGCCTCGTCCAACACCGCGCTACGGACCGAGCCCGGTAACCCGGTGTACCCGGATGTGTCTGGCTACCCGGCAGCGGGCAGGGTACAGCAGGGTGTACAGAGTGTATAGGGTGTGTGGGAGGGCGGTCAGACGGGCGCGGGCATGGCGGGCGGCGGCGGCGCGTCCTCACCTCGCGGGGAGGCGGGCGGGTCGGGCGCGGGCGCGGGCGACGCCGCCGCCGGCAGCGCGCCCGCCGGGGACGCGGGGACTGCTACTGACGCCGGCTGCGAAGAGAGGATACAATCAGTACACATCCTATATTTAAAAGTCGTAAAACTCATCAACTCATGAGCAACCTCACACTCGTTGCTGGACATCGCCCAAAAACAGGCCACTCTCAACGACTTTTTTTATTTAAAATCCCACACCAGCCAGTTCGAATGCCGTCATACCCATCTTTCTCAGGGCGTCCGACAATACGCTTTCCCAACTCGGTCTCCACGTCTGACAAACCTCATCGACCATAAACCATTGATGTTGATTAGTGTCGCTGTTCTACAAAGATGTAATTAATAATCTAGTATTGTTAATCTTCACGCCAAAATACTGACGGTTGTCAATGGGTATAGTCAGAGACACTATCGACAAAAAAAAGGCTACTTTTTATTGCGACAAAGGACAGACGCTAAAGTAGAAAAAAAGATGGGAGTAATTAAGACCATTCACTGTTCTGCATCACAATCCAGGCTAACGCGTCCAAGCATCAAAATCAAATGCCTACTTGATTTTAGGCTTAATTACTCATTCAATAAAATAAACTGGGCTACATCACCACGTCTTCTACCCATGTATCAGTAATATAGCCGGTCTAATTCACAAATCCACACGCAAAATATTGCTTACCGTGAAAGAAGTACGTATGTAGGTGTCACACCTGCGGCACGTTCATCACGTGCAATGGACCCACCACCTTCCCATGGGCCTTCCCGTATCCTTGGCATACTCACCGAATCGTGGGAGACGCCATCGATACTTGCACGGGGCTCGTTCACGGATGGCGTATGGCTTTCACGTAGAATAGACCGAAAGAGACTCAAAGTGTGGAACATGGAGACCACAGAAGCGGAGCGGACCGGAGACTTAAAAATTGACCAATTACATTTCTTCAGAGATGAGATGTGTATTTTGAGCAATGTGATTGGTCAATTTTTACAAGTCTCCCGCTCAACTCCACCTCCTCCTCAGCTCCGCTTCTGTGTCGCACCTTCAGTTACCTGCGACATGGACGCGGGCGGGTCGAGATGCGCAAGTGTTCGCGTCGTGTGGTGTAGTGTGTCTCACCTGCGTGGCGGCGGGCGGGTCGGGGTGGAGCGTGCGCGCGGGCTCGTAGGGCGCGTAGGGCCGGTAGGGGCGGTACAGCAGCGGCGGCGGCAGCGGCGTGTGCGCGTGCAGGTGTGTCTCACCTGCGTGGCGGCGGGCGGGTCGGGGTGGAGCGTGCGCGCGGGCTCGTAGGGCGCGTAGGGCCGGTAGGGGCGGTACAGCAGCGGCGGCGGCAGCGGCGTGTGCGCGTGCAGGTGTGTCTCACCTGCGTGGCGGCGGGCGGGTCGGGGTGGAGCGTGCGCGCGGGCTCGTAGGGCGCGTAGGGCCGGTAGGGGCGGTACAGCAGCGGCGGCGGCAGCGGCGTGTGCGCGTGCAGGTGTGTCTCACCTGCGTGGCGGCGGGCGGGTCGGGGTGGAGCGTGCGCGCGGGCTCGTAGGGCGCGTAGGGCCGGTAGGGGCGGTACAGCAGCGGCGGCGGCAGCGGCGTGTGCGCGTGCAGGTGTGTCTCACCTGCGTGGCGGCGGGCGGGTCGGGGTGGAGCGTGCGCGCGGGCTCGTAGGGCGCGTAGG
This sequence comes from Cnaphalocrocis medinalis, assembly GCA_014851415.1. NCBI lineage: Eukaryota > Metazoa > Arthropoda > Insecta > Lepidoptera > Crambidae > Cnaphalocrocis > Cnaphalocrocis medinalis. The sequence continues at coordinate 10,335,487 of CM026297.1, forward strand.
GCCGGTAGGGGCGGTACAGCAGCGGCGGCGGCAGCGGCGTGTGCGCGTGCAGGTGTGTCTCACCTGCGTGGCGGCGGGCGGGTCGGGGTGGAGCGTGCGCGCGGGCTCGTAGGGCGCGTAGGGCCGGTAGGGGCGGTACAGCAGCGGCGGCGGCAGCGGCGTGTGCGCGTGCAGGTGTGTCTCACCTGCGTGGCGGCGGGCGGGTCGGGGTGGAGCGTGCGCGCGGGCTCGTAGGGCGCGTAGGGCCGGTAGGGCGGTACAGCAGCGGCGGCGGCAGCGGCGTGTGCGCGTGCAGGTGTGTCTCACCTGCGTGGCGGCGGGCGGGTCGGGGTGGAGCGTGCGCGCGGGCTCGTAGGGCGCGTAGGGCCGGTAGGGGCGGTACAGCAGCGGCGGCGGCAGCGGCGTGTGCGCGTGCAGGTGTGTCTCACCTGCGTGGCGGCGGGCGGGTCGGGGTGGAGCGTGCGCGCGGGCTCGTAGGGCGCGTAGGGCCGGTAGGGGCGGTACAGCAGCGGCGGCGGCAGCAGCGGGCGCGCGTACACGTGGTGGTGCAGGTGGTGCGCGTGCGAGCTGAGCGCGGCGAGCGCGCGCTGCTCGTCGCGGAGGGCTTCTCGCGCGCGGGACTCCTTCTCGCGCTGCGCTCGCTCGCGCTCCCTTTGCTCTTTCTCGCGTTGCTCTCGTTCTCGCTCCCTGGAATTGGATGTTCATGGTTTGAAACTTTTTTGTTTAGGTGTTCCGATGGATACTTAATACCCACTGCGCTTCCAAGGTCTATGACGCAGTGGGTATGCCGCAGCATGGAACAGTGATTATGACATTGAGTGCGCAGAAACCAATTTTAATAGAAAGACTTATTTTTTACAAATGCGCAAAATAACGGTCATTCTTTCGTGCCGCCAACTATACACACACAGTAAACAGTGGGGTCGCTATTTATAATGCATCAATTTAGTTATGAAATTAAGTTACTGCCTGTCAAAAAAGTTTAAATACCAAATTATTTCCAGTTTCATAATAGTCTTTATTTAAATTTATGTTTTAATCTTTCAGTTAAGAAGGAAAGCTTTTTTGCCAATATGATAAATATAATTTAACATCACACCACTGCTTTAAAAATAATAACTTTTACATTATGGAAAAAACCAAACATGATGATGTTTTCTCAATTTATTTATTAAGCCAAGGTATTTTGTATTATACTCGTCAAAATGTGTTTATCTTTCTTAATTTGAAGATTATGACGCGAGTGTAGAGAAAAATATATATAATTATGTTTTTGGCGATCAAAACGAAAAGTTTTGGATAATGACGTTTTTATAAACGCGTAATCCGTATGTATTATTACGACTTTCAGTTTTCATACAATAGCGAAAATCTGCCCATCATGGTAGGCTATACAACAGTAACAATAAAAAAACTTTACATTATGGAAAAAACCAAACATGATGATGTTTTCTCAATTTATTTATTAAGCCAAGGTATTTTGTATTATAGTCGTCAAAATGTGTTTATCTTTCTTAATTGAAGATTATGACGCGAGTGTAGAATAAAAAATATATAAATATTATGTTTATGGCGATCAAAACGAAAAGTTTTGGATTAGATGACTTTTTATAAACGCGTAATCCGTATGTATTATTACGACTTTCAGTTTTCATACAATAGCGAAAATCTGCCCATCATGGTAGGCTATACAACAGTAACAGTAAAAAAAAACTCACCGCTCCCTCTCCCTCTCCCGCTTCCCTTTCCCTCCCTCTCCCTCTGCGCCGCGATCTCCTTCTCCCGCTCCTCCCTGTCCCTGTCGTGCATGGCGTGCGCGGCGTGCGCGTGCGCCGCGTGTGCCGCGTGCGCCTGCGCGGCGTGCGCGTGCGCGGCGTGCGTGGCGTGCGACGCGTGCGCGGCGTGCGGGGGCACGAGGGGCATGGGGGGCGCTAGCTGCGGGTACAGCGCGTACGGCGGCAGCCAGCCGACGCCGACGCCGCTGCGGAATACTCGTTCTAGGTACATCTGCTCTTCTGCTGCTAGCCTGGAGACAAACCATTTATATATCGACGGTTAAGTGCGAATCTCAAGATTCGGTCCGTATGCCAAGAAGGCGGGAAAGACCATGGGAAGGTGATGGAATACCTGATGTCTAAGGTTTGCTTACATTTTATTTCTTTTACCTTTATTCTTAAAATATAATATTTTGTAGCATTTTTAAGTATGAAATTGCTGTATCCTTGCAGAATAATGTGAGATCCCTATATACTTTTAAAACCTTTTGTAAAACCACATTATGCAATAAATGATTATGATTATGGTTTTCCGAGAAAATTACCTACTTTGTTATATCAATGGCATTAAGGTCGATTTCTATGTTGATTAATTTCTTACATAGCAAGTTTTAGCACATAATCAATACTTGGTGTGGTATAGTGTTTCATGTACACAAGACGTCACGTGTAGTAACCTATTTTAAATTTCGAACCGTCCTTATGTCTGACATTCAAGTGCTATTTTTGCACTGCAAGCCGCGGGGGTAACCCAACCTGACTCCGTCTGTTCATGACTGTAGATGTTGTATGTTTATTTACCTGTACTGCAGCGCAGCGCTGGAGTATAAGCTGGGGTGCGCGTACGGCGAGTACGCCGCGGGCTCCAGCAGCGGGAACGACGCCGCCGCCGGGTGCGACAGTCTGCTGCAACACAAACCGAGCTCGTGTCAAACGTGGCCAGTGAGGCCGTGGCGCCGCGCGCCAGAATATAACATCAATCATCTTCCACCGCAATCGTTAACGTGGCATCGTTAATTTGGTGGTCCCATATGGTCCATAGACTGGTTAAGGGACCATCAGATTTTGAACTTTATGCAGTTTTTTTTATAGTGAGGACAAACAAGATGACCTGATGTTAAGCGGCCGTGAGATCCAAATATGAGGTTGACAGGCACAAAAGAACAAACTAAGTATCTACCTATTGAGTCTGTCATCCTCACTCTGAAGGCCAGAAGTTATGATAAAGTTAAAAACCAATGAAAAAACAAGATGTTTAGTTGCCTGGTTAAGGGTTAAGGCAGCTAGTCCACCGAAGCGGAACGGAGTAAAATCCGCCAATAGAATAGCATAAAAACTAAGCTAATCGACAAACAAACTTCTTCTATTTGTGGATTTCACTCTGCTTCGCCCCTCTTCAGGTTCCTGTCCATCGACGCGAACCGATGACCCCCCTCAGAAGATTGCCCCGGGTACCAAAACCATGCCAATTGCCACTGCATTCAAACCATTAAGAATCATGATGACGAATGTTCATGGGCGGCATTTCAAATGCCTCCGGTCTCAAAAAAAGCCTTAATGGAAGCAGAATTTCCGAATGAGAAAGATTGATGCAAGTCAACGTTCTGTGAGGTAACACACTTTATTTTTTCTCATCCTCGTTCCATCGTTGTCGCCAATGTTACAATACTACAACTTTGGCGACGAGGATTGGAATACTGTGTAATTTGTAGCTTGCTTGAAGTCAACCTTAGTACCATAATAACAGAAAACAAAATACGAACCTATCATCAGGTCTATAAGGCTGAAATCCGCTCGTAGGTAGGTGGTGCGGCGACGCTCTCTTCGCCGGCGCGGGCGGGGGCTTGTCCTTGCTGGCCTCGGGCGTTCCGCTCGCGGTGCCTGCACACTTTCACACTCAACACGGCCCTTGGAACCTATGCCATCGTCTTTCGAACCGGATAGCATGGTCCTTCGTGCCGGATACCATGGTCCATCAAACCAAATGAGTCACACTTACGGACAAGAACAATGCCACCGTCCATCGAACCAGAGGTGGTCCTTCTGAGCCGGATAGCATGGTCCTTCGAGCCGGATTTCATGGTCCATAGTACATATTTTTAATACAAACTTGGTTTCAACCAAATAATATTTAGACTATTTAGATTTTACACATATTTTTATACCTATTCTACAAAGACAAGAAAAACGTTTCATACAATTAAAGACAAGATTGACTAAAGTGTCTATTTAATAAAAAAAACCCACTTTGGTCAACCATCACAAAAGGTTTTGGAACATTAATTTACGAAGTATTTGTATATTTTTCGAAAATGTATGGACGATAACAACCCAACAAGTGTTGGTAATTTCCAGAATTCGGCTCAGAAATAAAATAAAAAATAAAAGGGATAATCTTACACGAGCGATGGGGGAGTTTGTTAGTGAAACTGTTGACGCACGAATATTAAACTATTTAATGATCTAGGCGAAATACTGAGTTCATTCTGGGTAAAGGCGTTCAGAAAATGTTGTATAAAACAACGAATCCGTTATTCAGTAGGTAATTTTATTATCTCCTAATATACCTCAAGAGAAAATTAAAAAAGGAACGGATTCGAATAAACTTTTTTTGTTGTTAACTGTTAAGTCTGGTCAACATTTTCCACCCTGTTGTAAACGAGTTATTACTACCGTACTAAAGCTGATATCATCCCGTTTCAACATAGTTCTGGAATTTTTCTTAGATCGCGTGTACTGTTAGACTGAGGTCCAACTTCAACGTGACATTTTGACATATCACATCAATAATAACCAAACATCGTGTAGAATGTAGATGGACCTCGGGGGCAATTCTCGTGCACTCGACATTGAATTCTAATTGTAAGGACGAATGTATGAAATCTCTAAATTCCCCTTAGTCCTACAGTACGCCATCTATCGGCATTTTCACACGCGAAAGCCCCCATTAGATAAAACTTAGAAGCAAACCGAGCGTGCGTCTACTAGTTTATCATAATCGTTGTTTAATAAACACTCAACCACGTGTCCCCCATCGCCCGCGGTATCTAGGGAGGGTTGCGCAGGAGTGCCACTCACCGTCCTTCGCGTCGGGCCCCGCGTTCTTGGCGAGCGTGCGCAGCGCCGCCGCGAACGGCCCGCCCTTGTTGGGCGCCAGTTCTGTTCGCTTCGCTATCTTGTTCGCGCTCACACCTGTGGGCAAAGAGAGGGATGGTTAGATGCGTGGAACATAACTAAACTAAACTAAGGAGAAAATAGGATTGGGTGTCTTTAAGTCGAGAGTGAATAGGCTTCTTTCTGGGAAAGCACGCTACATCTTAGACCTCATTGTCACTCTCCATCAGGTGAGATGAGGTCAAGTGCAATCCCATTTAATATTAAAAAAAAACTTCGTGGAATGCCTTTCAGAGGCGTCTCACTGCACAAAATTCTTATATCTAAAGTATTTTTTACTCTATCTACAACCGAAACGGCGAAACTCTTGCGCGATGTAATCGACTCCCAGCGCCATCTATTGGTATTGTAACTGTTCCGAAACAGAGTGAGGCAGTTCAATTGTTTAAATTTAGTTCAGAGTACATAGCAAAACATGTGGTTGAAATGTAATTGAAATGTAAATATTTAATCATTCTTTGTTATTGTTATTCCGCTCCAACTCATCACATGGTCCCACTCCTAATCTCCAGGGCGTTCAAGACTAATTGCACCCCATTAATGAACTAGCGGGCAACTTATGTAAGAGCTACTATCGCGTCTTGCCGATATTTCAGCGACTGAATCGAATATTATCCATAGACTGCTTCAGTGGCGCAGTGGCTTGAGGGTTGCGTTTTATTTTTATTTAAGTAGGTATAATAATTTACCTAAAATGTTTAAAAACCTGACCGTGTATCAATTTGACATCATAATATTTCACATACCACTATGTGGTTAAATAGACGGATATAATTTTGTTACTATGCTATCTCATGTAGGTACTCTTGTTTTTGTGAAATAAATTATTTATTTTCGGTTCGGTTATTAAGTTCGGTAACGCTCACCGCTATTCAGTCACGCTCAACGCTATTCAGTCACGCTCACCGCTATTCGGTCACGCTTACCGATATTCGCTCACCGCTTTTCAGTCACGCTCACCGCTATTCGCTCACGCTAACCGCCTTTCGCTCACGCTCACTGCTATTCGCTCACGCTCTCCGTTATTCGCTCACGCTCACCGCTATTCGCTCTCGCTCACTCTGATCACTTAAACACCTGAGAGTTCACGAATAATTACACCCCATTAATGAACCAGCAGCACCTTGCGTCTATCGCGTCTCGGCGATATTTCACGCGTTTATCGGCCATCGCTCGCCGGAGCGCGACCAATCGCCTGCGACCCCTCGCGCCCTAATGTGTGTACAGTCAGCGGTTTAGGCAGTCAATTTTATAAGGGTGTGGACATGACGCTTTTATAAAACATATTTTCAATCGATTACGGCAAAGTCAAAAAGGCCATGGGCCATGATTTTAGTTTTAGTCAACCTATGTAAAATTACACTATTACGTTGATTTTATTTAGTGCACCATCAATTGTTACATCAACTAAATACCAGGGATGTTATGGATATAAAATTTCACATACGGATTGGATGCAGATAATTTTTTTTTGCTATACCGATTTAGGTTACGGATATGAAATAATTTCGGATTATCCATTAGTTTCGGATAATCTCGGTTACGGAAATAACGAAAATACCTACGAAAAAATTATTAATATTTTTGTAGATTATGCCAAAAGAACTAGCCCAATTTTGATATTAGACAGGCTCTACCAAAACCGCATGATCAAAATTAATCTAAGTAACCATTTTAAGGAAAAAAATATTCTCGATTTATAAAATCAACTGCATATCAAATGATACGTAACCAAAAAATCGCCATATGTCCCACACGGTTTCAAATTAAAAAAAAAAACACACACATCAGATATCCCGGCCCCCTGCTTCCGTTCCCGGCGGTGCACAGCGGCGCCACCCCCGACAATTACGTTCACACTTAGTTAAACATGAAAGGTTCCCGCCGACATCGTCGAGGCACAGCTGCGGCTGTGGTCGTGTGCGAGCGGTAAGTTAGGATCCAAACGCAGAGATTGGTGATTCCTTTTCATGGCTGATATCAATTTAGATGTTATTTGTAAAAACGATTGCCAAACTGAGCATTACCAATACTTGGATCAAGCAAAGCAATCCGAAAATAACTTTATATGTCCCTAGGCCAGTACTCCCATCTCCCCCAAAACTGGCTGAAAGGTACAATCTTGAATCATACGAAAATTCTACACAACAGCTACTGGAGCAGTCCTAGAGGAATGCAGACAGGCGAAACTAACTCTACCGCAACTAGACGCCGTCTCTCTAGGCAATTTCTGCAGCTAAACAAGTCGAGCCTACGTCTGGTGACTTGTGCTCTGACGGGGCATGGCAACTTTAACAAACATCTTTTCAACCTAGGTGTTACAGACCGCCCTCTATGCAGAGCATGCATGGAAAAAGGACGAGAACAGCCGCCCACATCCTGCTGGAGTGCAGAGGGGTGGCCAGCTGCCGGGCTCATTACCTGGGAAACCCAGGTAGTCTCCGGGAAATCTTCAGCAGCGCGAAGGCGTTGGCAGGTTTCCTAGAGGAACTTGGCTGGTTGGAGTGAAGACCGGTCAACGTCACCCTCCGCACGCGAAATGGGCAAATTTGCAGCCTAATTGCGGAAAAGCCCGTACGAAGAAGAAGAAGAAGGAGGACTTTAAGTTTTAATGCAATCCACAGATTAAGGAAGACTTAGTACTACATACCTACGTATAATAATTTAATATAATATAAATACCTGTTACTATAGACAAATGTATATACCTAAATACAATTATAATAATACTAATAATAAGATAAATATACATATATAAAATACATAAACTAAAATAGCGAGATATATATGGCCTACAATACAATATCCGGTAGATGTTTATTTTGTAAGATAGGGGGCAGATGAACACATGGATCAAATACCTAATATAAATAGTTATAATAACCGCTCACACACCGCCCCAGCCTCGCACCCGGTGAGCGATTTCACAAAACAACTGGCGATGACGGCGCGTTTTGTGCGCGATCGTTATTAAAAAATGTGGCAAAGGTGTGTCGCGACCGCGGTACATAATTACTTAAAACGAGCCTACCGGTGGTCATACTGCGTTATATTACCTAAACTTTACCCAAGTAATGTTAGATCGTTAAAATGGAAAACACCATAAAGAAGATTTATTTTGGCGAATCGATATTATTACCAAGAAAACTATCGAGCTGCGGATGATGCGGATCCCAGACTATGAGCGCGAGAGAGGTGAATGAGAGCGAATAGAACGAGAGAGAGGTAATAATGAGAGAGGTAGTAATAGCAAATCGTGGTAAACAGGAGCGAATAGTGGTGACATGGAGCAAATAGGGGTAAGCAGGAGCGAAATAGGGTGTTAGCGAGAACGAATAGTGGTGAGAGGGAGCGAACAGTTTTGTGTTAGAGCGAATACTGGTGAGCGGTAGCAAATATTGGAGAGCAAAAACTAATTGTGGTGAGAGAGTTCACATACCAACCACTGTAATTTATAGTGATCGAAGAGAAATCAAGCCAGCCAACACGTAACAAGTAACACCAAAAATATCTTTCATTCCGCTTCAGATTAGCTAGTATTGCCTTTTGCAAATGTGGAAATTATGAAAAAGCGAAACACTTGCGCAATGTAATAGACTCCCAGCGCCATCTATTGCTACTGGTCTAGGTTAAGTCCCGAAACGAAGTGACCGCGGTCCACTAGCAAGTTATAATATGGGTTAAATTTTAATAATAATCAATCACACAGATTGTGTGTTGCTGGTACCGTACAAAGGGTCAAGTGACGGGTCGCCGCTGACTACCCGGAATAGATCAATTGCCGCGGTCGATCCGACCGTTAATCTGCTCGCATCGCTGGCGACGACCAACGCTGCTCTCTTGTTGACCTTTCAACTGCAGCATGACGTAACTTTTCATTTGAAACTGTGTGACAGTTCGTTTAGGTCCAAATTGTGTGGTGAGCGAGAGCGAATAGTGACGAGCGGGAGCGAATAGTGGTGAGCGGGACAGGATAGTAGCGAGCGAAAGTAAATAGTGGCGAATGGGGCAAATAGTAGTGAGCGGGATAGAGTAGTGGCAAGCGAAAGTAAATAGTGGCGAATGGGAGCAAATACTAGTGAGCGGGATAGAATAGTGGTGAGCAAGAGCGAATAGCGGCGAGCGAAGCGAATAGTCATCACTTTCGCTGTGCTATTAAAAAGATAACCATTTTTTGGTCATTGGTCAACATCACTATTTAAAAAAAAAATGGTAACAATCTTTTATAGTAACACTAAAAATAGAAATAGAAAAAATCTTTATTTAAGTTAGGTCCATATAGACCACTTATGAATAGCAAAATATATTATAATCTACCAATGGTTTGGAACGTCAATTTCTACTGAGAAGACACCAGCCACCAAGAGACTCACGGACTATAAGAGAATAAAGTACATTTGTTTTGCGCACACACTTGTGCCCTACGTCTTGTGTCGATGGCTCATTGTTGAGATTGGTCCTCGTTCAAATAATGCTTAGGAGGATATCACTATTATCACAGGGCATCCAGCTCCAATTGGTAACATCATAGTACAGGGGTTGCCCTAGTTTGAGACCAGGTTGATTGGTGTGATTGTCTGACGCATTTGTTTATTTATTTATCATGTTGGCAACACTGTGCGTAGGACTCTGGGGAGCGGCCCTACAACAGCAGCTGACTAATAGCCTGTTTCCTGACCACGGTGGCCACCCTCCTGTGACAATACAATTTGCTTATTGTTACCATTTCTGTGACAGTTTAGAAAAATAACATGTTGAGGGTTAAATGAAATGGTAAGGACGTCGAGTCGCGCTTTATTGTTTTTGTCAATGGATTGGTTTTGTCAAATGGCATTGCTGATATTGTATGGAGCAGTGGTATGTACATTTTTTTATTGCTGTTACATCCACCATGTATTGGTTTTTCAAGTTTATAGCAATGTAATAAGTAAGATTTGTTTAACAACTATAAATCTAATGTCATCAATCGGAATCAAGTTATACGTGCTAGTTTAAATACAGATTAGATTTATTCTAATCTCATCAATCTGAACCAAGTTATAAGTGCTAGTCTAAATACAGAAACCACGCACAGTATAATAGGGTATTTGACTAATCTCGATATAGTAAAAAATATTTATACTTTTCCAAAATACTGGTAAATAAGAACCAACGGCCAAAATTTTCAGTTAAAAATATAAAGTCTAGCTGGTTTTATGAGCATTCAAAGTTTCATGGGCAAGTCCATTTTTAAAGTATAAAATTTAAAAAAATAATTATATCATTGAACTACCCGTACATTTTTCACCAACTTTTATTATGAAACCATTTACTTAAACGAAACATTTGATATAGCTACCAAACAAAATTTACTAGACGCGCATACAAGATACGGGCGTGTGACGTCACTTGCCTGTAGCCATTTTGTATAGAGCGTTTTTGGGCTTGCCCAAAATATGTGCTCTTAAAGTTGTGATATCTCAGGTGATTCAAATCAGAATCGAGCAATTCTTTCAGTAATGTTTCTTAAATTGAGAGGTCTTTTGATTAAACACATAATTTTTTTTTGTCAAATACCCTATTATCTTTCAAATCTACATAACTTCGCTCGTCATCTTCTTCTTTTGGTGTCGATGGCACCAAGATATAAAATCTTCCCAGTCCAATATTCCGCCACGACGACTGCGTTATCGGTAGGCTGCAGGAGTTTGCCGTGTGTACAGCTGTTTTGTCATATTAAATTTTGTTTGTTACTCTACTTCAAACTAAAAAATAGGCGTCGAAATCAGGCATTGGTATTTGATTTACATCTGATCGATTTCGAGCAAACGTTTCTGGATTTCACAACGATTTCTTCGCATTCTTACAATGTTAGATAGTAGGTTTTAGCATTTCACCGTCGAAATGTTGATCCACTAAGCTACCATGACACAAAAAAACTGTTAATTGAGCGAATAGAAGAGTCAATCAAGTAGCATAATGCAATGTCCTCACGACACACGAACGCGTGTAGGCTGCGTACGAGTCTCAATGCGCGCAATTGACTCGCGCGACCCGCGCACTCTTGATCCATGATAATTGGACACTTGCGCAGGGCTGACAAATGCATGAAAAGTTAACATCATCCACATCAATACTGTTTATAAAGAGGTAAATTGTAGAGATAATGTAATTTTCACACCGGTATCGAACCGGTGCAAAACGAACGAAAGGTAAAGCCGATAACGTGTTTGGACTCCTAGTGTAGCATATGTCCATTGGTGACAGCGATCTGCATTATCGCAGGGCGTCCAACACAACGCTTACCGAGTCGCGGTCTCTACTCAAGGAGTTTACGGCTCCAACGGTTACGGTAAAAAAAATACTGAGGAAGGTGTGACTAAACTTCCTCCTCCTATCTTTAATGGGAGCCCCATTTGTCCTTTATATGTTTACTATTTGTAACCTTAGCATTCTGAAGGGGACTATCAGGCATCTTGGTGGTGTCCAGTGTGGTATGACCTAATCAGACAACGTCAAGTACGATCCACTAGCGACTGAACCACCGAAGCAGTCAATACTAACTGACAGCAATACTTAAGAGATTTACTTATAATTTTTTGGGTTGACTTCATAGTACGGTATGCAAATTAAAATAAACGTATTGTCCCCCAAAAGCAGTTCAAGGTTATCTTTTATGACACCCCAAATTAACTAAACACGATATTTTATGTTAGATGAATACTTTTAGTAATGCCCTACTGTTACAAAGGATGTACATAGTCAATCCAAAACTCTTCGTACAAAAATTGAAGCTCCAGAAACATCCCTGGTATGTCCCATGTATCTCGCGGCCACAGTCATCGCGTAACGCAGTTAAGCTCCATTGGCGAGGTCGCAGGTCGCCCGCCCAATTGACCGGCGACGTCAACAACGGCTGACTCAGGCAACACGCCGTATAAATAGCACAAACACTGGACCGGGGATTGTGTAACTGGGAACAGTTGCTCCCGTGGGAGTGATTCTGTAAGCAAGACCTGGTACGCGGCAACGGCAAAGCCTAATAAAGGTTTTAATTTGAGGACTATGTAAGTTTTCTTGGAGCTGACAGTTGAAGATGACTGTCAACTTATATTCATTAATTATATTTTGGTCAAAACACTCAAACATAAAGAATCAAAGCAATTGGTCGGCTACTGCTCGAATGCATGGATCGGCTTGACCGGAGTAATCGCTTACTATCAGGTGAGCCGAATGACATAATAAAAATATCCAATCAACTATTTGTGAAAGTAGAGTAGACACAAAATGTTCGTTTGTTTGGTAATGAAACGTTTTCGGGAAATACACAATTCCTTTAAAACAGATATATTTGGAATTAATTGATTCAACGGTAAACCATTGAATCAATTAATTCAATTGCTTAACTATACAGTAACATACCAACGCTAAAGTCCCGATAATTCACGCTGTGATATTTACCTGAAACAAACAATAATTACTGATTAGTCATTAAAGTAGTTTTGGATAAAATTTATAGCGTCATCATTCAATATTTACTTTATAGTAATAAATACTTATAATTAATCTATATAAAACATGCAATCCTTCAAGTTTTGGTAACTTATCCGCCACTTTCTGCTAATAGCTACGAGGACTTTCATAATTGATTACGGTTTTCAAACTCGCAAAGAGTGCTTAATTGAAGAAGAGTACCCGTCCGCATCACCCAAACTCATTTGCATGAACTAACAAACTACATCCAGCAAATTATATTACAGCATTGGTTGTTTGCCCAGGGTTCGGCTGGGGAAAACTTCAGGAGTAAGAGGTATGTAGTCAGACTCCGTGTGCTGAAGAATCGTAAACGCTGATATGGTAAATAATGAATTTAAACATCTCTTCCGACCGATATACATAGTTAGTTACATAAGTATTTTTATTAGCAGACGAGCTAACGGATCACCTAATGGTAAGAGGTTGCCGCCGAATAAAGACACCTGCAGCACTAGTGGAGCCATATACGTATGGTAACCTTTAACCCCCTTTCACCTCCGACACCCTGACTCATTTGACGAAACACAGCACAGACGCTGCTTCACACAGGTCTTCCGCGAGCCCGCGGTATCACTCCGGTCGAACCGACCGATCCATGCCGAAGCGTGACTCTCCCACGGATAAAATCATATTTATTGAATCTAATACAGCTGTTCCTAATTGGCGAATGGCGGGTCGTTTTCGCCGATGATAGGTGACTTTTGTGTCTGGCGTTAGCCCTTCAGACCGGAATAATTGCGAGCATTGATTGAGGGCCGCCGGCGGAGGGGCCGCAGCGGCCGGAGGGGCCGCAGGGGCCGTACTGCACAACTCGAGTGTTTGTTTATGCAGGCAGGGGATGTCAAATATATACGCGTTTTTTTTTCGTGAGAAAATATAAAATCGATATGAGGTCGCTAACGTAAACCAGACAGCGTAGAAAATAATGTAAAGGCAAGTATTGTTTTTTTTTAATGTCGTTACATTTGATCACTACAATCAAGAGCGCGATGCTGCTTAAATCATATACTATACTACTCATATACTAAAGATGTGAGAAAGGCCTTAGATGATGAATCAAGCAAGGGTTACTCTGAAAAAATTAAATACGATGGATCAGCAAGCTAGAAATGAATTTGCATAATGTTCGAAAATCTTGCTGGGAGATACAGGCGTCCGACTTATAAAGCTAGCCCACTACGGGTTGAAATAATTATGTAAGTAGGCCTATTGTTTAAAACGCCAAAGAATTTATTTTTCATTCTGGTGGAATACGGGAAACGTACTTAAAAGGCAAGTCGTAAGTTCGAAATTTTAAATACATATAACATGTGGGTACCGCTAACTAAACAGTGAAGTAAAACACCGCAAGGAACCTCAACCAAGACTGTTTCAAAATCAAAACACAAACACCAACTTAATTTGAATTTCATTAAGTGCATAATTGCAAATCAAGTTATTGCCTCTGGGGGCCGCGGTTAGACAGCCCTGCAGGGCCATTGTTTGCGGGTCTAATTGACAGCCCTGCTCCCAAGTTTGACGCGGGAACTTCTGTTTTACGGGCAGGCGGGCCTTTGATAGGGAGGTCGCTTGCATTAATTATACACCCGGTATTGTTGTGTCGAGTTGTTAGTGAAGAGAGAATTTGTCCTGTCATCAAATAAGCAGAAGAGACTGTAACTAAACCTGTTATAAATCTAAGAACCTTGGAATTTACAAATGTGTGCTTAAACCAGAGATATTTTTCCAGATTGGATACTGAGTAGAAGTAGTAAATACATAGGTGACCTGGTGAGGCATTAATAGCACAGTATAATGGTTTACCTTGACCTGATGGTAATTGATGACAAAAGAGAGCTCACGTTTTAATTACAACGAACGCGATGGCATCTAATCCCATCCATTGACATTCTGTTACACGCTCGAGAGATGCTTCTTCTGCTTTTGAAAGGATTTAATATGTTACGAAAACACATAAGCTAAGTTCCACTTCTTTATTGTACGGCAAAGTTAGGAGCTGCCGAACTTCTACTCACAAAAACATAAACAAGCTGCCTAACTCGAAGTCGCTAATAACAAAATGAGATGATTGCCGCGTCTGTCGTATACGAGAACGCCGCCAGTTTGTAAACACGACGCGCCATAACGATCCCCGCTAATACCCTTACACCCCTATTAATACCCAATGACACGTGCGAGTGAGCATGCGATAGGGCTACCACAAAAAAAAACCTCTATCGACAATATAATTAGCAGAAGCGCTGTGCGTTTCAAACGGAAAATGACATTTTCACTAAAAATTACACCGAATGATAAAGAGATGTAATCCAGCCACATGACAGCCTAAATATCGGTGCAATACTATTAAGTATTCTGTGGTAATAGGAAAAGTAAACGGCCAGCACGTCATATAGGTGTTAGCTTCGTAGTAAAAGTTTTCAGGGTAACTATTTATTTGCTAAAATAAATAGTTACCCCTGTCCTGTGGGGTTAAATAAAAGTTACCTAAATTACAGATATACGTTTTTAGCTTAAGTGATATGAAATGAAAGAATAGAATAGTCTGGCTTGTCCATTGTATTACCATCCATTACTCAAAGAAACCCCTTATACTCACTTAAATTTATTTAAATGAAGTATTAGTACATATTCTGTAAACGATATTGTGTCCAATTTATTAAGCAGGCAGAGCAACAACCCTACTATAGGGTATATTTAGATCCACCCTACACGGCCAAATCCGAAGCGCCCGTTAAAAAGCTAAAAAACATAAAAAAATCTATTAAATCGACGCGTGAGTGGGAGCACGTGTGGGCGACGAATAAAAATAATGGAAATAGTTTTTAGCTTTGTATGGCAGAGCTTCGATACGACGCGTCATGGTACAAAATGAAAAAGGCAATTTTTTGTTGTTGCAAATACGTTTTGTTTATGCATCTGCTCCAACGATTTCATTTTAGGGAACATCCGATGTTTTTAATTATTGTTTTTTTACGGTCACAGTTTTTCGGGGACATAAAAAAACCTTGATATGTTGCAGAGAACGTGTTGGACTAATTTATTGAGTAAACTAAAAAAATAAATTTACTGACAACCAACATTAAATCCAGGATGTTAAAATTTATTAGTTTCAAAGTTTACTTTGTGAGTGTGTGATATTGAACGCGTTATATTATAGTGACTTTTTTGGGTTTCTTTTCATGTGATAGGTAGCAGACGAGCAGACGGATCAGCTGATGGTAAGTAATTGCCGCCGCCATTTCACAGCAATTGAGACTAACCACCACATTATTCTTAAGAATAACAACTGCATTTTTTGTATACCTGTGATGTGATTCACAATAAATATTTATGATTATGTTTCTGCTGACCCGTCAACGAAAATGCAGGCCCATCGCACTGTTGACCGATAGAACATGATTCTATGCAAAATCATGAAGTCAAGTCACATATCGCGCTCGACAAATTTCCAAGCTCAATGTTTCTGAGAAGCGCGTCGGGGTGTATCGATTCTCTAATTGGCGTGTCCCAACTGCTTGAATATTGCATTGCTGGGGTCGGAAAACGATTAGCATTAGCTGAGGGTTACGTCAACATCTCTATTCTAAACTCTACATGTACATAGATAGATAGATATGCTAAAAAATCACAACTTAAGAAGTAGACATTAGAGAAATTAGGTTTAGTTTTAGAGATCTCATATAAAATTACATTTCGTTTACAAAGAGATAGTGTTCACTATAATTTTAACAAATAACATATTACAATACCTATACTACCTGCTTTAACTTATGTTGGTATCCAATAAAAAAATAAACAATACAGATGCAATACAAGAAGAGGTGTGAGTGTGTGTGGTGTCAATCAAAATAAAATAAGTGCTAACGTTTTTTCTTGACTCTGGAGTGCAGCAGTTAGTGATTTCTTGGAACGAAAATACCACCATATGTTCTGAAGTGAGAAGATTAGTCTTAAAGGCATGGTCTCCAAATAAATGGTGAAAAGCTAAAAATAAAAAGAATCAATGTTTCAAACCAAACCACTTTCTTACTCCATTGGCTTACTACACGCATCCATTTATTTGTGGCTTCTCCTCACTTCCCAGCTCGTGTTGTGCCATCATTAATCTTGCAGGTTCAGTGTTACCCCGCCTCGTGTTAATCTCGCACAAGCGAGCGGGTCAAGGCGATGCAATATTCACGACTGTGGCGTCTACGAGACGCTGCCAATTAGACAATCGATACGTGACACTAGAAGCACCTAGAAGGTTGGGAGAGAGTGCAGCGCCCATGGTAGGAAAAATGGTACTAACAAAATAGAAGTGGGTGTAATAATACTGATCTTCAATCTTTCCCGTATGGCGTTTGCTTGACTCTCTAAATATCTCTAATTCCGTCCTATATCTGTTCCACCTCTCCTCATCTGGGATGTGAACTAATACAGCGATTTAAGATGGCGTCTCCCACGATTCGGTCCGTTGAGGTGTGATGTGAACTGTTCCTTTATTAGTCTTTCTTTAGCTCCTTTAATTAACCTTAAGCTTTGCTTTCTTCTTTCAGACTCCAGGCTGAGGACGGGCAGGTGGTGCAGACCAGCCAAGATGGAGGCTCTTATTATCGGAAGCCAAGATTCACTTTGGGTCGCTGCGCCAGCCTAGTTAGTTTTTACCCTTCTTCAGCCTCCAGTCAAGTACTCGGGTTGCATTAGTGACCATACGTTCAACGTGTTGTATCATCATTAATATTGCAGAAGCAGGGTAGCCCGGCTGCGCAGCCAAGCGGGTCAAGGCGATATTCACTTCGGTGGCGATTAATTAGACAATCGATATGCGACGCCAGAAAGTTGGGAGCAGAGTGCAGTGGCACTGTTGGAAAGTGCATTATGAGTTATGACCATAGTTTTATGTAACCTTTTGAGCAATGAGTGTCTATCTAACCATTTAGAGGTAGATTAAGATTATCCAAAATCAGAAGACAACGCTCTGCTTTTACACATCTTAGAAACGCCGAAGGTATATCCTCATGAAAAATATATGAGAGCCCTTTCAGATACTAAACTCAGAAATCAATAGCAATCTCCGGCAAAAGCACAAACCTACTCGTAAAAACATCCACCATCCACGCTAGCGTGTCTCGAGCCCCATAAAGGCGGCGAGTGCGCCTGTTATAGCACGCAACCTGTTAGGTGCGGCGTGCGGCGGATTGCGTGGAGATGGGGTAGCTGCCGCGTTTGCGCAGAAGCTTGCTCGCTTGCCGGAGGGTTCAAGTCACGAGTGAGAACATTTTTTTAAATAAGCTTACGTTGTCCCACTGCTGGGCAAATGCCACCCCCAATGGGGCCATTGCACTCTGTTTGTAGCGATGGTTTGCCAATTGTTGGAGAAGTGGTGAATGAGAACATAAAATCCTCCAAAACCTGAAATGCTTTTAACGTTGAGAGCCGCTCAAACATGTTGTCAGGTTTTATTGAATCAAGGTAATATGTTAAGAATCATTGACTCTACAATTCCCACAGATATCCACAGTCGAAACGTACAGGATTCCAAACAACAGTGGAAGCGAGCATTTAAAAAAAATCAAATCCACAGGTGCATGCCAATCCAATGTCGTAATGTTCCTGAGCCGTGGCATTTTTCGCCATGCAATTTTTCGTTTTCCAGCAATGTTTCTTACAGTCTAGAGAAGGTGGTATTGTGAGTTCCTTAAGATGTGACCAAGATATGCGATTTTTCTTCTTTCAGTGGTGTGTACGTCATGCTCCCCTTCCTTGTCCATGCGTTTCAGTGTTCTACCTATTACAAGTATTTCCGCACCAAAACCGCTACCCCCCCGTCTCTTGTGGCAAGCGGCATTCCGCGGGCTTCCATTACAATCCGTCGCCGCCACCCCCGCCCGCCCGCTAGAGGCCGCCCAGCGAGAGGCTGCACCTGTTGGCCAGTTCCTGCCTACGCGGCGAGACTCTCTCGGAGCCGCTATTGATTTCACTCAATGAGGAATTTTGGAAATGAAAGATCCAATAGATCGCGTTAGGTCCAACATGCACCGCACATTTACCCCCTCCTAGACAGATAAGTGCAACAGAGCAGCTGGCAGGCCTTACGGAGTCGAAGACCGCCCCAGCAGCACCTTGTCGGGAGGCCTCCTCTCCTGGAGCACACACACCGTGCCATGAATGGCACGAGAAGCAGCCCGGGTAAAGGGTTTACCCCGCACGCCCGAACCGCACGCAAGTGCTAGATCAACGGTAACGGTAACATGCACCGCGCCACGAGTGGCGTAAGATGAAGCCTGGGTAAAGGGTGAACTCCGCACATTTGAACCACTCTTTAAAGCACAAGTCTGGCCGTGCATAGAGTATTGCCATACCCTTCGGGATGGCTCAGCTAAATACCAACTATCTGCACTTGACTCAGTAGAACGCAGGGCCAAAACCCAGATTGAAGACGAGGAGCTAGTAAGAACCAAGCTCAATTTTTTAAAGTTAGAGTTAACAGGCGACTTCTGGGTAAGCCTCTCCATCATAGGCTTCTTCTCAACTCTAAGGTTCAGTATGAAGGGGCAAGTCCGTTTTCAATTAAAAAAAACCGCACAAAGAAAAACAAATTTACAGTCATTTCAAAACAAACGAAAGAATTTTATTTCCGGCTTCAGTAACATTGGCATTGAGTTTAGAAGATCCATCCAGTAGAATCATAAAATGTCTATTCCTATGTGTTTCCCTGTTACAAATGTAGAAAATTAAATTTATCTGTTCATACGTGTACTCTTCATTAAGAATTCCGGACACGGTGAGAAGCGAACCTCCTCCCACGCAGCAATGGAGGGACTTTATTTACCTACGCAGAATCTACGTTATCCAAAGTTGCTCGTACAATCCTATGGGAATCAATTCTGCGTATCGTCCTGGGAGCTCACTTAAATATCATAAATACATTTATTGCCTGGTGAATATTCCCTTTTGTATGGAACATTTGATTTTTATTTTGTTTATTTTGATATTCTACATATTTGGAGGGCTTCGGGATTAAAAAAAGATATTTTAGCCGTTTTACGGAAGAACGTAGAACGGTGTAGACGGATGCTTTTAGACCTCAACATTGCTATGTATGTATGTATTGCGTGTAGGTTCAAATTTTCATGGTCCTTCGAGCCGGATACGTGAACTGTTTTCAGTAGTTAGCCCCCAATTGTCCTAAATCATATTGACTGTATTCCCTGTTGCACGGGAAATGTTACCAGGATAGTTATTAGTTCCGAAATGGCCGGAAAGGTTGCGTCATGCAATTATGGCCTTTCGCTGTGACCTCATACACTGCTGATGGCACTATTAAGTCCATTCGCCTTTATATTGCCGTGTCAGGTTAAAGGTAAATGCTCACTTGTCACGCGAACTTCCAAATGTAAAGAGAACTTAATTAGGAACAGCTATAAATTTTATTTTACTACGTTTAAAAGTCTAGGCCTAAGTGTATAAAGTAGATTACTTTTCATAAACTTCGCACCAATTACTTGTAATTTACGACCTAAGTCAAAAATGCAGTATATAAAGCTACACAAGCACTTTAGGCACGCGTAACAGATTACGTAAGCAACAAATATTCATTAGCGTACCCTCCACCTTATAACAAAACCACACAGAGTCAGCAAACAGTCGTATAATTAGGCAATAAATCACAATAAACGGCCGGACCCCTCTGCGGTTATTACTTCTCTCGGCGGGGCAGGGCACTCTGTTACCAACTTCATTGGGATCAAGGCGATTACTGTTGGTAATCGTACACCCTCGCCACTTCGGGAGCAGTGAACTCCTCGGGGCTACAACGCAACATGTATTCCACGAAACGAACAATCACCAGCTCAACAAGATCTCCCTCAGCCCCCGCGACTACCGACCGAGCGGGCACGCGAGGGTGGAACCTCCATCGGGCCACGGGTCTCTCTACACCGGACGGACCCGAAGCTACTTGAGACCTTACGGTTCGCAGTGAATCAATTTCCATTTGGGCGCCTCACGTTTCGGTCTCCGCGCGCCCGTGAAGAGGAAAAGTGGCTTTTCCACGCTTTAATATAAAGTGTAATTTACTACAACACGGATTTCTCGGAGATTCAGCCGGGTTGTTTGTCGAGGTAATACGTGATTTGCGGCGTTGATGGTAAAGTCGATTTTTGCGGGAATGCGACTTGGGCGGGGGGTCGTATTCTGAGGGCGGTAAGGCGTATTTTGATATGTTTCCCGGGATCAATTTGGGCGCGGATTTGGAAGCGATAATCCCAGCGCCAGCCGGCGTTGTCTCGTCAACTTTTAATTAAAGTTTCAGCACAGTGTAGAGAGGATCACAGCGAAGTAGAGTAAAGTACAAGGGTATTAAGTAACAAAAAATTATGTGATCCGTTTATTAAAAAGCGAATTTTCCTCACTGCTCCTAAAGTCAGGTCAGGTCAGATAGGTATCTTCTATCTCTCTCACCCCAGTGCGACCAAAGCTGTCGCATCGGAACCCGGGCTAAGCTTAGACTATCATTCAGGATTTGGACAGTCTGGTAATTACAATGAAACGACTGCCTGACAGTTTCAATCCTGTTACAGGAGAACCAGACCATCTGAATCATGGTTACACGTATCAGAAACGTGCAGATTTCGGCACGAAGTTTTCGTGTCGGCTACGGAGTCAGCTGTTTTTTAGCTTCAGTATATAACAACGCATTATCTATCAATTATTAAGGCGTAAGGCCATCAGTATCTACCATGGTGAGTGCTCCGAGCTCACTTCTTATACAAATCTTATCAACGCAAACATTCCTCACTGCTCCCGAAGACTTTGCGCCTACTCCCGGTCTTGTTATAACACAATTACCGGAGAATGTGTTAGACTAATTTGGCGACGCTGAGTTCTCAGAACTAAGTTATAATTTTGTTTACATACATTATCGACATTTCGCTGAAGGTTCACTGTTTACACAGAGGAGATATGACATTAAAGATAATAAATTGTAAACATACAATATGCATTACTTTCAAATTGGGTTCATCCAATGGTAAGCAATTGCCGCCGCCAATGGACACCAGTGGAGTTCCAAGAGTTCTGCTAACCAAACTCTTATTCTCCCTCGGATTTGGGTTACGGTACTGTCATTTAATAGGCATAAAAGAGTGCAGGCGATCTACTGTATCTATGACGGGATTTTGTTTTATGTTATAATAGTTGGCAGACGATTACTGGTCTAAATCTCATGAATAGAGGCACATAAATCCTACGCGCAGAAACAACAGTTTCGGACGTAATCGGAACAAAAAGTTAAGAAGAGTATGTCGGAGACAGAAGCAACTCCTCTACACCACTCTGATAGGTGCTGGTAGTCATCGTTGGAACCACAGATGCTAGTCTATCCTAGTTTATAAAGAGGCAAATTCTACAGGCAACAACAAATCTTGTATTCAAAGGCGAAACACTTACGCGTTCCAATCGTTAGCCTCTGTTGGTACATACTGTTTAGAAACCAATAGCAAAATTATATCTTAAAACGAAGTCACTGAGGATTGGCCACTACAATGAACATCATACAAGAATTTTACCAAACTTGGTATTCAAATTATTCCACTAGGGATAATCATTTATACAGTAATCATTACACACTGATCCATTTGGAGAAAGGTCGTAAATAACAAATCTAAAGACGTTAAAATCCGCGCTGTAAACATTGGTGCGGAGAAACACTTAAAAGGCGATTCATAAATAAACATCCAGAACAGACGCTCCACATTTAATTAAAGGAACGACCCGGGCACAGTCTACGAAACAACGGTGAAGCTGATTGGAGTATTTGAGAAGCTATTTGGATTGATACTTGAGTAAATCGGTATGAGGCACAACATAAAGGTAAAATGGCCTTATTCCCAGTCTATTGGTGACGGATGGGTTAAAGAAACATTTGGAATTTCTTTCTTGTTTGTCGCCAGTGGGAAAGTAGCCAGACGACTAGAATAAGTCGGAAAATGTAACCGTGGAAGAATCACGGTAAATCAATCAAGCATTATGTAGGACGACTAGCGAATTATTGGATTGCTGGCCCTAGACAGACTGCTGACAGTGATAGCATGAGGAAAGGGATAGAAATCTGTTAACTAACATGGAAGAAACCTACGCAGGAGCGCGCTGACTTCATACACAGCCTTTGTGTAATAGCGCTAATCGGACCCCGAGCCTTACTTAAGTACTTAAACCACTACACTATTATTGCTTTAATCCATCAGCGAGCTGATGGTTTTTCTATCACATAAGTGTTGGCAGAAGACATTTCTTAAAGCTGACATTGGAGATTCCCCACTGCCATCAACTTCACTATGCCCGAGCCCCTAAATGAGTAATGTCGGTACACAACAAAGGTTAATTATTGAGCGGCGCGATTTGTGACGAGGTCCCCGTACAAATTACTTATTTTTAAGGGCACGCTATATTTTGTACTGTTTCCTTTGTTGCCCTTTTCATCGTGAATTAGCTTGCGGGGAGAAGGGCGAATTAGTACAAAAGTAATATTTTAATGTTGGCGATAAGAACGCCGAAATCTATTTGGGTCATTTTCTCATAAAAATTTCATTAGGTACCGTGACACGTCTTCAAACCCATTTATATCAGAATTATAAAATTGACGGATTACAGAAGCACTATACATGTATTATTTATGGATTCTGATGTCTATTTCTTAGGTACCTATATAGTGTTAAAGACTGCCACGGTAATGACATCTTGAAGAGAATGCCCCATTTATAAAGAAGTCAATTTGAAGTCTACAAGGCTTTTAAGTAAAGCGAAACACTTGCGCGATGTAATCGACTCGCGGCGCCATCTATTGGTACCATTTGAAACAAATGTCCCGAAGCGAAGAGTTAGGATACCCAAGCCTTCTAATTTTAAGTACACAATTTACTTCATTGCTGTAGGGTTACCACTATATGCGCCACCGGCAAAATAAAAAATAAAAAATTATTAGATTTACAATCACGACAAAATCATACCTACCTAGTAGGTAGCTACTTAATACTCCAAACAAAGAGCCTCTACCAAAAGGAAAGTTACGAAAACGAACTCCCACTCTCCAGATTAAAGTATCCTCCCGTTAATGACTCCTCAGGCCAATAACAAAAACTACCCGCATCCCAAACAGGCAATCTATCCGGCATTAGCGCGCTTAGCGGCGAAACGAGCGGCATTATTTATTCCGGAGCCGCGGGGGAGCGGGACAAAAAACAAATCCTGTGTTGCCAACATTATGGAAAGTATAAAAACTGCGCAAAGTTACTCTGGAAAGGAAATCACCAATTTTGCAAGCCCTGGGCCGTTTAATTAAAAACTACAATTCTTTTTTTTAAGAATCAGGGCTTATCCGTGTAAAAATCCGCTAACATGGCATCAACATCATTGGTTTAGTGACATTTTGACATCTCACATTAAAAATAACCAATCACCGTTTACGCCTCAGTTCTACAGTACGACATCTAGTGGATTTTTCAAACGCGATAAGACGAGCCCTAACTCTTAAGACGTAGGGCAGAGCCAAACTATTATATAATAGTGGCCCGCCCTCACTTCGTTTCGGGACAGTAGTTTCATTGTCTACCAATAGATGGCGCTGAGCGTTGATTGTATCGCGCTAGTGTTTCGTGTTTTCGGTTTACCTATAAGCCCTGGCGTAAAATATGAGATCAAGTTCTTTATAAATTGTATAGATTAGTTACTTTTAGTGCAGTCATAAGGTTGTAAGACCCAAAAGCATTTTTAAAGCCAAAAGCATTCCATTGTGTCTGCCGTTTAGGACGTTAAAAAACCTATGTAAGCATTGAAAAATACAAAAATAAATATTGAAGACGCATCAAAAACCGCGCCTAATTTAGTAGTAACCCGCCTAAGTTGGTAACATCGCACAAATCCCTAGATGTGACTAACAAGCTTGCGTCGGGGAAACTTCTGGCGTCTCACCCCCGCCCAGGGTTGTCAACCCGGGCCGGCAGGTTGAGAGGTTGTTCTGTTGCTAATTTGCATCGATTTAACCCCGGACCCTTTGATATGGCCGCCGGTATTTGTGGGGCTTGAGATTATTTTGACTTGGAGTGGCAAATTGGCAATGTCATGTTGTCGTCCAATGGTCGTTGGGGTAAACGAGTCATGGAATAGCGTAGGGGAGACTTCAAGCGTGGTATTAAAAAACTTTTGTTCTCGGCAACATTCTTAAGAGTCGCATCTGAAAATGTAAGAAACACAATGTGCAGTACCTGTCATGACACATGGAGTCGAAACGTGGATACTAACGGCACGGCTAGTCCACAAGTTTAAAGTCGCTCAGCGAGCTATGGAAAGAGCTATGCTCGGTGTTTCTCTGCGCGATCGTATCCGGAATGAGGTGATCCTTCAGAGAACTAAAGAAAGTCATCAATATAGCTTACAGGATTAGCAAGCTAAAGAGGCATTGGGCTGACCAACTGGCCATATCACTCTGACAACCGCGGAGGTATATTAGTTCTGGAGTGGAGTCCACGTCTCGGTAAACGTAATATAGGACGCCCTCAAGCCAGATGGAGTGACGATCTGTGCAAGATAGCAAAATTGGATGCAAGTAGCGAAAAATCGATCGGAGTGACGAATATTAGGAGAGGCCTTCGTCCAGCAGTGGACTGCAATAGACTGATGTTTACGATGTGGAGAACGCATGAAAAGGTTTAAAGCGGTAAACCATCCATAGTCGCTAAGACTAAATAACAACATCTGGGTAGTAAGGGTAAAACGTTAGTTGTTACAAATTGTTTAAAACTATTTTTATCAAACAAAACAGCAAAGCGGAACACCACAAAAACCCAATTCATCGAATACCGGATCATGTCCCAAGTACCCACTCCGAGTAGTTTAAAAATAAAGTTTCAGCCCTATCGTCTCACCCCGGTCGTCCGTTTAGTGGCCCGTTTCACCCCGCCCGCCCACTTAGCGGTGGGGGGTGGAGGTTGGAGAGAAGGGGGGTGGGAGAGTATTTTTTATATCGCCGCCGACGATCCGCGGGATAAGGACATCCGTGCTATTTTATACGGTTATCCAGACGTGGGGTCGTTGTGGCCACGATGCCGCTGACGAGGTGGATAGGACGGGAATCCGTTGGAAACAGATGTCTATTTAGGGTTATTTACTGATTTAATGTAGGCTGACGACAATCAACGCGATTACGATATTTGGTTCGGCATTGCATCCGTAAATTTTGTAGAGTTGTAAATATTGTATTTTTTTGTTGTCCGACACATTGCGACTGCTCCAAAGAATAAAGTCCGATTTGCAATAAGTTTAACAGTGGGAGAGCCACGCTACGGCATGAATAGGCCGACTCGACCGGAGTAATACCACGTCCTCACAGAAAACCGGCGTGAAGCAGCGCATACGCTGTGTCTCGTCGAGTCATTGAGGGCACCGGAGGCCCAATTGGGGGAAAGGGTGTTAAAGGTAAGCAGTTCACTGGTGTTGCAGGTGTCCATGGCGGCGGTAATCGCTTACCATCAGGTGATCCGTTGGCTCGTCTGCCACCTATATCATAAAAAAAATAGGAGATCGGACTTTGTTCTTCCGAAACGTTGGCTCGACGCATAGCCAATCACTCTGTCGCATAGCTATTTCAATATGCATTCCTAAGTTGCCTCTTCATCATGGCAACCCCCGAGCTCCATCTGGCATTGCGGGGATCATTCCCCGGCGGCCGACACCCGACACTTCGCCGGCTGTACTCACGAGCGACGATGTGCTCGGTCTAATTACGATACGTATGGAATCCATTGGGTTACGTTCTCAATGTCTTTAGTTTAGGCTTGGAAAGGTAAATTACTACCTTTTGTATCGGAACTGATCTATCAGAAAAATAACCACATATATCAGAGATCAGAGTCTCATCAGACTCTTCAGTTTATCTGTGAAAGAGCCACGCTTATTATAATACCACGGCCTCACAGAAGACCAGCGTGAAGCAGCAGGGTTATACCTAAACATTCCGCATCATTTTGTCACTTCGTTCGTGACAGGTGTAGCCCGATAATATACCGTGATCGGAGGCGCACGCTTTCCGCCCGCTTGTATGAAGATACAATCGTGCCACTGTCCTAATTGCTTTAAGGTGGCAGAGGAACAGACGGATCACCTTATGGCAATCCATAGCCGCCGCTTATAGACACTCGCAACACCAGTGGAGACCGAAGTGCACTGCCATCCTTTAACCCCCTTTCTCCTCTATTGGACCTCCGGTACCCTCACTCGACGAAACAAACGCAGGCGTTGCTTCACGCCGGTCTTCTACGAAGCTATGGTAATACTCTGATCGAGTTGGCCCATTCCTGCCTTACTTTTAAACCGAAGAAACAAAACACGCGCGCAACGCAAACGACACCCAGCGCCATCTTTTGGTAAGTACAATTATGTGAGTCTATTTACAAATTTGGAGGTAGACCACCACAAAAAGGTGTTTAAATAATTCATCGAGTAGCGAGGTGTCAGGTTGTCTCCGCACCTCGGGAGTCAAGAGGGAGGGGCTGCGTGAATATTACACGGGACGTCGAACAGGCCGGGTATTTGTCCCAATTGAGTGAATGTATAATGAGTAAACATTATTGAAATGGAAACCAAAATACTTTAGGATAATCCCGTGATTGATGCAAATAAAATTTTGATTGCAGTCACGTGCACCAGTGCACAAGTATACAACGTCATTCAAATATGAACCTTATTGATCTTACATAAGAGTTGAGGTGTTTACATTTTATTGTAGGCGACTGCACACGATGTGGCTTATCGTCTTCTGCCCCAGACGGAGTCGTTGCGTTGGGTACACTTAAACCACCACAGCTTAAAGTTAAATTAACAGGGCGTGCGTCCGTCACAACGTACGACTCCCAAAAAATGCTCAGCGTTAACTTGAGCCCATCACACCGCGCAACGACTTCCTGAAAATCCTCAGCATTGACTTGAGTCCATCACGACACAATACGACTCCCCAAAACCCTCAACGTTGACCTTGGAGAGTCCATCACAGCACGTGAGACTCCTCACAAATACTAAGCGTTGACTTAAGCCCATCACAACGCACAACGACTCCCCGAAAATCATCAACGTTGAACTTTGAGAGTCCATCAGAGCGTCCAACGACTCCCCAAAAACCCTCAGCGTTGACTTGAGCCCAGCACACCGCGCAATGACTCCTGGAAAACCCTCATCGCTGATTTTTCCGACTCCATCACGGCGCGCAAAGACTCCCCGACAAACCGAAGCGCTGGTTATATGTACACTATGCCACGGGGAGTCAGACGGGAGGGGGCGCTGTGAATATTTCACGGAACGTCACGAGTAGTAGGGATTTCATCCGATTGATCGTCACAGCGGGGACACATCGACAATTGAGACTTGCTAGATCAAGTGATATAGAGAGGAAAATATTCGTCATCTTTGATATTAAAGAGAAATAGATAAATCTATGTGTTTGCCGATAATGTTCGGTTGAATGCGAGTTCAGGGTTCCATTCCCTGATGGTTCAATTTAGAAATCCACTTTGGTTAATTGTCTTGAATATCTATGTGGCAGTGGTTGACGACCCAGTCAATCGCTATTTAGCATCACATAAGAAATATTTATCTTCTTATAAAATATTGCAAGACTAAATTCACAACTAGTCAAACTAGGACAGTATATCAAAATTTATGGGCGACCCCGCTCCCAGACGGGGTCGCCCGCTAAAGAGTAATAAATAAAAGGGCAATAAAGAAATTCACCATTTCCGATAAACATCTCCGCGAAATTGGCAACATTATCGGCTATAAATAATCTACGGTCCGAGGTAATTGGCGGCCGTTCCCGCCGCGACAACCCGCCGGCCGCTTCCGACGGAACCCGGCCCGGCGCGCCAGCGTGACACTTCCCGCCTCGGACGGTACAAGTCACTGGAGACAGCGTTTGTGCCTCCCAACATTACTTAATCTACGGTGACCCGCAATCTTCCGACGGAACCCGGCCCGGCGCGCCAGCGTGACAATTCCCGCCTCGGACAGTATAAGTCACAAGAGACAGCGATTGAGCAACCCAACATTAGTAAATCTGCGGTGACCCGCAATCTTCCGACGGAACCGGCCCGGCGCGCCAGCGTGACAATTCCCGCCAGTTTCGATTGGTACAAGTCACTGGATGTAGCGTGTAACTACTAGCTTTTTCCGATGGAACATGATATCGACAAGCACCGCGAGATTGCGCGTGTTCCTGTCTCACGCCGAACCACGCCGAGGTCACTGTGCATGCGCATATGTATGTCTGCTAACCTGATTAGCAAGCGACGTAGGCTGCCGGCGTCCTGCCTTTATTTTTTTTAGTAATGCCATCTATCGGATTTCCAATAAAACTCCCACTAACGAATAGTAACAAATCCTATCATGATCACGGCACACGAATTCCACCCAAGGGCTACTTGATACGCGACTCTCCAGGTGTTGCGGGTGTCTATGGGCAGCGGCAGTCGCTTACCATCAGGTGATCCATCTCCTCGTCTGTCAAATATGTCATTAAAAAAATGACATTACTGTGTGACATGTAATAGACGTGTTACAACGGATTAACCATCCGCCCGCTACAAGCGAAACGCTCCCCGCTCCCCCCGGGACCACACACCCCAGCCGAGGCATAGCCGTGCGCGCGCAACCCGACGGGGCGACAACGCATCGGGGACACAGCGGGACATAATTGGAAAACAATCCCCTCATTGTTATTCAGCCGCCGACGCAATTAATACGCGGGGGACGAGCTAGTGATGCGGAGTTCGGCTAAATTTTGACACTTCAAGTCATTCAATTCAATTTACTGAATGAGTGAATGAAATTATTCTTAAAAGTCTATTCAATCTTAGAAATTTGTATGCTAGCCACATTATATATGTGTTTTCTCTGTTGTCTGATATATGTAACACAAGTACTTAAAAAAATCTCTAGTTATTTGTTTGTAGCTGGTCTCATATCGAAAGAGCAAGCAAATCAGGTTAACCAAGCACCAAAGGTTAGGCTTCAATCGCAGACTTACCAAACCCTGGGCAATAGTCCAAGCATACCTCGGGTTCTTCCGTTTACCTGCCGAGGGCCTACAGCGTAAAAGTATAAACATCCAGTAAAACTAACGACAATTTACATGTCACATCCCATCAACAAAAGAGGAAAGGGGAATGAGGATAAAAATTCTGTCGTGTATTATCGTTTCGCTTGTAGAAACCCTTGCGCTTCGCCGGATCCCAAACGGACCCTAAGCACAAAATAATTACACACAGAAAGTAGGCTGCCCACTAAGAGCTAAAAACGTGTCATGTACTCACGCATGCGCACTAACGGGAAAATACGCCTTTTCGGCCACATTAATTCTAGCCTATGACATAAGATTGTCGAACTATCGAGGTCTGTGGTAGAAGCCGCGCGCTTATGTACTCATGCCGGGCAACAACCCTAGCATATGTCAACGAACTCTTCTAAATTCAAAATCAGGCTGAGTCTACCTTCTGTGTGTAATTATTTTGTGCCCTAAGCTTGAACGGAAAAAAAGCCTTGTGACATTATAAACACAAACAATCTCCCGCAATCCACTCTCTATTTTCATCCAACCTCTATACACAAAGTGTATCCTTTAAGCTTAATAAAATACACTCGAGTCGAGTTATCACATCCGCGTCGGCCATTTTTACACCTCCGTGACGCGGCCGGTTGCCCCGGGAATGTGCTCCGTAATGCGACGGGTTAGAGTTCAATGTGGTGCCGAGTGCTGAGTGCTCGGGTAATGTTCTGCTTGATGCGTTGTAGGGTTGTCTACTTGTTCGTGTTTTTTTATGTGTTATGTGGCAAACGAGTTGACAGATCACCTGATGGTGAGCGAGTGCTGCCGCCTATAGACACCTGCAACACCAGTAGAGTCACAAGTGCGCTGTCAAGCTTTAACCCCCTTTTCCCAAATAGGGCTTTGGCTTCACTAATAATAAACCGTCAGGTTTGTACATCTCTGACCACTCTGTCAAAAGTGTACACCTGCGGGGAATTAAATTAGTGTTAACCTCCCAAGAACCACAACACAATAGAATGAATTTTTTTTGGCATTAAAAAGGATTTTTGGACTTACGACTTTACGGCTGTTTTTTTGTTATAGGTGGCACACGAGCAAACGGACTTACCTGTTGGTTAGCGATTGTCGCCAACCATAGACACCTGCAACACAAGTCCCTTGCCAACCTTTAACTCCCTTTCTACCTAAAGGGCCTCCGGTATCCTCACTCTACGAAACACAGTGCAGGCACTGCTTCACGTCGGTCTTCTGTGAGGCCGTTGTATCACTCCGGTAGATTCCCATTCATGCTAAAGCGTGGCTCTCCCACGGTCAAGTGATACTGTGTGATCGTACGAAGGCAGACAGCAGACAGCCCTACACGCCGCTCCCTCCTCCAGCCTATCAGGTTAATTGAGCGGGTCGGCGACGGCCTGATGGATGCCGTGACGTCACAGCTGGCTCGGGCTTCTCGCCTGATGGATGCCGTGACGTCACTGCCTTGGGCTTCTTCCACTGGCGACTGGCCGACAGAGCACGCGTCAAATGCCGATTGCCGGTGAGGGATTAATGGCTTCTGGAAATCGACTGGGATCTCTGAATTGGTGAACGTTCGTTTCAATTATTAATCTGGTCTATTCCACAACGAGAAGGCCTTTCGTCTCATCTGTATGTACCTTGTTATTAATGTCTTAAATGGAACAGATTGGCTGTGGAGTATATTCCTGACGGTTATGTCCTAATGACCTATAAGAGGCAAGCGTACACCTTAAAAACAGGTAGAACAACAACGCAGCAGCAAATCCTCTATTCTGGGAGATGTTTGTGGGTAATGGTGCTCACCCAATCGGTGACCAACTTGCCCGCTTGCCATCTCTACATATAAAATGATTTCTTTTTATCAGCATCCAATGGTAAATAAATTAGTAATTAATTAATTATCATCATTTAACACTGGACGCTATTATGATCCAATGAGTTTGGTTAGGTGCCTTAAATTCCAAAAATAATATCTACTCCTTTTGAGATCATGTCTTCACTTATCATCAGGTGCAATAGTAACCGAATACAATGCAAATAATATTCACAAGAAAATTATCAACAATTGTTTGAAGTGACCACACTAAGCTTTTCCGTGTTATATGGCAACCAAAATACATCAAAGGAATCTTGAGTTCCATCAAGAACAACGATAAGAAGTCAAATGAGTCACATTAAACATAAAAATAGTTTTACCTGGATGCGGGAAGTACGTCGAACCGACGCTCATCATCGGGTTCGGGCCCCGGTATTCCATCGTCACTACACCGGGCACATCACTGATCCATCGATACCGCCACTGCACATCACTACACGCGGCACCGGCCGCACAAACGCCTCACTGCACATCACTGGCGAGATCGTCGACATGGGTACTGTACGACAGTGCACAACTTTTGCTAAAGATCTTTTTGACTTGGGCACATCACCTGTTCGTCCACTATGATCGTTATAAGTACATCAATAAAAACTTTAAGAAATTTATGAGATCATTTGATTTACCTAGAAAATTTTTGGTTACACTTGCGCTTAGATCCTATGTACGTACAGCCACACATCAAAGTATGTATACAAAACTGTCAAATTTCTTCAATCGACTCTCATCTTACCTACTGTCATACACGTTATCGGGTTGAATACCAATTGGGGAAATTTGACAGATTGTGGTAACCTGATGTGTGGCTGACTGTACTCTCGCTCTTCTGATGATATACACTCTGACTAAAAAGTTTTGGTCACCTAATGAAACTTAAAATACTTTCGAAGCTTGTTTTTATAATAATATTATTTGTTAATATTACGAGTAAACTAGAGATTTAAGTTTAACACATGAAATCATTGAATTATCTCGTATTTTAAACCGACTTCAAAAAAGGAGGAGTTTCTCAATTCTACTGTTTTTTTTCATGAACCTATTGCTTGAAGTTGCTAAAAGCCGTAAGCGACGCCCCTATATCGCATCGCATCAAATTGATCCGATGTCTAGGTATTAATTACAAAACTGACCGCTGAATAGGGGTGGAGGCATCCCTAGCTAGATCTATAGATACAATACTCGGCGGTATGCTTTTAACACAGTACAAAGAGTGCCAGTATCAAGATAAGCTGGTCTATTGAGCTTGAAAGGGAAACGTAAACCCTCTTATTACAAAACTTGGTGTAAAAATTATGCTGTCACTTTCATAAAAGTCACAAATTAAAGTGACAGCATCAGTTTTAAACCATGCCTAACTTTAGTCTCCGTTTTTTAATAAGGGTAAACGGTCAAAATATAATGGACACTTATCTATTATTCGAATCTGACAGTTTAGTTAAATTAAAAATCAGAGTATAAGTCAAAACACTATACTCAGATTTTTAATTATGCGAACTAAACTGACAGATGCTATAAACTTCCCAATTTCCCATACATTTTACATCTGTCAAAAGGAGCAAAACTATGACTTTGACATCTGTCAGTTTAGGTCACATAATTAAAAATCAGAGTTTAGTCATGTTTACACTGTGGCACTAATTACAATTTAACCGCCGGCTAGGGCGGGGCACCCCTAGCTAAATCTATCGATATAATAGCCGTCACCATTGTGGCCTCGCCGACGTGTATCAAAGGGGTGATGCAGCCCTTTCATGATTCATTCTCGTTTGTAGTTTTTAGCTTCGAGAGGAGGGGCAGGACTCGCTGATGTGTGGGCAAAATATGAAAATGTAAATGTAGTTATTCGAAATTATAATCGAGGGCTAGTCTAATATTCTCGCTACCGCTACAATTGATAATGAGTGACACAGCTAACTTTTGTGCAACTGTTTGGTTGCAGCAGTATTTGCCGACGACTACGACTTAGGCATCTTCAATAGAAAAACAGACAATTTTTAAAAGGCCGGCAACGCATCAACGATCTTTCTGATGTCGTAGAAGTTTATAAGCGCCGTTGATACAAGACCCGCTTGTAAGTTAGTCATCTGTAGTATAAAAAATCTATAGATTATATTCAATAGACGATCCGATAAACCAATTGCAATAATCTGTTTTTGCTATTTACCGGAGACAGGAATAAATTATCGTGACGCGTTTTCTTCTTTTCGGATTGTCTAATAAGCCTTGTATTTATTTAATGGAAATGACATTTATTAATAGTAAAGAAACTTATAAATAGTAAAGATAAAAGCAGTAGTGATGTCCGCGCACATTTATCGATATTGACATTCCAGCGGGCATTGTGCGCTTGTCGCCGTACGTCAGCGCGGGCGAGACGCGTGATTTAGCGTAATGTCGGCGCGTGCGCATTCTGCTTCACTCCAACGGGCATCGAACCCGCTACTGGGGTAATTCAATAGGCGACTAGGAGTATAGGTACGTAGTTTAATAGGGTTTAGTTTCGATTGGTGAAACTTGCGTTTTTTGAACTCGCAACTTCGATATTTGGATTTTTCAAATGTACGTACGGTACGTACGTTTTTCTACCATTCGGGGGCCTGTGACGGATAACATTTTTTTTATGTGATATGTGGCAGAAGAGCAGACGAATCACCTAATGGTAAGCGATCGCCGCCGCCCATAGACACCTGCTGTTCACAAACTCTCATGTGTCAGCCTGAAGTTGGCAGTCTTTTACCCCCGTTCCTTGGAAAGCACGTTGAGCTCTTCGGTTGTGTTACACTGGTGTCCCATTGAATTAAGAGGGTAAGAAATGCACTTGTGTTTGCGCAGACACTTGAGCACTATAATATATCCTGCGTACGAGGTTGATCGTTAAGATTGGCCGCCGTAGCCGAATATCTGTTGGTTATTTATTTATAGACTGCAAGCTAATGGGACAAATTTAACTGCCTCCATTTATTCTTAACGATGCTTTGGCATATTCATTTACGCGAAGCCGTAAAATCAATAGCAGAAACTCGAGAACGATCGATCAATTGTTGCTGTGCCAACTTTGAGAATCCTTCGCAAATGTTAAACGATTTTTTTTACTTAACTAGGCTGGTGCAGCGACCCAAAGTGAGCCTTGGCCTCCGATAATAAGAGTCTATTTAGGTTGGTCCTGCGCCACCTCTTGCCAGTCATTAGTATGGAGTCCGCGCAAATGTTTGTCAACTTCATCTCTCCAAGCAATACCTTGGACAGCCAACTGGCCTCTATTTTTTTAAGCCGAGTTTTTTTTACACTATGGCGGACTATTGAGCAGACGGCTCACTTGATGGCAAGTGATCACCGCCACCCATGGACATCTGCAACACCTGAGGCATCACAAATGCGTTAAAATTAAAATTAAGTAAAAATTACAATAATAATAATGAGTTAAAAAATGAAGTCTGTGTATTTACGTTCTATATTGTCGCGGCAATGTTTGAAGTTCACGCGAAAAAGTAGAAATTCAGTTACCCCGTGTGCGGAACCCCTTAATATCACGTCATAATATTTTATAGCGACTTATTTTATTTTGTCTCAATAAAACAGCAGATGCCGACGATGGCTCGCGTTCATGCTTGGTAGTGACGTCATAATTTAGTTTCGTTGAAGGACTATATTTATTGTTTTAATTTATGGCATAATTTTACAGTGCAATAATTAAAATTTTCAATCAATCATACAACAGATGGTGGTTTATCATCCAGTCATTGTGCTGCAAAGAAAACGTACCATAATTTAAAAGTAGACTAATTAAAAGACAAAGTTTATAATATAATTTCATCATAATCATCTTAATAAAACATGGTTCTCGGGTCGGGTTATTTATATCAAGAAATTGGCAGTGTCAGCCTTGAGTCTGGACATTGCGGGACCAAGGATGTAAGCCATTGGTTCAGATGGAGACACTTGGAGTTGCCTTTTTCAGATTTCGGACCGTCTTTATGTCTGTGATACAAGTGTTATTTTTGCACTGCAAAACTGTCAAATTCTTCAATTGAGTCTCATTTTACTGTCATACACATTAGCTTGAATATCATTTGATGAAATTGACAGATTGTGGTAACCTGATGTGTGGCTGACTGTACATGCCAAACTCATCACAATCAGTTCCAACAAATAAATAGATTATCTAACCGCGAACAATGAAGGCCAACCCTGCAAATTTTGCCAGGCAACCCCGCCCGCCGCGAATTTAGTCACAAACAAATTGCAATTCGGCTAACCCGCGCTACCTGGCGAACGCAACAGGCTCACGGACACCCCGGGGTGGGGTCACCCAGTCCCCCGGCAGGGTTATCAACTAGATCTGGGGTCGTCACACTGCGGGACGCTGTCAGTGAGTCGAGAAGAAGACTTCAAGACTTCTGTTTACTTTCCTTCTATCTATTTAATACACATGCTACTTATTTATGTATTTATGCCGTCCGTGTGTCACTATAGGGCTCACATAACACCAGCGCCATGACCTACAGGAAGGCACCTACACCTTCCTTGGGTTGTCGCATAGATCCGATTTTCCGTACTTTTTAATCATTCGCCTTGGATGTTCGAAATACGAAAAAAAATCAATGACCTCTATGTAATGACAGTGACAAACAACGTTTATTTTGACGTTTAATCTATCGCTCGCTTGGAATCATTCGCCGAGTGGGTGAGGTCGCTCGATGCGGACGAGTGATTCAAAAATGCTGAATTTCGTATGTCGAACGAAAATCAGTAGAAATCGTGTACTCGCCTGCAGGCGAATGAATCAAAAATAGAGCTCCAGTTCCTACTGTAACCAATGGACTATGTATGTAGATCGAAATTATGTTCTACTACGATTCTAGGATTAGTTAGCTTTCCACATAGGCAACCCTACCCCCGGGGCCCGCTGCCCTCGGTCGCAAATTAACAAACACGCCGCGGCGAGCACGCACAAAAAGCCATAAAACCGCTCCGATGACCGAGAGCTTAAAGCGCTTTCAGCTGTGTATTCCATTTGAAGCGAAATTCAATAAGCGTATATTGTGTAATGACGTCAATATTGCGCACCCGATGGTACTTTGAAGCAGAAAGAAACTCTGTTAACATTAGAAACTAACGACACCATAATTTCAACAACAACGTTTCGTAAAGTGGAGTCGAGCGGAATATATTTCTCAAATGGAGAACAAGAGATAGACCCGAAGACCAGGAGCGGAGCGGAGAAGATCGATAGCGGAGAAGACTACGTGTGATGTGGTCTTTCCGTAGAGACATTTGGAAAGTAAATTTTGAGTCGAGTTGTGTAAGCTCAATAACTAATCGACCGATTTCGAGAATCCTTTGACCAATATAAGGCTACCGTATTACGTAACATGCATACACGTATACAGTTCACTAATAGAAAACCATCTCATTACCACTTCCAACACCACCCATTCCCTACGGCATGAGTTGCGCAACCATTTTGTTTAAATAGCTTCAGGTAGTAAAAGCGACGTAAAAGCGCAGCGCAAATCTAAGAAATCGCAGCGTTAGAAGCGCTCGAGCGGAAGCGAGCTTATTTACCAGCGGGTGGATGTGCTGAGTACAAGTTACGGTAGGGTTGGACAAACTCAGTAAAAAAACTTTGTTTGACGCGGTGACTTGACTCTTACAAACTGCGGGCTTTTATAATTTCTTGGTGATTATTCCTAGGACTAAAGTGTGCTTTTCCTCCTACTTTGTGATGCGCACTGTTATGTAGTAGAACTGCGTCTGTTTACCCCAATTAAGTACTACAACCTTGCCAAAATTGTATATCTAGAGTGAATGCTCCTGGGTAAACTCGCTTCATTGGAATCTTCTTCGGAACTATAGGATTTAGTGTCAAGACAAAGCAATCCCATCATAAAAAAATACTTTACTAAATATCTATATCCCGGCTTGCCTCATACAATCACAGCATTAAGTTAGCTAGCACCACACTCTACTCTGGCCTTATCATTACGGTTGCGCCCGAAGCCAACGCTTTTCAGCTTGGGGCACTTTAAATGCTTAGGCTTTCCGCCAAATGAATACTAGAAAAACACATATAAAAATATAATCCTGAAGCTCCGATAATTCCCGCTCGTAATGTGCATGTTTATATATTATAAACTTTGTTATCGTCACTTTACGTTTGCCTAGCATTTAAACAAAAGGCATAATTTACACTACAACCTTCCGTCCGAGATGATAGTTTACATGGTATTAATTTTACCAACATTTTCTTGACTTGATTTATTTTTTTGAGTTTGGCACTCTTGACCACAATCGCACCTGATTGATAACGACTATGCCTAGGCTAGTAGGTATGTAGGACGTGTTTCAAAATTTTTTTTTTTACATAACCGTTCCGTGACAGCCCTAATTCCGGGGTGGATGCTGAATAGTCGGGGTTAATGTAGAAGCGCGGACGGGATTTTAAGCGGTATAATTAGAACGAATTATATGCTCGTGACGCGGGACACCGCTGCAGACTAGTAGTTGCCGCTATACTGCGGGGAAAGGGAGGCAAACAAACAAGCAGGTCGCCAGAGGACCTACTACGAAACCGAACGAGAATATAGGTACATATCCAAGCAAACGCATAGGGCGTGTGAAAGATACGGGGATAAATATTCGGTCGTGAATTCCGATTTCAGTTGTACTAAGAGATGGTGTAGAATGCCATGTTCTCATTCCTTGTTAATTAGGTGCCACTAGACGAAACGCAGCGCAGTCGCTGCTTCACGCCGGTCTTCTGTGAGACCGGTGATATCACTCCGGTCATGCCGAAGCGTGGCTCCTCTCACGGATATTACAGCTAATACCGGTTGTTGTTCGAGGATTCCGCATGAAATGCGCTTAAGGGATATAATTAGAGCGAATTGTACGTTCATGACGCGAGACGCCGTCCTTCTGTCTTCACGGACCATTTGTTTTGACGCAGTTGGTTTATTCGCGTAAGTACTTAGATTAAAAGGCACAGAATTATCAATTAAAATGAGTAATAGCACAGATTACACAATCTGTTCTGACTTCTGAGGATCTCTCAATTATTAGCTGTGTTGTCTTGTGTATGTCACTGCATGTTTTGTTTATTTATTTATATAATTTAAATCTCAATTAATTAAAAATAATTAGCTCAGTCACCGACCAATTTCTAAAGGAACGATGTCTCTTTCATCACTTGAAATTGGCAAAATTACCTGTGTCCTGAACACAATACAGGCCAATAAATGATTTGATTGGTTGATTGAAAATAATACAATCTGTGCTATTACTGATTTTCTTGTGAAAGTAAATATAATATGCGATGTCTAGTTCTAACCTAATTGTACTAGTGTTCAAAATCATTTTATTTTTGGTTTGTCCTTATTTCTTTAGATAAACGCATTCAGCAATAAAATAATAGGAAAGATTTAAAGAATTTGTAATTAAAATTTGTCCCCTTTAACCCCACAAAATGAAGCCGACAATGGCAGTTAGTAATTTATATAAAATAATAAGAATGCAATACGATTGAAAATTTAACGAAATCTTTTCTCACACTCGGCGCCAAAATGAAGCACGTACAAGAATAAAAGCAAACAAAATTAAATCATATCTCCCAGCATATTAACATTGCCAATATCAGGCAAACACGATGCGACAATGAAGCAATTAATAAAATTAAAGAGAATTGCTGCTAATTACATTATGGGCTTCCCAATCAGTCTGTCGAGTAAATATTGTCTTTTCAGTTACGTGTCGATGCATTTGTTATACGATTAATGACACTGTATCCTCGAAAAAATTTTGTGTCGTTTTTTGTGTCAAAATGCCATCGTATTTGCAAGGCAATATGGTCTTTTCCCAAACTAAGCGTGAAGAAGCATCTCGCGGGCCAGTATGGCAGTGCCAACGGATGTGATGCCGTGCCGTCGCGTCCCTTGTAATTGCAACTTGTGCTCTCCTTTTGTTTACCATAAGGTGAGCTAATATACTGTGTCATAATAAAAATAATATTAAACATATATATTTGGAAACGATTATAGAAGCGCGGTTTCTCCTAAGACAAGCAACGCACTTGCTTAAAAGGAGATTCCAAACCTTGTATCAATACTATTTTAAGAAACTGAAATAAATATTTTGTATTTTTTTTTCAAAAGAGTGTCTAAGTAGCCTACAATTTTGAGCGATTATTATACAGTATCATCAGTAATCCGTATTATTTCCCATAATGACGCTGCATCGTGGAAAAGGTTTTCTTATTTTTTGTCAAAAATACTACTGCAAATGCCTGAGTTCATAATATTAAGCCTAATGTTTCAGATTAAAACGTTATTATGTATCAACATCTATCGGTGATTCCTATTATTTTTCATGAATATCATGGTCAAAATACCTTATAAACTTATTAAACGATCACATAAACCAATCCAATTAGCGCTTTAATTCGATAAACTTCACTTCACAGCACTCAAACACTCAACGCATCCGAGTCGCGATCAAAACAATCGACAACGCCGCGCACGGTCACATCACTACGCGAGTACATCGCTCCGCGGCGACACGTCCTCTCGCTCGCGCGTCCGACGGCTGACTGACATAATAAGAGCGTCTATCACAGCGCGCACGCGCGGCGTCTGCTCGCGCCCTCAGACGACTTTAAGCTCTATATTTATACTACTAGGGTATGTTTTCGGGTTGTCAGCGGATGCAGACACCTGTATAAGCGTACGGGGGTCGGAAGTCGACGGTGCAGTGTCATTTCCACTCTTTCCACATTGCTTCCCTAATAAAAATGAGATTTGCCGGCGGCGGGCGTGCATTGGTAACGCGATTACTCGCATCAAGTGCTTGCGGCGGCATATATTCCGCTTAGTACTTTTAATCGATTTTTTCAGTAGCTTATTTAAAACCTGAAATATAAAAAAAGTCTCATTGTGGCGCTTCGGTGGACTTTATTCGTATTATGAATGAATGACTAATGTTGCAGCAATCGTTAGTGGAAAAATCCTCATTATCGAAAGGTTTTTTAAATGGAACTTTAGAAAACTTTAGCCAATAAATGTCCTAAAAATTCAGCAAATATATTTCATACATTACATATTATGTATTATCCGTGAGTTTATATAAGTCAGCATGGGCTCTGCATCGTTTATAGACTACTAATTAAACATTTCGGCAATCTAATTGCAAAGAAATACAGTGTGACAAATAAAGAAAATCAGGGCCAAAAAAAATTGAGTTATAATTTTCTTTTTTCTGAAAGAGCCATATCTCCACACGAGTTATAACTGCACAGTGGGCCAATGTGACCCGAGTGACTCCAAACCATTCACGTTGAAATAATTAAAAAATGATGCTCACTGCACCGAAGCGGTAAAAGCCAGGGGCAATTTTATTATCCATCATAAACTCATTTTCAGTAGAGTGCGGTGTTTATTTTTAATCTGCCGCAGACGTTTCGGCATGTGCCGGCAGTTACCGATAGGGCTGGCATACCAATTTGAAGCCTTTGAAAACAGATTCCACGTATACAAAATTCTAGAATCGAATTCAAGACACGACCCATCGAATGGTACTGTTGCGAGAGACCTGGAAAATCGATTCTCTCGTACTAGGGATGGACAAAAATAATGCACTTTAAAAAGTATCAGCCTATATACTGTCCCACTGCAGTCATCGCTACTATGATGGGATTAGGCTCAATCACCACGCTTGCCTAATGCGAATTGCTCGAGCTATGATGGAAAAATTCGAAACATATATTTTTTTTGTTTTTTAAGTAAAAAGTACTGAATAAAAAAAGTCTGCACATTAAAACAGTTTATCGTCATTACTCTTCTTATTTACCTATAAATGAAATTGAAAAGAAGTTAAAAATCAAATACTCTTCTAAACGAAAAGACTTCGCTAGCTCAGCGGTCCAAGGTAGGTTTTTGCCTCCGC
Organism: Cnaphalocrocis medinalis; assembly: GCA_014851415.1. Classification (NCBI taxonomy): domain Eukaryota; kingdom Metazoa; phylum Arthropoda; class Insecta; order Lepidoptera; family Crambidae; genus Cnaphalocrocis; species Cnaphalocrocis medinalis. The sequence continues at coordinate 10,376,855 of CM026297.1, forward strand.
CTTTAAATTTCGCCATTTACATTGTAAGGCATAGACAGCACACACAATAGAAAATCAATTGTTCTTACCTTCTTGCGACGATACATGTAAATTCATAAAAATCGCCGAAAAGTGGCAGCCTTATGCCAGCGAAAATAAATATAACGGTCTGATAATAAAATAACGCAAATTTGCATTATAAATCATATGCGACGCAGTCCGTTACCGAGCGGATTAAACACATCGTAATTATCGGGCGCTCGCGTCATATACAGGGTGTATCGGTTAACATTTACATCCCTTTTACCACGTGTTCTACTAACCATTATCAACAACATTTGGTCAATGGCTTTTAAAAATTCTTGGTCATTTTGTATGGGAGGGTTGAAAAATTTTCAACGAAATTTACAAAAGTCTTCGAACAAATCTTACTTAGAATTGTTGTTAACGGATGCCAAGTCAATAAATGAATAACCGACTTGGCAAAACATGGATCTCACCACTTTTTCGGTAGTTGCGAGACTTGGTTTTTTTTACAAGTATTGTTTTTGATGGGATTAAATATTTTCCATAAGAAATTTAATATTTCCAACTCAATATCCTAAAGCCAAACAAACACCAGTCAAATGTATCCTTTTATAAATATTAAATAAGCCCATTCAGCGAATCTACATAATTTGTTACGCGATATTTCCCGTCCCTTCTCTTCGGCGTTTTCCGCTTTTTTTTTGCATAAAAAATGCACTCTGTCAGTATGTCACCGCTCCCCCTTTCCCCGTAGGGTAATTTATAGACGACCTCTTTGGTATTTTTGAAACGGACATGAATATTTTATGTTTATAAAAGTATTGGATTGATGTAACAAACAGAACAGGGTATGAAGGAAAAGTATACATCGATAGATAGATAGACCGTATTCTTTCATTGCACAGAAACGGAATACATGAGTGAAACAATAAAAATAGACAGTAAAAGGCGGTCTTATCGCTTGAAGGGCTTTCTTACACACAACTATTGGGAAGAGGAAAGAAAAACAGCGAAATATCGACAGCGTCAACTCTTCTTTATCAAGGCCCTCTTATACTGGATTTACTAGAATTTGAGGGGGTGAGGTAGAAAAGCGCGGGAGGGAAGAAAGCTCCGAGCTGACTGGTTAGTTGGTATTGCGCGCACTGTCACAATTTTGTCATTACATGTTCTACGTACCATAGTGTAACAAACAACTAGCCAGTAAAGAAATGTTATCATTAGGTATGTAAGAAAAAACTGTCAAATCAAAATGAAAAATATCGATAAAATTGAAAGTTCCCATCACTAGAGGAGTTTAATTAAACATGCCTTCCGGCCGGACGCATCCGCCATCGACGGCTCGATACATCGTGGCAATCTTATCGCATCACTAGTTCCTATTGGTCGTTCCCAGTATTGCTGTCTGTTGTGAAACGTGACAATACGTGTAGGTTTCAATGGAAAATTCCTTTCCAGAAAGATAATTTCATGTGACAGAATATAATCTACACGGACTGGGCCATAATGTTCGGAAGACATGGCCAGCCAGCTGCCACTGCAATATCCAGCAGCTGATACAGCGGGCTTGGACTCTTGTCCTTTTAAACTTTGTCAAATAATTTATAACTTTAGACACCAGACAAGAATGCTTATAGGACGAATGTCCCAATTTGTTTTGTGTTGTCTATGTATATGTTTTGTTTGTTTAAGGTGATTGGTATTCAATGTTACCACGACCAACCAACTCACAACATCGGCCAATTTCAACAAGTAACGTGTCTATTTAATCACTTGACAATGGTAAAGTTGTGTCATACTGAATATGCAGAAAAAGTCATTGCCTAATTAAAAAAAACATCAACGTAAATACCATATACAACACCCAGAGACTGAATAAACACAAGTGTTTATCACACGGATGTTTGTCCAGGATGGGGTCCGAACCACGATCTTTGGCGCAAGAGGCAAGGTCACTACCAAATGCGCCATTCGATCAGTCAATATAATAAAGTATAACAAACACCCTACCAACAACAATGCTGAATCTAAATTCACCTCGACAAGTGATCACGTTCGAGTTTCAGTTAGATTTTATACTGTGAACATGGAAAAGCTTCTGCTATTTGCATAATTTGGAATAGTTGAGAGAATCAATAAATGCCACGAACAAAGAGATGCAATCTGGGCACATACAGATTGTTATTTTCCTCTCGTTAAGACTGATGCTGATGATATCTACGATGCTTCTCATGAAGATGAGAATATTAAGTATCCTCATCGTTCCTCATGTGAAGTATAAGTGTATGGTTACTTTCTGACGATGACGACCCTCAGAGAAATCAGACTAAAGACCAGTTTCAAATAGCTGTGCAACCCATAAATATTTTTGAGGATAAAAGTTGCTATTTTAATCTGTCAAACTCATGAATGTAAAGTGACATATAACGCTATTTGACAGTCGTGAAACGCAATAACAGTGTTTATGGTAGTAACAAGTAGCATATAGCTCACACAGAACTTATCTGTATTTTGTGAAACAGGCCCTAACTGAATTTATAGTTTCACGATCAGAATCATTATCTCAACCATTGTAAAATCATTATCTCAAGTATCCACCAGTTGAAACCACCTATTCAAAACGCGTGGGTTTCCTCACTAATCGTGTTGTTTTACGTCCTAAGCGCTCGGATTGCATTCCACGACGTTATAAGAAAACTCACATTCTTACTCACTGAGCTTTCATTGCTCTAAAAAAAATATCGACTCGATAAATAATATTTTCGACATCACTAGCTACATTAATGAGTTAGACTCGAGTTGAACGGATATGTGCTAATGACTTCCTCACACGGCGTCTCAATTTGGCGGCCATTTCAGCGCCGCCCGGTGTGCGCATCTGCATATGCGACATAATGAGTGCAGCATGCAGTTGGCTGCTGAGATTATTGTTTCATTCGACCACAGATTTCACTAACTGAGATACTATTACAGCATCGCCTACGCTGGTACAGTCAAATCTTAGAGAAACATAGATAGCTACGAGTACATGATTTTTTTTTATGTAATAGGTTGCAGACGGGCAAACGGATCACCTGATGGTAAGCGACGCCGCCTATAAGCAATCGCAACAACAGTGGAGTCACAAGTGCGCTCCCAACCTTCTTTCTGATTGGACCTCCAGTACCCTCACTATTAAATATTATGTTGATAAGATATTTTATGCATTGCAATGTGGAACTTTTTAATCGGATTATCGTTTGAACTTTATCGAACATGTCCCAACACTAGTAGCGTAATACCAGTGCCAAATGCGGAATGAAGTTTCACAAAACAATTTAGAGACCAACTTTAAGACGAGACTTGAAAAATGATGGCACATTCAAGTTAACCAGATACCCATTTTAGTTTGTTAACTGAATTCAAATCTCTTTTAAGCCGGCCTCTTTTTAGAAACGCTTTACGGGTAAAGTTAGACAGTTAGTTTAACGTAACATACTCTTTTCCTTGCTTATGGAATATACATAATCGGATAGGGAACCCGACAGGGGGAACTCTATGGTTTTAGGACTCATGCTAGCGGGACATAACCAACTTTCTGAAGCTGCTGAATGCCAATTGACGGCTCGGAAAAACCCGGCTAAAATGCGACCAGAATGGCGTTACGACCCTAAAACCGCGGTGCTATTTATATAGACAAAGACCAAAATTATAGCTAAAGAAAAAAGTTTAAACACTTGCGCGATTAAGATGACAGTCAGCGCCATCTATTTGTACTGTACAAAGGTAACGAAACAATGTGGGGATGGGTCTACTACTCAAATATATGTATAAAATTGTTGCAAGTTACTACTATTATCGATACCTTGGACATGGCGCCACTATCGCAGAGTCGGATTCATGAGTAAATATAAAATCTCTCAGCTCGGTGGTTATCGACGTGTCCAATCCTCTAATTACCACCATATCGATATACCCGTTATCGATACATCGACATCACTCGTTGAGGGTCGGATGTTTGGGCGAATACGTCTCGGCTCGGCGGGCACCGACGTGTCCTATCCTAACTCCCGCTGTATAGGCGCTAACCACCGCGCTTTGCGCATGCGCACCGCGAAGCTAGCATAGAGCTTACGAACTTGTAGAAGTAACTAAAATTAACTTTATTTAGATTTTCCTGTGAGTGCTGTGAGAGAGTGCCACGGTTTAGCCAATCCATAAACATGTTCTCAGCATGCCATATATACAATTACGACTAACCTTCGGCTTAGATCACAGGGAACAAGCCACGGCTCGACACTAACGCTCGGTGTAAGTAGTGCGAAAGTTTGCGCACTTGTAAAATTTATTTCTGCGCACTAAAGATCATCGCTAAACATTGGTTCCGGGCACGGTTGGACTATGATTGGAAAGTTTTAACTATGATTATAATTATATTTAAGTACTGCTTACCTTAAATGAATTTCTTGTAGTTAACGACCGATTGATTAGTAGTTTCACTTACCTGTAACAAATAGAGAATTATTATTGGATGAGTACAAAATCACTACTACACTCGTAGTATAAAATAATGTCGTTTCTGCTGTCTGTCCCTATGTAAATCTTTAAAATTACGCAGCGGATTTTTGTAAGGCCGTAGTACTCACTCCGCTCGAGCTGGCCAAATCATGCTGAAACGTGGCTCTCTCACCGTAAAGATGGAACGGTTTAAAATATAAATAACTAACGGCCGCCCGCGACTCCGTCCGCATGGAAAAGTAACTTTTTACCCCCCTTTCAACCCCTTACAACCCCTTTTTCGCAATAAAAAGTAGCCTATGTCCTTTCTCAGGGTCTAGATTATCTGTATACCAAATTTCATTTAAATCCGTTGAGTAGTTTTGGCGTGAAAGAGTAGCAGACAGACAGACAGAGTTACTTTCGCATTTATAATATTAGTATGGATTCCAAAGTTTCAAATAAGTTGGTCCTTCGAGCCGGATAATTCGAACTTGATCCGGCTCAAAGGACCATCTACTCGTTCCTAGATCTATTCTGGTGATTATGCCAGTAGTGTCGCCGAGGGTACGGTTGTTGCCGCGACGCGCCCTCCACTACGTCACCGTATGTTGTATGGAAATTGGATTTATGATCACGGCGAGGGCACACGTCCGACTGGATACCAACCGCGGCTCGATCATTGCCGAGATGGATGTCGGAACTTGTATGATACGAGCAATTCCATTCGGGTTTGGATCTGAGGAGTCTGTCGGACGTGAGCAAGGTTCTACTTCTCTATGCGGTTTTATGTGGCTTGATATCTATCTAGATATGCTTTACTGTACAGCGTACAATCTGCTTAGTATTTTGACGACCAGTTTAGCGTCGGTTAGAGACGCAAGTGTCGCAGGCTTAGAATAAAACAGAAACTTGTGTTGGGTCTGGGTGATTATCGTTTCTTCGTTGTTTCTGGTTTCCGTAGCACAAGGGAAAATAATAGTTTGGGACCAGGACAATGTATGTGATGTTTATTAACATATTTCTCATGGGAATAAAATAACCATTGTAGCCAAATTATGGACCATGTGCCAAGTCAAACATAGCAACAAGATTTTAAGCTACCTACGTTGGATGTTAATAACGAAAAAAAAATATAGCACCGATTTTAGAAATCCTTCCTACACTAGTGCCAGTGGAAAGCAATGTTAATCCTAACATAAGCCTACATTTTATAATAGGAAAACGTGTCATTCCAACAGGAAAACATCATTTAGTCACAACGCTACTGAAGCTACCCTCCAAAAATAAAATGTACAATGAAAAACCTTTGATTGGGAAAAAAACACAACTTCCGTCCGTCAGATTTATAGTAAAACTGTTGTGGATTTATTGATTCAGGCATCGAGCGCAATAGTGTTGCGACCGTTTACACGGCAAACGAATCGTAAACACCTATAAAAGACTCCCCCTGTAGGTGCATGAATTATTTATCCGGCGGGTACCGGCGTAAAGTTGCCAACAACTGCGCCCGGTCGGAATTATTCACAGAGACTTTACTGACGGAGTGCATGCCAGCTCCGGAGCGATGGAGATGCGTCACGTCGATGTCTTGGATATCGACAGGTAGCATAGATCAAGGTTCGGTCCTGTTTAGACTACTGCTGTCACGTTTGGGATGGTACTGCCCGGTGTCAGTTGGATGCTTTGGATTCAATAGAGCGCCATGTGAGGAGCCTCATCGATGATGAATGACACATTCCCTGAGGCTGGCCTGCAGAGCCTTGACCACCGCAGATGTGTGGCAAGCCTCTCTTCTATCGCATTCATTTTGGAGAGTGTGCTGAGGTTCCACACAATTTGATCGGCTTTCGTCCTTATGTGGTAGACTTGCCTCCAATTGCTACGAAGCAATTCGCTTCCACATTTATTATGCGAATGGCTAAGGAATGGAATTTCTTGCAGAGCTGTTTTTTCTGACCAGTATAATCTGGATATCTTCAAGGCAAGAGTGAACATGCATCTTTCAGACAAATGCGTGTACATCCTACATTTTATAGTCACTTTCCATGAGGTGCGATTGAGATCGTCGGCTACTTGAGAAGCGTAGTATAGGACGCCCTCTAGCATGATGGACTGTCTGTCGTTTTGAAAAAAATGGAAGACTGCGAAAGATTGAGATCATTTCATTATTTTTAGCAGATGACAGCATTGGCAACTGATTGAACATATATCGACTGTTAACGCGTAAAGTTTGGTAACGAAAAGATATCGACAACTGACATAAAGTAACATTGCCAACGACTGCACTACTGACGTAGTGTCTACCAGGTCCGAGTATTAGAATGAATCGATGTTTTCGATATCGACAGGTGAGATGAAGTTATGTTAGCCACTGCGCTGAGAGAAATTAATCACGGCAACTTTATTGACTGAGTGCATTGCCAGCTCTAGAGCAGTTGAGAGGCGATGGAGATGGCACATGTCGATGTCTTCCATATCGACACTGGATGTTCATCCCAGGCTATTTTGCTAGAACGAAAATTATGTAGAAAACACTTCGCTAAGAGGATTAAATCACAGAGAGAATGCAAATGCAGAAATGGAGATGTTTGAAGTAAGTAGATGTCATCAACAAATGACAAGAAGTTGCATTATTTTCTGTAAGGAGACTTATACACGGGAACTTCACTGGCAAAGTACATGTCAGATACGAGAAATGATAGCAATAAGATACTTCTAGCAGATGAATTTTTATCGACATGTTAGTGAACATTGTACGTGCTGAGCTATATTATTAAACACGACATTCAGTGACAGAACACGTCAACCTGGCTGTAACGAGGTGTTTCAGAAGCTTTATGGTGCCGTTTCCGATATTGGCGCAAAATGGGGAGACATTCTTGGCTTTGTAAAAGAATATGCTTATCTGTCCAAGGGCATCCTTCGGATCCGTTTCAATTTTATGGTGACAGTTTACCATCGATAAGCTAGAGGAACTAGCACCCTCACTAACGCAGGGGAGGACCGGTGGGGGCAAACTTTCCTCGTGATTAGCAGACGAGCGCCCCGTCGTCCCGTCGCACTTACACCCGAATGTACGACAAATATGTGCACTAGCGTTGCCAGGTTACTTTTATCACCTTTTTGACTCGTCATTATTTTTATTTGAACTATACAATGGAGGAAAGATACAGTTGGTGGCACACTAACACATTGCAGAGAGGACATGCATTTCGTTTATCTCTTCAGAATTTAGACTTACTTGATTTCAAATCCTAGGTACTAGGGTCTGGGGTCAGGTCACCTTTACATTGTGAGAAACTGGTGTCTAATGTGGGTTCATTCTGTTACAGCCCGTCGTAGCAAGGAATACGACCAAATCGGGGATTACCACTTTCAGATATAGAAATGAAAGGGCTACCTCTGAGATAATGATTCGGAATTCACAAAATTCATTTTAAATTTGTTCATTTCTGTGACTTATCAAACGTTTAGTTAAAAGTTACAGAAGATACAAAGGCAGGTAGCTGATTCACCCTTCGCAATTATGGGCGATAGTAGGCGACCACTTGCCGCATCAGGTCGCTTCTAGGATTAAAAAAAAATAGCCAAATCTTCCAGCAATATTAAATTAAACTTAACAATATTTTGGTAAATTTTCATGAGGCCTATATGGCAACACTACACCCACTGGCGGATCAGCTACAACGTTATGTGTTGTTCTTTTAAGAGCTCACGTATTCTGCGACAAGCTCGTGTAATACAATGGTTTGGATCTCTGCGAATAGTACTGTTTCACCAGGTACTTTCAAGGCATCGATTTGCTTACTTCCACCATCATGTACCACCAACGCCGCACATGAGATAAACACATTACCGTAGACGTTTCGGTAGGTGATGTGAATTTTTACGAGCGTTGCATAATTCGATTACGGGCCGCGGCGGAGTGGCGCATTAAATAAACGCAGAGGCCCGCGGCCCGCAGCGACCCGTTCGCGACTTTACAACCCGTTTACCCACCGAACGTTTGCGGCCCGAGGGTTGGGCGGCGAGCGGTGATCCAATTTAGGGGAAACAGGTAAAGGCGCTTTGTGGGTAAGAAAGTGATTTTTGAAAAGATTTTTATCGTGATTCAAGATTCAGTTATGCTAGAGATGTATATCCTGGTATGGGCATGTAGTGTGAAGAGTGATTAGTATGAATGTTAAAAAGATGATGGTTGGAAAAGGGATGGAAGGATTGTATGGAGAATACTATGATTGAAAAGAAAGTGGATAAATCGAAGGCAAACGACAGGGACGTATGAAAGAAGAGATCATACCGTGCCGAACTCAGATAATCATGAGAACAGAGCAGGAGTTCAATTAATGATGATAATGCAAGAGACAGCTAACGACCAAGCGGGTCACCAGTGAGTGATCGATCACTAACGAACTAAGCATCTGCGAGATCTCAGCCGTTGCCGTACTGCCGCTTCCTAAAAGTTACGCTCGTCTGTTAATAAGAGTTTTGGAGAGCTAAGTCATAAGCGTTTGCGCAAGTTTTCTAAACAAATTTTCCAATTCAGGTATACCAGTCGTACCGAAGAGTCGCTCACATTAACCGCGCCCCCTTCTCGATCTAATTATGCGGCGCTCATCTGATTGCCCGCTTCTTCGCAATCAGTTTTTCCCACTTTCACCGCTAAGTGATCATTCCGTCTGCGAGATTAATTCGTATTACTGAATTGAGCACTTTTGTCCAACTGGCTATTTATTTCTTGCTTAATTGACATTGTCCTGCAGTGAGACAACTTAGCCTAAAAAATTTTTGAATGCGCGGCATATTTGATAATGAAAAACAGCATTCGTTTAAATAGAAAGTCATCTAATAAAGCAGATGAGATATATACGAGCTGAAAATGAAAAAGTGGGTTCAAATATAACCGCTGCGAACAGAAGTGAGAGATGTTTGTCTTAAAAAGCTCCACTTCATCCAGCCGTCAAGCCCCTCAGTAAATATTTGGAGCGATTTGGAGGGACAAATATAGAGCACAACCCGCGGTCGGTTTTACGACCCGATGGCTGGAGACCACCGTCTAAATAAGAAAGTAAGGGACAGGGAGAGCCGTCAATTTCAAATTCTACATTTATATCTATCTATCTATTGTTGATGAAATGTGGATGTATACGAATTCGGTGCAGGGAGAACGTATTGATCTGTTTAAAAAAAAATAATAATCGGGTTTATGTGTAGCCTAAGCCCCGAAAGAGGAATAACTGGAAGCTAAGCTATAAGTAGAGATATGAAGTCTCATTTGGACCTGTCTCTCTCCAAGCCTCGTTATTTCCATTCCTCATTCCTCCATGAACGCTTATGTTTTGTCCATCACACATTTTCTTCTTTGTCACTAATATAATCGCCTAATACTTACTTTCACCTTTCATTTTAGTATCGTTCATCTTCAATGGTGTAATCATCATTACCTTTCCTTTTAGCTAGCTACGTCATTTTACCAAGAGATGGAATCTTCATTCACTCTTATTTCACTATCAATAGTATAAAGATCGTCATCATCACCATCGCCGTCATAATTTTTCCTTCTAGCTTCGTTATGTTAGTCTATTCAACCTGACAGGAGTACTTCATCCTCTCAACTTCCCCTGCTATTTGACTGTCATATCTAGTTACAATCTAACATAGAGTACGCTGGATAGGACCACTCTCCAAACAGTAACAGTTGTTGAGTCCCACGTGCTTGTAATTTCCCTGTCCACCCTTTGAAATACCATTGTGTGGAAGCATTTCTAAATTTCTGCTTAGTTACTTATTCATCACAAGACTACTACCTACTGCAAAAGTTGGGTTTACAAATAGGGAAATGAAAACAAAGAAGTTAACATTATACAGATCTATGACCAAACGAAACCATGCAGGAGTGCCACTGGGCTGTAATCTTGGTCCATTACTATTCCTCCTATATATCGATGACTTTCCAGTAGTGGGTAGGGTTTATTATTAATGTCTTAGTAGTAAATTTGACATTTCTGATGATATAACTTCAAAATGTATTATTAACAAGAAAATACCTGAAAAAACATAGTAGTAGGGTATACAATATTTCTCTAAAACTCTGGCAGCCCTCACAACCTGCTCTCAAATTCCTCTAGCAGATGTAAGTCGTCCACATACCCTATCGCTTCATCTTTATTCTCCGCAGAAGCAATAGACATAGTATCAAGTAACCGATGAGTCCTCACTCCCCGGCACTCACCAGTAGTGGGTACTGTGGGTAGTGTCGCAAATGTTTGCGATTCCGTCGCGCGAGGAAACAAGTGGATTGTCCGTGGACAAGAGGCGCCACAGTAAAGATAATACAGTGTGCTATTCGAAACCTTGATAACTGAGTTAAGATTTTTTTCTGTGTTTGTCCTGAATCCGGAAGATGGCTATCTGTACTACCGTGCCTCCAAAAGAACAATTCAGCAATTGGTGCAATACTAAAGGAGTCACAAGTGCGCCGCCAGTCTTTTAAAAAGCTCTTTTCATGAATGTTTGTATATCGCTCCGGTCCGAAACACACACAGTTCATTCCATGGTTTTTTCGTGCGAGGCAAGAAAGTTTCATGAGAAACACACAAATGAGGACTTGCCATCTAAATGCCGTAGGATGGAGCATAGGGCCATTAGTTCGTGAGCCTCCCGAACTTGTGGCCGGCCCTCTGTAGCGAAACGACTTAGTTTTGCCAATAGATGGCGTTGGACGTCAATTACATCGCGCAAGTGTTTCGTTTTCCCGTTTTCCAAGTGTTTTTAGCAAGTCTTGTGGTCGTCTATAAAAGCTTTCTCTTTATAAAACTACAGATGGACATGGCTCACTGTCCTCTCCGGCTGTGTGGTGGGTGGCGGGCACGGGGCGGTAATACCATCACGAGTACGTGCGAGGAGGGCGCGAGCCCCTCCCGGCCGCATTGGCGCCGCGCATGCGCACTCACAGTGCGCGTTCGCATTCTACGGGACTAATAGACTAGGTAACATATTTCAAAAACCACAAAATACAAAGAATATACAAGAACATTCACACTGATGATTCATCCATCTGGTAGGATTTGCTCGAGCACAAGCCAAGCACAAGTGCCGCAAAATTATATTAATCAAAAATAAATTGTAATATTTGTGTTGGGTTTATCTCGATATTATCTTGAGATCCATAAGTCGACAACACGCAAAGCACCGAAGATGTATTGAGCAGCTGTGACTTCGACAGTTGACTACCCACTTTTTTCAATAAATTACACCTGACATTGGCAAACTACCTTCATACCTGAGGGGTACAGTTAATTTTAGAGAAAAAGTAAATATATATTATATATCCCCATTGTCTCCATCGCCGTGCCGGATGCGACATCGGAAACACGCCCACCACTACACAACCGACCCCGAAGATTAAGCGCTCGTAAAAACCGGCTACCGCGGCAATAACGTCTTGATACCGACGCCCGATTTAACCGCCAAAGCGGCCCACCTTCCCGTCCTTAACACCAACGAATAAGACTCAAAATGTTCGAGTGGCAACACTGGCAGTACATCAACGGGTGTATGACACGCGTCCGTTTAGCAGGAGCTAGTGTTTCCGAGTTGGCGTGCTGGGAGAATTTGAGCCTTATTGTGTTTGGGGGAGATAATAGCAGCCAAAAGCCACATTTCACGTACTTACCTAAACATAGCTACAGACAGCTACTCCTTTGGAATGGTAGATTTATTTTCTAAGAGAAACAGTTAAGTCTTTTATTACGAGGCACTAAGTTTGTTATTCAGGTGTCATCGTAAAAAATGAGAGAGACATAAAAGTGAGAAGCGAATGGGATGAAAAACGGAAAGACCAAGTTTTGTGGAGCCGTATTCAATATCTATTGGTAATTTAAATGTCAGTTAATATCCCTGTATTAATATCAAGTCTTTCAAGTTGGCAATTTGCCGCAATTGGTTTTTCAAACTACCTAGACTAATCAGGATTCAGTTTCTAAATGTATTAGATCACGCCATCTTCTGGTATAATATGAGAATAGTCCCTTATTTTATTAAATAATAATAATAATGCAATTAAGTATTCTTCATTGCATAAAGTTGATTTGGATAAGCAAAATGAACTTAATACTAATAGGCAATAAAAATCGACTTATCTCTTTTAAAGTTTTTTTTGGCGTCACATGTCAAAATTAAGTTACGTACGCAACCACCAACGTCTACATAACGCCATCCATCAGTTTTTATTTGCAAAAACCCTCATTATTTTATTCTTGGTAAAAATACAAAATTGTCTGTACCAACTTAGTACACGCAAAACAATGACAAATCCACACGACAAAATCGCAAGGCACCGCGACAAAATCGCAAACCTACGGCACACCGTAACCTCCCCCGCCCCTCACCCCCCGGAACACTGGATACGGCCCGCTAATGGAACGGGCCCATTTAGATATCGCTCGTGTTACGAGCGCGCTACGTTTTCTGCTCTTTGCTTACCCCAACCATGTCACAGTCAAGAGAGTTTGTTATTAATTAGTTTAAGGTCGAGTTTTCTTTGGCTGAGTGAGCAGTCTAATGAGGAAAAAAATAATTAAACACATTTCGTCAGATTCCTAATTGTAAACAGAACTCGTAAAGAGAAACCTGTAAAAGAGTCTTAAGTTAAAAAGTGTCGAAATTACAAAATGGCGCCCAACGTGGTGTAACCTTTCCATCTAAACGTCCGAATATTTAATCAAATGCTTTAACACATATCTTTTTGTATGTGTTATAAAGAAGTTATAGCATGATATTTCAATTTAAAAAGTGTCACTGTTCATTTCATTAGAGCGATAGTAAGTGTGGTGTAAAAGTAATAACGTTAAAGAACGAATTTAATTAAATATCTAAATTGGCGCCCAACGTGATAGTCTCGGTCACTACGTTTAATAAACTTTTATAAACAAATGATATAATGTTAAGAAGAAACACAAATATCCAACTTTTGACAAAAGTACATTCAATAACAAAAGACACGCGCCGTCGAGTAAGCCGCCTCTCAGCTTAGTGGCTCAATACTCGCCAGTTATTTTCATTGTTTTTCTTATCTCAATTTCCTGCACTGTATTCCAGTTTGGCTACATGCGAATGTCGTTTTTTTTATATTATAGATGGCAGTAAAGCAAGCGGATTAAATGTTAAGCGATTGTTATCGCCCATTTAAAGCCGCAACATCAGTGGAGTCACAAGTACGCCGCCAACTTTTTACCTACTTTTCCCCCGATTAGGACTGCAGAATCCTCACTCACTCTACAAACAGCGCAAGAGGTGCTTCACAATTAGTAAAGCACAATTTCAGAATTGGCACATACCTGGTGTTTATGTATATTTTTCAATATGAGCTTACGTTACAACTAAAGAAGTTAGATAAAATATCATCCTCGTTAATTCAGTCACTTACTCATGCCCTACAAATTTCCCACTATAATTTTCTATTACGATAATCTAAACCGTTCCCTCTAACCTTGTACTCGTCATGGGACACTAATATACTCAATATATTAGCATGTTTGAATTATGCAAGCTTATCCTAAGCCCCTTGGGTATTCAAAGGATCAGTGAGTAGATAGATAATACGAGCAATCGTTTTTGTATGCATATGAGATCAGAGCTTCCTATTCGTAGTAATTGACTTCAGTTATTTCATGTCACATTTAAGTACTGTGAACATAGGTGTAGTGTGTGACGCACCTCGCCCTTAGGTGAGGCTAGTATATAAGTCAATTAGTACGAAATGAAAGACAGTCTCCCATCCCATCATACCTTAATAAATCTCAGATTGGCCGGTTTAATCCGGCCTTCATTTTGCAAGTGAATAAACGAATTTCAACAGGTCGAGTGTCCACATTAGGACAAGGTCTCGAACATTAGGTTCGCTTATCGAAGCGCATTATAGGACCTCCACCTGACCTGACCTGCACATGCCGGTGGCCTCAATTAATTTTAATTATGAACAGAAAACTTAGTCGAAACGGTACAACTGTTCAAAGATGCACTTTAATCTTGCATCACAGCGTTCACTGCACTACGGAACTTCGCCACCACCCCACCTCCCACTCACGTCTTACCGCGCAGTTTAATAGCACCGCCGCGGGACTCACGAGGCGATATGTGTTGTTCCTTAGTGAGTGGTTCATTGAGAGAAAGTGTGAATCTAGAATCCGCTAGATGGCATTACGTAGATGTGAGGTTCAGCAGCAAAGATATTTTTATGTTTGATTTCACATATCTAAACGATAGATAAAACCTCATTGCACCAAGTATTTAACAATCTAGATTTGGTCACTCATTTTTATTTGTCCCATGTCATGAAGTTCGGTAGTTCATACAATCATTTCGTAAAAGCTGATGGTTTTTCGCTGAAGGTCGCGGGAGTCCATTGGATGCGGGTGGCACAGGACCGATCTGTGTGGAGAACTTTGGGGGAGGCCTATGTCCAGCAGTGGACGTCTATTGGCTGAAATGATGATGATGATTTTTCAATGCATGGCACAGAAACAGGTAAGAATTATTACCAGTGGCTACTAAAATTGGGTTGCTGGTTTTTTCTTTCTAAAATATCTTGATCTGAAGGTAGCTAAAAATATGTAGTTATAACAAGAGTCTAGCCGTGGGCTTCTTGCTCTATAAGTGAACTAAATAATCTTTCGATTCAAAAATCTGCATCACTCTTTTCGTCTGAGTGAGCTAGTCTACGCGCGAGTTCTTATTTGTACCGGCTTAGCTTCAAAGCCTTGTGTGGTTTCACTGCAGTTCGACATTGCGCTTTGAAGATTGTCTCTCCAGAAACGTTGACTATCGTTACTACGACACGTTTTATCAACATACATAATCAAGATTTCAAAAGAAAAACCTTTTACAGATTGTTTATCACGACATATTGCAAAGAATATCAATTAAAGAGAAACTTTTTCGTCGATGCCTATACACCAATGTATATAATGTCTGATTTAATAAAATTATTAACACTTACCTAACGTATATTGTGTATACTCTTGTATATCCTATTCATAAAGATGTAAATTCTATAAATAACAACAAGGCTGATAGAAAATCCAACAAAGCGAAAAAGTTGCGTGATGTAATAGACTTTCAGCGCCACCTATTAGTACAAGTTGATACTAATGTGCCGAAATGAAATGAGGCTGGCCCACTTGTCAACTTTATAAATAGGGGGAAACCATGATGGCGCCGAAATATGACTATATGACGTATTGACTAAATTGTGAATTAACCTCAACTAAACCAAGTACTTGTTTACATACAACAAGCTCAATAATAAGGCAGTAGTTCAATGCGCATGTTTGCTTCCCCTAGCAATTGGCTGTTTCTCAACATTGTTTGTGTTTACGTCGACAATGGCAACTCGATCCGCTTACGTAGCGCCAGCACTGTCGCGCCCTTCGGCTTTTGTGCTCACTGTTCTGACCGAGACTAGTTATATTACACTATTCATGCCGATAACAAGCTTTCCACCGATGTGTTCAACAGATTATAAAGTGGAATGTTTAGACAGACAAAGAGGCCCAAGGTTTCAATTTGTTTAGATAGTAACTAACAGCCCCTATAAGTTTCACCAGAAGTGCCATTACATATTATATCCAGCTAATTACAAGCATCTTAGTAATGGCGCCCAACGTGGTGTAGTCATAATTTAGATAAAACATGTCTAGGTACTTACCTAGACATATGTTTTACCTACATATCCACATAGACACACTGAAGTCTGTAACTCACTCGTCACACAACACTTTTGAAGCACCAGAAGTGTCATTATAGTATGCAATAAGGTAACTTTTTAATGGCGCCCAACGTGGTGTTGACATAATCTAGTTAAATTAATAAAAAAGACATGTCTAGGATACGTAGACAGAGTGCAGTCTGCAACTCATTCCCTGTATCACGGCGCACAACACTCCAGAAGCGGCGTGTCAGCGGTCGCTATCGCCGGTCGCTCCGCTAAAAGTCCCATTGTGGTCGGCACTCCGCGGAGCGCCCTTCGTAGCCCTCGAGCGGCCGTGTTGCGATACCGGAAGGGTGACCATGGGGGGATTAGCTTGTTAAGTTTAGCATGTAAGAAATTTAGAAAGTCATCATTTCAGCTTATTGTATCGTGTCTGACCTTTGCTACACTTAAATAGGGGTTCAAGACCGGACCAATTTATCAACAAATGAGAAACCATTCGAAACGTGCGGGGTTTCTTCACGATGTTTACCGGATCCACCGAGCGAATATATATTAAGTAATCATTATTGATTTAAAATTCCCGTTCAAAAAGCGCACGTGCCTATCCACTAAGCTACCTGATGTCAAAAATCTAGACAGCCTGTCGTTGTTTTTCATTCACTTCTTTAGATTGAATAGTTATAATTATTTATTTATTATTTTTCACCTGTTAGTGTTTAGCAGCGCCTGCGCTATCTTCAGTTAAGTGTATGAGAATTTCGGATGTCTAATTAGAGGAAAAGGGGATTAAAAGGTTGACAGCGGACTTGTGACTCAGCTGGTGTTCATCATCACGTAAAAGAATATTCCCAGACATAGGATATTACCACACTTGGTCACCCTGGATACCGGCCGAGCGCCGCTTTGTTCCTCCCGCCCTCGGCTGGAGGGACACTCCAAGCCCTTTGAGCCTGGCGCAGGCAGTAATGATGCGGCCGTCTAAAAGGGTTTTAAGAGATGCTTTTGTTGTGGAAGCGGTGTTTGAGATTCGGTGTGATTGTAGTTTTTATTGTATGGAATAACTTTGTTAACAATATTATTCTCCTTTGAGAGAAACAACTACAACCAAATGAATGGAATACTGGAGTCATATGTCCTATCCATAAGAAGGGATGTAGGAAAAGATGCAACAACTATCGGGGAATAGCTCTGCTACCAACTGCATATAAGGTTTTATCATATGTACTGCTGAAACGTTTGGAGCCACATGCGGAAAAAATACTCGGCGATTATCAGTGTGGGTTCCGTCCCAATCGCAGTACAATAGACCAAATCTTTCTCCTCAAACAGCTCTTGGAGAAAAGATGGGAATATGCACAGAGCGTCCACATCCTTTTTGTGGATTTTACGAAGGCCTATGATAGTATTGATCGGAATGCCTTGATCACAATACTAAGAAACTTCAACATCCCGAAGAAACTAGTAGACATGGTTGAGGTTGCCACTAGAGAGAGCAATATGAGAGTCCGAGTTCAAGGCGGATTGACTGACGAGTTCTCGGTTGTTACGGGTCTCAAGCAGGGCGATGCATTATCACCAATGCTTTTCAATTTGGCTCTCGAATATGCAGTACGGCGGGTGTTGACGCTAGACGCCGGAATAGAGCTAAATGGAAGGCATAGAGTGATCGGATACGCAGATGACCTGGCTTTGCTAGGCGAAACGAGCTCCCAAGTCCAACTCTCCGCTTTGGCCCTCGAAGAAGACGCCCATAAGATAGGTCTGAGTATTAGCCATGGAAAAACAGAGTACTTCCATATGCGGCGCTACAAGAACACGCGTGAAAAACGACAAGACCTGCAAGTTGGTGGTACTTTGTATAAAGGAGTGGCAAAATTCAAATATCTGGGCTGTTCAGTCACAGATACTAACACCCGCGTCGACGAAATTGAGACTCGGACTCAGAATGCCTTGCGATGCAGTGCTGCACTTCATAAAGTGTTAGTGTCTAAGCTTCTCAGCAGAAGGACAAAAATTACTATTTACAAGACCATCATAAGACCTATTTTGATGTACGGCTGTGAAGCGTGGACACTGACACTAAAAGAAGAAAATAAACTTCTAGTCACAGAAAGGAAAATCCTCCGGAAAATGTTCGGTCCTAAACAGGAAGCAGATGGCAGTTGGAGGATCCTAAAAAATGCCGAGGTTGAAGAGCTGATGGCGAGCCCTAACATAATGGGAGAGACGAAGGCACATAGACTCCGATGGCTCGGCCACGTTGAAAGAATGGTATCAGATCGGGGCGCCAAGAGGGCATATCTTGGGCAACCTACTGGTCGTCGGCCAGTGGGGCGCCCACGCTACCGCTGGCGGGATGTAGTGGACGCGGACCTGCAGGAATTGCAAGCAGGAGATTGGCGACAAGCTGCACAAGACCGAGACAAATGGCGACATCTCGTATCGGAGGCCAAGACTCATTTTGGATCGTTGAGCCATCGGAGTAAGTAAGTAAGTAAGTAACAATATTATTACTTGTCAGTTTATCATTAGCTCGGCCTCACATCGTTTCGGGACTTAACTCAGACCAGTGCTAATAGATGGCGCTGGGGGGTCAATCACGTCGCGCAAATGTTATCGCCTTTTTATATTTTAAATAGGCTACGTATACACATGCGCGTGCACAGTGATCTCGGTGTGGATCGGCGTGGGATAGACTGTAAGGAACGTGAGCAGTGAGACACGCTGCCTAGCGGAATATTCAACGGAATTAGACGATA
This sequence comes from Cnaphalocrocis medinalis, assembly GCA_014851415.1. NCBI lineage: Eukaryota > Metazoa > Arthropoda > Insecta > Lepidoptera > Crambidae > Cnaphalocrocis > Cnaphalocrocis medinalis. The sequence goes on from CM026297.1 coordinate 10,395,812, forward strand.
TATCTTTCTGTATCTAATTATTATGTAAAACGGGCCACTGTTGTTTAACAAAACTCAGCATAATATTGAAATAAAAATCGATCATAACGTACAAATCGGCGTGTAAAGTGTAGTCTTGTGTGTTTATCAGTTTGTCACGAGCTCAGTTTTCCCGCGAGGGGGCGCGCTAGTCGTAAACGCGAGTGCTAATGTCCACACTAGTGATGTACCATGGCTCTAGTTCTTAAAATTTATAGATAAGATAATATGTTATTGCATAAATTATCCAAGAAACAGCGTGAACGCGCTAAAATTTATGTGGTGAAAGACCAGCAAACGGATCACATGACGATAAGCGGAAAGTTGGTTGACACAGTAGGTCTAGTAACGAGTTTAAGATTTCTGTGAAATTGCATTTGCTATAAATTTCACTAAAATCGCGTAACGAATGTCCTTTCACATAAAACAACATGTTTTTTTCCTTAGAATTTTGGTAACAATATAGACAAAAAAAAGGCTGCTTCAAAACTATCAAAAAGATCAAGGAGGTAAGAAGTCTTTTCAATTTACTTTAGGTAGCCATTGCCGATTCTGGTCCATCTTCTCGATTAGGTATTTTTCTAATGTTTTAAATAATCTACTTCTTCAATTTCGATATGAATACTAGGCCAACATCGCATCCCTCAAGCGAATTACGATCAGAGTGTGAACGCGCTCGGGTGCGCTCGCAAAACTCGCGAATAACGAATACATTATAATAAAACGTTGCTCCGTGGGGGTGGGGGGAGTGTTGTGCTCTCATGTAATTATGGTGACAGGGTTGCAGACTTTTAAGGAAAGAACTTTTTTCATTGAATATATCCTTGTCCTAGGCTTCATACTGAACGATAAAGCGGGATTACCCAAAAGTGGAATATTCAATCTTGCTTCAAAATTCGAGCTATTTTGGATTGGCAACACATGTGGAGTCACAAGCCAACCTTTTAACTTCCCATTCCTTTCTCTCCTCTCCTCTATAACATTTTGTATGGGTAGTTAATTTGGCGCCCAACGTGGTGTTTTCATATCTTTTAAAATGGCATAAAAACGCTTTATACCTACTTCAGCAAATCCATAAAATAATGTGCAAATACATTATACACACTCATTTTTTATAATAATACTTAAGGGTAGTTCTTGTACTTGAATATAAACATTTTTCTTTAACGTCGTAGGGCCCATAAGGCATAAAACAATTGATTTTCCATTGTGTCTGCTGTCTGGGCGTTACGACGTTAAGAAACTTAATATGAGTGACATATTAAAAACTATTACGCCTTCTCATACTGGAAGTAATCACCTGATTAATGAAATTAGCATAGGAAGATACTTTATTTGTAACATTTTCACTTCGTGTTTCGTCGAGAAAAAAAATATGTCAGAAAATAAGTCGAAAACAAAAAAATTGCGCTATAAAATCTCCCGCCTAGCTCTCTCTATGCTACAGCCTCCCGCCATTGTTTCTGCGCACGCGCGTACCGGGTACAGGAGTGTTTGTCGCGCTAATGCTCGCGCTTGACTTGTTTGTTTTTGCGCCGCCACTCGGCCGGGCTCGCTGCTCATCCATCTTGTATAACAAAACATATTTGTAGGTATGGTTAATTTGGCGCCCAACGTGGTGTTCCCATATTACTCCAAAAGGCAATCGTACGAGTTTTAAGAGTGATAAATTATAAGCGACGCATGAGGAATTTTGTAGTTTCCGCTGAATTATTGCTCTTCCTACACGTATGTCAGACAACAAGCCGAAAAACCAATTTGAAAAAATATGTTTCCAAAATTGATCGAGAATAATTGAACCCGAGACCGTGCTTGGAAACAACATCATATTCATTAAAATTAAATTAACTTGACGCCCATTAAGACGATTTGTATCTATCGATGCAAATTATCTCTTTAAATTAATTGAGACAGACACATATTCCTGGTCCCAAACTAAAGTCTTCCCTTAAACTATGGAACCCAAACAACAAAAGCATCACAAACTCCTTATAAATACTACAGATCTTGTATAAATAAAATGTACATTTTAAAAGTAACCCAAGGGTTGCAAATTGGATTCTCTTCAAGAGGGCTATTCAAAAACTTTTTCCAAATAACGATTGGTACATTTCGTGCATCACAGACAGTCTCGGGAAGAACACGGCGAAACGGGTCTGGCGCGCGGCCAAACAAAACTTAGACGTGGGTGATTCCAAACAAGCTTCGCGGAGCCCAATATTGAGCGAGGGTAAATGTTACGTTTTACCGGGGGAAATATGTCTTTGACTACCACTATTATTGTGAAGACTTCCATCTGTTGTTTTTGTCTATACTAGTGGCTGCCCTCGCATCGTTTCGAGACATTCGTTACACAGTGTACCAATAGATGGAGCTGGGCGTCGATTAAATCGCGCACGTGGTTAATTTTTCGGTTTAGCTTTGTCGTTTTCTTTAAAATTTATCTCCTTATGAATAGGATAGATAGGTATTTACATTTATGTCCTCCCTTACGTTTTCGACTATGGCAGCTAATCTTAACGAATCGGCCATCGATGCAGGACATAATATATAGTGCGCTAGTGTGTGCGTAAACCAAAGTGCACTCTCTATTTCCTTACAAAACGAAGAGGGACCAGGCGCAGGACGAAAGGCTTATCGTGCTTTCAGAGGCCCTTGGATACAAGACCGCCATTTTCCATAGTTCGGACTGAGACATTAGGAATTTCTTAACAAAAAACTCAGTTACCAATTTTGGCCCTTTGAAACATTACTTTGGGCTATCAGTGACTATTATATTGTAGTTTAGTTATTAACCGATAGTTAATATATTTGACCAACCAATGTGTTTGACGACACATTCAAAGACGAGCAGTCCTCATCCGCTATTGGGGCTCTTGAGGACCTCTCCTTGTAACGAGTGATGGGAGGGGGGAAGCCAACGACTGAGCTACGTTTGAACGACGATATCTTAGGATACTTGCCGTTGGCTTGCCGTGAATTATTTATTATCTATTTATCCATACTATTTATGAAGTGTTATACGTCAAGGCTTACAGGCTTATAGGAAAACCGAAAAGACGAAACGCTTGCGGGGTTTAAACGACTCTCAACCCCATGGATTGGTACTGATTTAAGTTAAAACGAAGTAGGAGCGGTCCACTCGTTCACCATCATCATAGGCCTTCGCATCTTTAACAGATGATTTAAGCAGCATCACGCGGGGTGACTTTACAGCAGCGCTCGTGGCTGTAAAGTCCTATGCGGGAGTGGACCACTCGTCCACATTTGCAGCAGGTGAACCGAGCGCCGCTGCGGTTGGGGTTGTAGGTACGGCGCTTAGCACGCTTGACCGCAAGCATTTGCTCTGCAGAAAAATATCAAGGTAAGTACATTAAGGTGCGTGTGAAATTCGAGGTTTGTACATTCTTCGCATCAGGGTTATCAGCCTGCCGTCTTCCACTACCCGGTCGAGTGCCGCCCCCGTAGTGAAGGCAGCACCCCATAGCGTATTCCGCCGAGCGTCTCGGGGCGGGTACTTACGGCAGATCTGTGCCGACGGTCGGTATTATGTTATTTTGTTGTGTCGACGACTCGACGTACCGGGGGACTTTTAGTATGAAGATACCACAGTGAGATTAGGTGCGGTGGGTCATCTTTAGATTACTACGGGTAGTTTTAACATGATATTTATTTACTTATTTTATCAAACGCTAATTACATTAGTTGAAAAGTTAATGATGTTGAATTTAGTGAATGTAAGTATGTAATTTGCCTGCATTGTTTAATGTTTATAATTAGTTTAGTTGTAATGGACCATTGCATTGAAATATGGTAAAACATGTAATGGTAGTTTTTAAGGTGTGTTTACAAATAAATTAAATAAATCTGGTAATAAAAAGGGACTGCCCTCTGAATTTCGTAACCCGAAAATAGGGGGATCTGACTCGTTACACTTCGAAAAAATAAATATTTCAGCAATTTAAAAACCATTAGTCTTGCAGATCTCCTTACGATGATTCTCTCCGTGTAATTGAGCTGAGCTGAGCTAAGCTGTTAATATTTAGCGGCAGAGAACCAAAGTTATCAACATAGCTCACCGGATTAGTAAGCTGAAGTAGCAGTGGGCTGGCCATATTATCTGCCGCAGAACTGAGAACCGTTGGGGTAAACGAGTTCTGAAGTGGAGACCGAGTCATGGTAAACGTAGTGTAGGACGGCCTCAGGCCAGATGGAGTGACGATCTGCGCAAGAGGGCTGGCTGGAGCTGGATGCGAGTAGCCGAAGATCGATCAAAGTGGCGAGCCTTTGGAGATGATGATGAATTAAGCTGACTATTGATGGTAATCATTTAGAATGAAAGCGTCAATTGCCAGAACGGCTTCCAAAAATAGGAAATGAAATGTCCCCGCTTCCCGAAAACTCTTTTATGATACAAAAGATAATATCATTTGGGATTTCCGCTGCGAAAATGTCGTGAACTTTATCACAAAAGTAACAACCGAAATAGACGCAGAAACAATTTGAGCAATCAGTCGTCTATTTCATCAGAGACAGTGATTTAGATTCTATACAGGGAGTATTGGCAGGCCTGTCCCACTCCGCGTGTAGCTATCAAACTTGCAAGTACATGCGGCGGCCCCTCCGGAGGGGCCAGTCAGTAGAAAATCGCGAGCGAGCGGCGACGCATGCGCGACAGTTGCGTGCGATAGAAAGAGAACGCACTTCTAGGTATGAATAATTGTAGGTGTTGAACGGTGGGCGGTCGGAATTTCAACTTTATGTTATGGTAGCCTGAGCCTTTATTTTTCTATAAACGGTTTTTAGAAGTGGGCTTTCTGTACCTGTACTATTAAGTATTCTGTGGTATTGGTAAACATCTTACAACGAAGCATCATAGTATAAAAAAAATTTGACACATTGTGTGCATTGATTCAGATTCGATATCGTAAATAGCACAATAAATATCCATTACTTGAAATCCGTACACAACGTGGCGAGTTGGTCGGGGGGGTGCGAGGTGGCGCGTGGGGGGAGGGGAGGGGGGCAGAGGCTAGATTAGTCCGGGATCCCGCCCTCAACTCCGCTAATACCGGAGCTCGCAACTTGTCGGAGCTGCTGACTGCCTCTCAACTGTTGTAGGGTTAGCCAAAGATTTAAATCATAGATATGCCCTCGTCATACTTTGACCGCGCCGATTTGAGTCGCACCTCAAATAACCTAGTCTAACTCAACTGGGATTAGCACGAATTAGTTGCCGTTTGCACTCGGTGACAGATGTACGACACAGCTGCCTGAATTTTTGACAGGAAAAAAGCACTCAAAATGCCTTCATGTGCCTATTTATTGTGCAAGAAAAATACTACAAATTAAAATAAAGCGAATGGTGTAACATTTCACTCGTAAGTATTTATATTTCATCAATAATTTAATTTATTTTATTTTGTTGACAAAACATCATAGTCTGATCGGCTAGCGCGTGACAGAGAGAGTAGTATTGGCAATTACTGTGAGACAAAAAGAGACAACATCATTATCTCGGTGGCCAATATACTTAGACCCGCTGTAGTACTCAGAACTCAGTTGATAACAGCTCATTTGTAAATGGTTGGGAAAAGTACGGTAGCGTCAGCAGTTTCGATAGGCATTGTTTTAATAGCGGTCAGATATAAAATAGTAATTTTATTTCGACTAGAAATCAATAAACATGCAAATAATAATTACGTATTAATTTTAAGTGAACGTTTATTGTTTTAGATTACCGCAAGATCCGCGTTTAAAAGAAAAATTGATCAAAGTTATCCAGCGGGATCGAAGGGATGAATACTGGTTACCTGGACAATTTAGTCGATTTGCTCTCCTCATTTCAAAGAAAATGATTTATGTTTGATTCTCTTGACCTAGGAGAATCAAATATAAATCATTTTTTTTATTATTTGACTCTCCTAGGTCTCCTAGGTCGTAAAGTTACAAGTATTATATTTGTGTTTCTTCTGTTGTCTCATTCTATAACACAAGTGCTTAGCTTAGCTTAAGCTACTTAGTACGGAGTCAGGACATTAAATCTGGGGTTGTCTTAAATTATATTATATAAATTATTAAATTATAGTAAATATTACTCATATTTTTTATAATGCGGAATAGTAGGGCAAAGGCCTTTATCTTAGAAATCAAGTCATAGCTACTATGATGGGATTAGGCATAATCACCACACTTTATGCGGTTTGGTGATCAAACCCGATATTCGCTCTGTGATTAGAGTAATTTATTTGAATAAATAGATAAAATATGTAATGTAACATTTAGAAATAAAATGTCCTATAAATAAAATTGCTTTTAAATTTAGGAATTGTTTTATTTTTAGTTCCCAGTATGAAAATTTTGCTGACCGTATTTTATCCTCATAGACAGTGACTTTCGATGACACGCACACGTCATGTCATCAAAATATTGCCTCGTTTTTAGGTGTCAGGGCATATCTATGATTTAAATCTTTGGGGTTAGCAACGTTTTTTTTTAAATCTCATTACTCAATTCTTTATTGTTTCCATATTGAACAAACACATGGTAAATCTATGCAAAGCAACCACTATAGAACCTGTTAGGGTACTGCAATATGAGAGGGGTCAGCATATTATTATTTAAAATGATCAAAAACACCTGTTTGTTACTATTAAGGATCTTCTTGATAGTATCTCTCATTTTAGCGTGTATTTCCCGGTTGCGTCCAAAGCTGTGTCGGATCAGAGTCCGGGGCATGCTTAGACTATGATCCAGGATTTGGGGAGACCAGTAATTACAACGAATTACTGAATCAAACAGAGCAAAGGCGCTGTTTCACGCCGGTCTTCTGTGAGGACGTGGTATCACTCCGGTCAAGCCGGCCCATTCAAGCCATAGAGTAGGTCTCCCACGGCAATAAGTAAAGGCGGGCCACTAGTAACGTGTACAAAGTACCAGCCCTATCGATATCGAAGTTGAAATACCCACGCAGCAGCGCAGCGACACCGGCGCTACGAGACGGAACATTCCCATTCGCCTAATATTGAGTTGGGATCCGATTCCATCCGCACTTTTACATCAATTCACCGCCTCAAAATTAAACCAAACGTATTAATTTGATACCAGACATTAGCCTAAAGTTCTCGCAAAACATTTTTCTTCTTTGTCTTTCCAGCGACACCTGGGTCGGCCTACCGGGCGTCTGCCCATCGGTCGGCTCTGGTATGCTTTGTTCACGAGACGTTCCTCGTTCAGTCTCTCAAGGTGGCCAAGCCAGCGAAGACGACGATGTTAGGTGTGTCCACAATCTTCTCTATTTCGGCAATTGTAAGTATTTTCCTTTCCAGTCATTGTTTTGAACTTTTACTGGACCCAAAATTTTGCGTAGGACATTTCTTAGTACTGCAGGATCGACCAAGGAGGCGTTCTCTTGTTTCGGAGGCCAAGACTCGTCGGTCACTGAGGCAGTGGAGTAAGTAAGTATTAATTTGAGTTCCAGAAATGGGATGAGATTTTTTTGTAGAAGAAATGTCTGAATCGCAAATTCGCGTGATGTGAACGCACCCTTACAGACGAACCCCAATCAACGTGAACCCGAAACATCTGACTATAACAACGATGAATCGCAGAACAAACAACAACCGAAGCTTTAATTAACCGCCAATAATGAATCGCTAATAATTAATACAACGTTTTCAATTAACATCTTCCCCTCATCCCATTCACGCCGTTTCAATCTCGCCGCTCGGTAAAAGGACAGCCTCTTTTCTGTTACCGTTTACCGTTTCATATAACTACCTATATAAAACGGTAAAACCGTTACCGTAAACGTAAAACCAGGTATATAAAATAGTAACGGTAAAAAGTAGTAGGTTCTAATTGCCCGTCCTCACTTCATTTTGGGACATAGTTTTGCTATTTTTGTAGTATGTAGTTCTAATCTTTGCCAATATAAATGGCGCTGGGTGTCCATTAAATCGCGCCAGTGCTGCAGTGTCTCGTATTTTCGGGTAACATCCTACTACTATTTATTTATTTATTACATAGAAGATTTTTAGACCATTTACCGAAGTTAAAAAAATACCACCCGGCCTATCACCAATCACATTATCAACAAAAATATTGATACCTAACAAGATATTGAAAAAAATGTAGTGGTATCAGCACTGTCTAAGTGTCCATTATGGCTATTAACACTATAACGGGTTTATTAAGGTATCACCTATACCTCCACTTTACCCTCGTTAACCCATTCAAACCTTTCCCCCTAAAATGTCCGGACTACCGGCAAAACAACCGGTACGGAACCGGTAGTACGTCCCCGGCGGGTAATATCCGCGACGCCAATTAACTGGTCCGAATTGGCCGCGCGACAAAAACCGGCCAGCATCCAATCGGCCCGGCCATTGTCTACTATGACTTAGTCGAGCGGGCTGGGGTGTCAGTGACAGCGGGTGCGACACTTCGGTGATTTTATGTTATACTAGCGGCCGCCCGCAACTTCGTACGCGTGGAGTTAATTATTGACACTTACCGTCATATTTTGGACAATCCACACAATATATTTTTATAAATTGTAGCCTATGTGTTATTCTGATGTATAAGCTATATTGTGGTAAAATTTCATTCAAATCCATTCAGTAGTTTTTACGTGAAAGAGTAACAAACATCCATACATCCATACAAACTTTCGCCTTTATAATAGTAGTAGGATATGGTAGACGAGCAGACGGGTCACCTGATGGTAAGCGATTATAATAAATAAATAATAAATTGAGACAAAATCACATACATTGTCCTGCTCCCAAACTAAGGTTTTCCCTTGTGCTATGGAAACCAGAAACAACGAAGGATGTGTCGGTGTCGGTGCGGGAATCGAACCCGCGACCCTTACGTCTCAACCGGCGCTCAAACCATTGCGCTGAACGGGTCGTCGCCGCTATCCTTAGGGGTGTTTATGGATAACGGCAACGCAGACGGAGACGTGAGTGTTGCCAGGTGACTGTCCCGCCCGTCGTCGTCCCGTCTCCCAATGTTCCCAAAATTCACACAAATTATGTTTTTATATCACAAAAAAGCACTAAAAATACACAGGTATCTGACAAGCAGAGGGATCACCTTATGGAAAGCGATTGCGACCGCCACACTTGCAACACCAGTAAAGTCACAAGTACGCTGCCAGCCTTCTACCCCCAATTGGGCGTCCGGTACCCCACTCACTGGACGAAACACAGCGCAGGCGCTGCTTCTCGCCGGTCTTCTGTGATTCCGTTGGTATCACTCCGATCGAGCCGGCTTATTCATGCCGAAGCGAGTCTCTCCCACGGAGAAACCGCACGGTGATAGTGCGACATCTACACTACGACAATCCCTGCGTGACGATCGCCAGCACAAAACAATTACACACAGAAAGTAGGCTGCCCACTAAGAGCTAAAAACGTGTCATGTACTCACGCATGCGCACTAACGGTGAAATACGCCTTTTCGACCACATTAATCCTAGCCTATGACATAAGATTGTCGAACTGTCGAGGTCTGTGGTAGAGGCCGCGCGCTTATGCTACTCATGCCGGGCAACAACCCTAGCATATGTCAACGAACTATTCTAAATTCAAAATTAGGCTGAGTCTACCTCTTTTGTGTTTTTATTTTGTGTCGCCAGGCCCTCGATGGTTTCAGTTATACCCCCGCTCTCAACCAGGACCCATCCCCTGCCACCAGGGCGCCGCCACAAATGCCTTTCCAATAATCCCCCGGCTCTCCGGCATTCGTCGGCGGATCGCTCCTACCCTCTTACGCCTCGCGACTTAATATTGTAATTTGACGGTGAATAAAGGTCTCTGCGGGGTTGGTGCGCTTTTGATATTTTTTTCCCTTTCTGTTGTCGCCGTCGTAGTGTTGTTTCGTTGTGTTTCCGATTACAGTAATTGGGGTACGCAAATGTTCTTTATTGTGCCATTATTGTATTTAACTCTCGATAATTTCGACCACTTTCGAAAAAGTAGGGTTAATTATATTAAAATTCTCTGCTTAGTCCTATAGCGTCGTAAAGCACAGACAGCACACACGATACAAAATCAATTGTTTAAAAGGATTTTGGGTGTTACGACCTTAAGGCATTAAGTCCGCAAAATTGTACTTTTAATTTGTATAATAAAGAAAAAAAAACGATAAGTATTCATTAAAATATAAAGAAATCCATGGAGTGATTGACTGGTAGAGGATACTTTTAGATCCGCCAATGGTACATTTAATTTTTATAATATAGAAAAAAAAAAACAAGAAACATTTTAAAAAGTTCTAGCGCCCGCTTCTTATTCTATACCACGTTATCTTCTTTATAACACGCACATTATCAATAGACAATGTTAAAAAGCTCCTATTTTAATCTTTACCTACATACAAAATAGCAACGGAAAATATTCGAAAGCATGCTTATGCAATATATTAAGCTTGAGTACCTACTGTTAAATTCAATTTCCGCTGATATTGTGTCCAAACCACCTCCCTTTTCATTTCGAGTTCCGAATGTTACATGAAAATTAATCACTATCGATAAAATAGGGTTGCACGTCCAACAATGGTATCGGTATCGATACCTTGAAAGTTAGTATTTTTGTGATAGTTGACAAACGAGCAGGGATCTCCTGACAGTAAGCAATATTCGCTAGATGGAGTACTATTAGACTTAAGTCAAACTTCATCATCATTGGTTGTTTAGTGACATTTGGACATGTCACATCAAAAACAACCAATCGTGTATTTATAGACCACATTTCTACAGTACGCCGACCCATTCATGCCATGTCTCTCTGTACCAGGGTAGAAACGTTTCCGGATGTATTTCATCAGACATACACATCAACATCTAGCCCCCTGCCGCGACAGGGCAACCTGTCGCGAATCAATCGGGATATGGCGCGTGACGTCACCCACCGCGCGGCAGGGGAGAGTGCAACATACAGGCTGTCGCGGGGAAAGGGGACGGAAGGTTGTACTTTTATTATTTACTAGTGGTCCGCCCTCACTTCGCTTCGGGAGCGTAATTCAGAAATGAACCAATAGATGGCGCTGTCTCCAATTACATCGCGCTAGCGTTTCGTATTTTCGATTTACCTATAAGCCTCGTCGTTGTCTATAGAAGTTATCTCTTTATAGAAGATAGAAGATGCTCTAATGCTTCCAGTGGGGCGTCCTAAATATTGTTGGAGGGACAAAGTCCTTTTAAGCACTAAACGTTTGGTCGCACGATAGGTCGGAGTTTGCACAGGACGGAACAAAATGGCGAACTTTGGCGTCGGAGGCCAACACCCACCTTGAATCGCTGAGCCAACGTCGCAAGTACTTATGTAAGATGCTCTAACCATCCATACAAAGAAACCAACAATTGGTTTTTATGTTAAAAAAAACCTATTGTAACTTTATTATTTTGTTAAATGAATGGAAAAGAAATCAGGAATCGCTACAAGCTCATCACTTCCATCACACCCAAACCGATACACAATCTATGCGAGATACCAATACGCTGTGATACCAGGCTTACTCTCATAATATTGCCGACCTCCCCCCTCGCCACCCCCCGCCGAAACGTCACCGCTCCCCCAATAAATATGAATCCTATCACCAGCGGACAGGGTGTACAATTGCGGAGCGAATATTACAGGGAGGCGAATAACGGCATATTGTATATGGATAGGGTTGCCAACCGTTATCCGGAAAAAAAATTGTTTGTTACTGTTCCGGATATTTTTTGCTAACACGGTATATTCAGTAAATTTGAATGAAAGTAACTGCTACACTCCGGCCAAAGCCTGCTGCTGGTGTGATTAGTCACTCATAAAAGTCACAACTTTGTGTTGCAATCAACAACTCTACTGTCTCCCACGAGTATTTGCGTTTAGTATGACTCGCCGTCTAGTTCCGGATCAGTAGCACTACCATGAGTTTGAAATACTGTCCTAGCTATCGATAACTATCGCTTTGTCTCTTTCATTGTGATGCATTAGAAAGAGACAGAGCAGTAGTTTACGTTACGTCAGTTTTAGATGTCAACTCATGGTAGCGCTACAGGTCGATCCGTTCGACCTTATGAAATCCGGTCCAGATCCGGCCGGATTGAAAACGACGCAAGATGGCAACCCTGTTTATGGATCGTGTTATGGAAGCGGATTTATTTTTATTCAAAATTCAGTGGGCGTGTGTTGCTCGTAATATGATGAATGTATTTCCGTAAGTATGGCGAGGTGCGAATTGATTCTGTAACTGGTTTATGTACGCTTAATGTAATATGGATCGTCCTCATGATAATCCGGGACTGGTGTTTAAGAACTTCTATGCAAAAAATACAATGGAACTTGAAGAAAAAAAGCCATGTGTATGAATTTCGATTAATTCGACTCTTAACTAAGAAGCATAAGTAATAAAGTGTAATTAGAATAAAGGTAAGAATATCGATAGCAGAGATAAGATTGTCATCATAATTTCACGTGGGTTCCGGCGACACCAATGATTGTTTTTGCAAATGCAAAATCGGATAGATGGCGTTACGTTGACGTCAGGTCAAACTTTGACGACATTGGTCGTTTCGTGCCTAACTTCGTAATTATTACCAGATAGGTACGTTCAAAATGGAACCAATCCACTAGTTGTTGGACCAGCCGTCCTCTAACGCCATCTAGCGGAATTTTCATTCGCAAAAACCCTCATTAAAATCGTAAATCGGACGGAAAACAAGATTTTGTGAAACGTTTTCTATACTATTTATAAAGAGGTTATTCTTTAAGCCCACGTCAAGGCTTAGGTAAACCGAAAACACCAAATACTTGCGCGATGTAATCGACTCCCAGCGCCATCTATAGGTCCTAGTCTAATAAAACTAAGTGAGAGCGGGACACTAGTAATTTGGTTCGCAGTAGAGTATTCAACGGTTCGAAACCAAATATTTTGGTTTTAAATAATTCCAAACTTTTGTTTTACATCACTAGTTAGTTATACTTCCAGGCTCCAGGATTCGTTAAGTTTATTAATTGAAGCGACTGAATCAAGATTGTTATTGTACGTCGTTTAATAAAATATGACTCAAGAGGACAAGCCAGAGTCCCGCGCAAGCCTGCAGCCCTCTCGCGGAGGGTACGTGCTCGGCATACTGCGGCGAACTTCAGCGGTCGCTTAGCAACGAGAGGGGGATACACTAGGTTATGTACAGATGGGACAAGCGGTTGAATGTCTGTAGAAAAATTTGTATACGATAAAAAATATCAGTGTACTTAATATTGGGTAGGGAATAGAAATACTTTCTAAAAAGAATAATTTGTATGTCACTAGTAAAATTCTGTCCATTGCAACATGAATGACACAATTAATGAATGTTGACTTATTCATCAATATATTCCACGGACTCAATATAACATTATTTCCCGGTTAATATATCTAGTACTAAACTGTGTCAATAATTAAATGTAGTGTTTAACCAGCCTATGTTGATACTGCATAAAGTTCTAAATCTGGTCTGGTCCCGTAATCATACGGGACCACTAGATTTCGAACTTTATATATTACCTAAGGTTGAAAAATGAAAACCAATTTAAAAAAAAGATGTCTAGTTGTCTGGTTAAAGGTTAAAACAATTTTTATTAAAAATTAAATATTCACACAGCATCTCATACATTGACCTGACTCCTAATTGAAATTAATTCCGACATATGTTTGAAAAAATTGTATAGTTAGTAAGTTTTAAAATAAATTGTTTGAACGTGGTCTGTTCCTAATTCTCTGACCAATAAATCGTTTATTCTTTCCTCGGTTCCTCCCAGAACATATCGCATGTTAGGCACTAACTAACCCACCACAACCCACATACCCTCTGCACCCCGCCCTCTGAGCCGCGGGGCTGAGGAGGTCACATCCACAGGTGGTTACCCTTCGATCTCCGGCTCGTTGCTTAAATATGAATCTTTATTAACTTCGCGAAGCGGAACGAAAGTATACATTGTACTTTAAATGGAATTCGATTTACGAATTATTGATTAGCGTTGCGAAAGAAAATAATGGAAGATTGTAAATGAAGATGAGTTTTATAACATTTTCTTTAACTTTTGTAAAGTGGTTTTGTACTTATTATCATTTAATAAACAAAAGAAAATAATGAAATACTAGCTTACTATACTCTGATTCATAATCATGTAAAATAAACTGACAGATGAAAATGACAAGTTTCTATGCATTTTGACATTTTGCATGTGTCAAATTGAGTGATAATGTATGGGGATGACACATTGACATCTGTCAGTTTACTTTACATGATTATGAATCAGAGTATAGCTAACTAGACCGTGACCGTGATGTGACTGTCACATAATACAAAAAAGAATAAGGACGATTTTAATTATGATCTAACATGGTAAAAGGACTTTATTCGTGTTATCTTTTATGAAGACTTCGGGATTAAAACGACTATTAAAACGAAATGTGTATGTATAATGCATAATTGGAAGCAGGAGATTAATAACAAGCTGCAACAAATCATTTAAAAGTTAGACAAATTCACGACTCAATTCACCTTGAGGGTTACGTCGCCTGAAAATCAGCGCCGCAGCGCATTTGAAATGGCGCATTTAAAATGGCCCTGTGTTAGAAAGCAGCTAACCACTATGTAATACGGCGGATTATACGATCCGGCGACATCTCGTATCGGAGGCTGACACTCAGTTGCGCTTGAGCCATCGGAGTAAGTGTAAAGCTATAATTATAAAGTATTTTTCCTGAATCTAATTATCGTCGCCATTTTGAAACGGATACAAAATTGTAAATACAACTGTTGATAATAAGCGGAAAATGTGAAAATTTCTTCCAAGTTGGAGTTCGTTAATTAAATCCAAAGCTAAACGATATTAGTATTGTAGGCACTGACCTTGATCGATCTTGTCGGCGGGCTTGGCGGGCGCGAGGCGGCGCTCGGGCGGCGCGGGCTGCTTGGGGCTGTGGCGCTTGCCCGCCGCGCGCGACAGCACCAGCGACTGCGGGATCTGACAACACACAACATTCTTAACACCGCTCTTACACAAACGCGCCGTCCGGCCGGTCACTATGTACCGCCAATACTAACTAATATCAGGCCTGTCCCACTCCACGTGTAGGTATCGAACTTGCAAGTACATGCGGCGTCCCCTCCGGAGGGGCAAATTAGTAGAAAATCACGAACGAGCGGCGACGCACGCGCGACTGTTGCTTGCGATAGAAAGAGAACGCACTTCTAGGTATGAATAATGGTAGGCATTGAACGCTGGGCGGTCGGAATTTCAACGTTATGTTATGGTAGCGTGAGTCTTCATTTCCATAAACGGTTTTTAGGAGTGGGCTTTCTGTACATGTACTATTAAGTATTCTGTGCTAATATTATAAATGCGAAACTAACTATCAGTGTAAAATCTGGTGGATTCCCAAATGAAACAATAGTAATCAAATATTAGGTAATTTATTGGGCGAGACTGGTTGAGGTGCAAAAAGAGGTTTTATGCAAAATTAAATCGTCCCTTATAGAATAACTTAACCGTCCGTAATTTTAGTTTTCAAAGATGGTGCGCTTGTAATACTTCAGGTGTTAATAACATTTGGTATCTACCCACAACATTTTAACAATTTATGGAAACTTGACAGTTTAGTCTGCATAATAAGAAAAATAATGCCAAAAAGGTTGGCGAAACCTGAAAACGTCACTTGAAAATGACATAAGTGACATTAACAGATTTGACAGTGACGTATCAGTCGTAGATTTTTTGGTCTTGAATTCCAGTTTGGAGTATAATACATAATCGCGTCCGTTGTGACTGGAACGTGCGCTCTCCTCTTGCTTATCATCAGGCTGAGGTGAGCTAATTTACTGAAACAATATAAAAAAAAAAGAACTAGTATCATACCAGCTTGTCGGAGCGGTCGCCGGAGGGCAGGCGCGCGATGGTGACGTCGGCGGAGTCCTCGGGCGGCGGCGGCTGCTGCAGCCAGTTGTACTCACCAGCTTGTCGGAGCGGTCGCCGGAGGGCAGGCGCGCGATGGTGACGTCGGCGGAGTCCTCGGGCGGCGGCGGCTGCTGCAGCCAGTTGTACTCGCGCTTCTCCACCGGCACGCCGCGCCGCTCGTAGTCTTGCGCTTGCGTTCTACACACAAACGTAACATCATATAGATAACTGGGAGAGCCACGGAATGGACCGGCTCGACCGGAGTGATACTCTGCCTCACAGAAAACCGGCGTGAAGCAGCCCCTGTGCTGTGTTTCGCCGAGTGAGTGAGGGTACCGGAGGCCCACCCGGGGGGGAAGGGGATAAAAGGTTGGCAGCCCGCAGCGCACTTGTGACTCTACTGGTGTTGCAGGTGTCCATGAGCGGCGGCATTGCTTACCATCAGGTGATCCGCCTGCTCGTCTGCTACCTATCACATAAAAAAATACAAATAACATTTATTGCTTATTAATGATACATATTACATGAAATTAGGTAAAATAACTGAAGTAGGTGTACGATAAGCAAATGGAGGTGGCTCAGCTTGTGCTGCCACAGATATACTCTTTATTGCACAACACATCACAGAACTTAATGCTAATGGGGTAATTTAGGTACCGCTGGAGGGATCAAGTTAATAAAGATTTGCGTGGACGCCAGGCTGATGACTGGCAGGAGGTGGCGCTGGACCGACCTAGATATAGGCTCATACAGGGTGTATCTGTGAACATTTACATCCCTTTAGCCACGCTTCTACCAGTCATTCTGAACAACATTAATTCTAAGACTTTTGCTCCACAGACGACCGGCATGAAGCCACGCCTGCGCGTTTTTTTTTTCAGTTAGTGAGGATCCGGAGATCCTGATTGGGGAAAAAGGGTTAAAGGTCACCACGCAATGTATGAGTTTACAGGTATTGCAGAGGTCTATGGGTAGCGACAATCGCTTACCATCAGGTGATCTGTCTGCTCGTGTACCACCTATCATATAAAAAAAATACGACGATTAACTGTGGGAGAGCCACGCTTCGGCATGAATGGGCCGGCTCGACCGGAGTGATACCACTGCCTCACAGAAAACCGGCGTGAAGCAGCCCCTGTGCTGTGTTTCGCCGAGTGAGTGAGGGTACCGGAGGCCACTCGGGGGAGAAGGGGATAAAAGGTTGGCAGCGCACTAATTGTAACTCCACTGATGTTGCAAGTGTCCATGGGCGGCGGCAATAGGGTAGTTGACTAATATCGATGTAGTAAAAAATATTGATACTTTACCAAAATATTGGTAAATAAGAACCAATAGCCTAAATTTCAGTTAAAAATATAACGGTCTAGCTGGTTTTGTGAGCATTCAAAGTTTCATGGGCAAGTCCATTTTTAAAGTTTATAATATTATAAAATAATTATATCATTGAACTACCCACGACATTAAACACAAACTTTTATTATGAAACTATGTACATAAACGAAACATTTGATATGGCTACCAAACAAAATTTGCTAGACGCGCATACAAGATACCAGCGTGTGACGTCACATGTTGGTAGCCATTTGTTATAGAGCGTTTTTGGGCCCGGTGTAAAATATAGTGCTCTTAAAGTTGTGATATCTCAGGTAATTCAAATCAGAATCAAATAATTCTTTCAACAATGTTCTTTAATAGAGGGGTCTTTTGATTAAACACATAAAAAAAAATAGTCCAAGTAGCCCTATTGCTTACCATCGGGATCTATCTGCTCGTCTACTACCTACGATAAAATTATTACGAGGACACTTAATGCTCTCACATTGTATCTAGGGTTAATATGATCAAAGAAAACACAAATGTGAAAGCCAACTCACCTTAAACTTTCATAACAGTCTAAACATACTACGGCATAGTCGCCATTTTCTAATAATAATGAATTTTCAGTCCGCCTTTGCACTAAAAATGGGAATTCCTGAAACAAATGTCACAATATAATATCTTATCTTATATTAAATAGAAATAGAAAAAAAGCTCTCGTAGAATGTCTATCCATCTATTTAATTTTAGCCTTTAGTTTAGTACAGCATTACGACAGGCCATATTTTGACAGCAATTTATGTCTACTCGCCTACGTTTGGACGTCACTTATTACTCACTATTGTAGGCGCAGCCTCAATATTTTTATCTTAATTTAAATATAATAGGGTATTTGACTAATCTCGATATAGTAAAAAATATTTATACTTTTCCAAAATACTGTTGTTTAATAAGAACCAATAGCTAGCTGGTTTTATGAGCATTCAAAGTTTCATGGGCAAGTCCATTTTTAAAGTATTACAATTAAAAACAAAAAAATTATATCATTGAACTTCCCGTACATTTTCCACCAACTTTTATTATAAAACCATTTACTTAAACGAAACATTTGATATAGCTACCAAACAAAATTTACTAGTCGCGCATACAGGATACGAGCATGTGACGTCACTTGCCTGTAGTCATTTGTATAGAGCGTTTTTGGGCTTGCCCAAAATATGTGCTCTTAAAGTTATGATATCTCAGGTAATTCAAATCAGAATCGAGTAATTCTTTCAATAATGTTTCTTAAATTGAGAGGTTGATTAAACACATAAAAAAATTTAGTCAAATACCCTATTATCGAGGTCTGCTTGTAGATCTCCCAAGCTCTCCGACTGCGCCTATGCTTACAAACGTACGGCTAAACTGTCCGACGTCTCCTCAGGCGGCATACCTTGATGGGCAGCGCGCGCACGCGCTTGCGGTAGGTCTTGATGCCGCACAGGTGGCAGTGGTAGTCGTGCGTGTTGTACGCGCGCCGCTCCGCCGCGTACCCCGCCCAGCGACTCGTACCTACCTTGATGGGCAGCGCGCGCACGCGCTTGCGGTAGGGCTTCTTGATGCCGCACAGGTGGCAGTGGTAGTCGTGCGTGTTGTACGCGCGCCGCTCCGCCGCGTACCCGCCCAGCGACTCGTACCTACCTTGATGGGCAGCGCGCGCACGCGCTTGCGGTAGGTCTTGATGCCGCACAGGTGGCAGTGGTAGTCGTGCGTGTTGTACGCGCGCCGCTCCGCCGCGTACCCGCCCAGCGACTCGTACCTACCTTGATGGGCAGCGCGCGCACGCGCTTGCGGTAGGTCTTGATGCCGCACAGGTGGCAGTGGTAGTCGTGCGTGTTGTACGCGCGCCGCTCCGCCGCGTACCCGCCCAGCGACTCGTACCTACCTTGATGGGCAGCGCGCGCACGCGCTTGCGGTAGTCTTGATGCCGCACAGGTGGCAGTGGTAGTCGTGCGTGTTGTACGCGCGCCGCTCCGCCGCGTACCCGCCCAGCGACTCGTACCTACCTTGATGGGCAGCGCGCGCACGCGCTTGCGGTAGGTCTTGATGCCGCACAGGTGGCAGTGGTAGTCGTGCGTGTTGTACGCGCGCCGCTCCGCCGCGTACCCGCCCAGCGACTCGTACCTACCTTGATGGGCAGCGCGCGCACGCGCTTGCGGTAGGTCTTGATGCCGCACAGGTGGCAGTGGTAGTCGTGCGTGTTGTACGCGCGCCGCTCCGCCGCGTACCCGCCCAGCGACTCGTACCTAAGGACCGTTCATACTCAATCAATTTACTGCATCCAGTGTATGTGATTAATCTTAACATTATAGTAACACACTATGGACCCTGTGAGGGCACTACGAAATGAGAGAGAGCTCGATATCCGACCGAATGACCGGCGAGATGAGTGAAGCGTTGGGGCACAAAATAATTACACACAGAAGTTAGACTCAGCCTAATTTTGAATTTAGAAGAGTTCGTTGACATATGCTAGGGTTGTTGCCCGGCATGAGTACATGGGCGCGCGGCCTCTACCACAGACCTCGACAGTTTGACAATCTTATGTCATAGGCTAGGATTAATGTGGTCGAATAGACGTATTTCCCTGTTAGTGCGTCTGCGTGAGTACATGACACGTTTTTAGCTCTTAGTGGGCAGCCTTCTTTCTGTGTGTAATTATTTTGTGGTTATAGTAACACACTATGGACCCTGTAAGGGCACTACGAAATGAGAGAGGGCTCGGTACCCGACCGAATGACCGACGAGATAAGTGAAGCATTGTGGGCTAACGCGAGTGAGAAATCCTTTAGATGGCGTACAGTCGCCGTCAGATTTATCGTAGCAGACAAGATGACCAAATATATCTGAACAAATTAAAATGTCAATAAGTTCTGAACGCTACAAGTAACCATTAATATCTGAACATTCAGTACTGCATAAATATCTGAGCAGGTGCCAGTCATTAACTTCTGAACATACAACTAACCAATAATATCTGAACACTCAGTACTGCATTAATATCTGAGCAGGTGTCAGTCATATTATCAGGATAAACAAAGTACGTAAGAAAAGAAACAAAGTGTCCATTACATATTGAATCTGAAAAATTATTTTTAAAAGTGTGTGGCCAGGATGTAGGCATTAACAGTAATTGGAAACTAAGGAGTTTCATCAAAAAAACCAAGATATTTATTACACGGACGTATATATAGCTTTGACAAGGGGGGTGTCCCACATTGAACAATTACGAATCACCGACCCCCCCCCCCCCCCCTGCGGGATTTAACAATTTCCCTAATTGTAATAATATTTTATAATGCGGATATCTCGAAGTACCTACAATTCAAGGACCGGCTGGACCCAGCGTGCGTTTTTGCTAACCCACCAACCTTGCCGACCCCGATATATTACCAACGAGCGGTCACGAAGCAAACATGTTAAAGATGATTGTATTCGTTTATATGATGAGATTGATGATTCATTCATTCATTCAGGTGATTCAGATACACTTTTTACTTTTCGAATAACTGCTGTAACAAAAAAGTTGATGTCGCAAAAATGGCCGCCATTTTGTTTTTTTTCTTTAAATATCAAAAACCTATTATTTTTTGATATGATCAATTAAAAAACTCTCAGGGTTGTCAAAACTTTTTCCGCAAAATAATCCCCAACACACCAAAAACAGCCCTTATCAGTGAGTCTAGTTCTTCGTAAGTATAAGTATTATTTGAGCGACGAACGCGACGTTGCCAAATTGATTTCTAAAACGATGGGCAACCTCGCATTGGTATTGACGTGCGTGAAGGATGACAGTTCAGATATTATTGGTTATTGTATGTTCAGAAGTAAATGACAGCATCTGCTCAGATATTATGCAGTACTGAATGTCAGATATTATTGGTAGTTGTATGTTCAGAACTTATTGATATTTTAATTTGTTCAGATATATTTGGTCACCTTGTCTGCTACGATATATCTGATGGCGACTGTACGTGTAGACTGAGGCCTGACTTCGACGTCATCGGTCGTTTAGTGACATTTTGACATCTCACATCCAAAATAACCGATCACCTTGTAGTCGGACACTGTCTACACGTACGCCATCTAACGGAATTTTCACACGCGGTAGCCCCCATTCCACCAAGCTGACAATACGTTGTATTTAGGTGTCGCCCTATCATAGCCCGACGAAACAAATTCGCCACTAAAGTATCATCCAACCGACAGCAGATGGCGCTAATTCGACTATTCTAAACAAGATTCAAATTTTTATACGAACATCTCATGCATTCACTTCGCCTTTAAGCATTAGACAAACGTTACATCACAGTTGACTTAACAGCTGTCACTTTTATTTACACGACGAAATGACGTAATAACTACGACTACTATATCCATGCTATTTCGTGGTAATACAGAATTGGATTAAAATTTAAAAATATATTTGGTTATGGACGATTGGCTCTTGCCATGATAGTTGAGAATAAAGCAGAGTGGCGAATTCTCATGTCCGAAGCCAAGATCCACTTCGGGTCGCAAAACCAATGTAGAAAGTTTTTTTTTTAAGTGATAGGTAGCAGACGAGCAGGCGGATCACCTGATGGTAAGCATTGCCGCCGCCCATGGACACATGCAAGACCAGTGGAGTCACAAGTGCGCTGCTAACCTTTTATCCCCTTCCCCCCAGATGGGCCTCCAGTACCATCACTCACTTGGCGAAACAGCACAGGAGCTGCTTCACGCCGGTTTTCTGTGAGGCAGTGGTATCATTATTTGGTTATCTACCCTCCGTCAGGCTGGAGCCTTTTCGATCATTAACGAAAACACGAGTGAATATGAGAGTGACTCACCGCCTCCACTGACTGAGCAGCGAGTGGTAACAGAAGGTACAGACTAGCGCCGAGCCGTTCTCTCGTAACTGCTCAGCGTTTGGATGACTCTGCGAACAAAATAAAACATCTAATAGGCATAACATTTTATCATCATCTGTCGAGACTATTTCCATTATTTTAAAAGAGCATATTTTCTTCTTTTTTCTAAGGTCGGCGGTGCTCTTGTGACTCCTCTGGTGTTGTCACCATTAGAAATAGAAATAGAAAAATATTTATTCAAGTTAGGTCCATACAGAACACTTATGAATGTCAAAACATAATATGTATAATCTACCACTACACATAATTAGGTGATCGAATAGACATTCGTCTGACCCCTATAACGTCTTCTAGGGTATCTAATCGCAGGCAGCCTGCTTCCAACGATATCGTCCGAGTCTCATCAGGTCGTCTGACCTTACGGAATAGGTGGTTTATTCCCGCTGGTCACCGTATAGGGTGTTTATTAATCATGTGACGTTAATAGCAACTTTTTATACCCCCTCCTCCTTGGTGATATAAATGATAAGGTTTTGTACTTACCAAGAATCGTTTGCACTTAATAGTTACAGGTACGTTTGAAAAAATAAACTTACGCGGAAACCAGTTTACCCGAGATTACATTTGGAAAAAATACAAGATTCAAATCAGATAAGTTTCAGGGTAAAATGAAATAAAGCCCTCAACGTGACATTTATGGGGTCCTTTTTCGACAAAATATCACGCTCTCTACTTGAGCTCCACATGATTAACGGACAGGCCCCAAGCAGTAGCAGGACAGTTCCACAAATGTCAGTCAGTCCGACAAAGCGTCAGTCATGGCGGTCCCCCCGGCGGTTACCTGGTGCGTGAGGAGGCAGGGGAAGTACGGCGCGTTGCCCTGCGGCTGGCCGTACAGTATCCGCGCCAGCGTGAAGTCCGAGTGCAGCCCGCACAGGAAACAGTATATTGACGTACATGCTGGAACAACACAATCATAATAATACACGGTACGAGACTCTTGGAAAATAATAAGAATTTTACTCAGACTCAAGCACACTTAAGTTTGGTCGATAAATAGTCCTCCAACCGATATTCGGCTACGGCGGCTAATCTTAAGGATCAGCCACGCAGGATATTTGATAGTGCTCAAGTGTGTGCGCAAACACAAGTGCACTCTCTATTTCCTTACCCCCTTAATTCGATGGGACACAATTGTGACACGACCGACCCTACCGTAAAAGTTTTCATTGTTCTTCATCACTTTTCAAAATCGCTAGATGGCGTACTTTTGAACTGAGAACCAACTTCAACCGCATTGGTTATTTCAAATGTCAACTGACAAATCACGTTCAAAAATGACAAAACAGCGTTATTAATTTGTATAGGTTTAATATTGAACAAAAAGCGTGGTGATTAAGTCTAATCCCATTATTCCCATTATAGTAACGACCTCTGCCTACAGTGAGACAAATATAGGCTGATCTTTAATATTGTTAATCTATAAGTTTTACTCTCTAGCCTACGTACTCGAGATACCATCATTTTATTCTACCCTAAAAGTACTCTTAGACTGGTACCGTGTCAGACACTCGATACAAGTATCCATCGAGTGCAAACAACAATGTATCGATATCTCTCCCATCTTATGCGTTTCGATGTGTTCTATCTCAGCACTTCAAATTGCTCAATGGGGTTGACTATCGATAGGGTACTTGGAAAATGTAATAAAATATAGCAAAGGCTATGCAGGGTTTTTAACGAGGACTTGCTTATTTGTGTAAGTGATTCTACTTATTGTATTAGACACACACAACATTCTGAAGAGACGTAAGTGAATTGTCCAACTTTATTGTGATTCTTTAGTTCAGTAACATTATGCGGTACAACTTGAGCATTTTCTGATTTTCAGGCTGAGCACACTTTTTTTATTACCTTATTATATCTTGAAAACAAACTTGAAAAGAATGGTGATATTAGTTGTCAAAGTGACAATGACAAGTCAAATCTGACAGCGGTTATCATGTATCGTTTATGGTTCCTTTTTTTTTTTGTTTCGACGCCATAATGTGGCCATATTATAAGCATTACTGAGAGAATAGATGAATGATTTTCATTTTTGTATCACCACACAACA
Organism: Cnaphalocrocis medinalis; assembly: GCA_014851415.1. Classification (NCBI taxonomy): domain Eukaryota; kingdom Metazoa; phylum Arthropoda; class Insecta; order Lepidoptera; family Crambidae; genus Cnaphalocrocis; species Cnaphalocrocis medinalis. The sequence goes on from CM026297.1 coordinate 10,420,093, forward strand.
CGTTAAATGTTTTTTTTTTGTCATTTTTGTAACAATCACTAGATTTTTGTTTTTTTTAAATACTGTAGAATGTCCTGGCCCACTCCGGGACTTCACCATTGGACTGTATATGTTTGTACTGACCATTATTACTAGCGACGGTCCGGTCGGAGGTGGTGGACGGTGGGGTGGGGATGACGCGGTCGCCGTTCATGGACGAGTTCGACGGCAGCGGCGACGGTATATTATATCTGCGGACAGACGACAATCATTTACACTCATGTCAATGAACAGACACGGCTTCAGAACAGGGCTGACCGTGGAGTCTACCTGCAGATTCTGTAAAACAGAGGATGAGACACCCATGCACATCCTCTGTCATTATTGATGCTCTCGGGCACCCAAGAAACCGCACCCTGGGCAGCTACCACATCAGCCCGGAGGATGTTAAGGCTATCGCTCCGTGATCCATGATGACCGTGGGCCTAGGAGACAATCTCTAGAACGAGCGGAGGACACAATAGATCAAATTGTCCCAGTGTCCACTCGGAAACGAACGTTCACAGATACACAAATAATAAATATAAAATACACTCAGGTCGAGGTATATTCGACTGATTCAATCAAGAATAGGTCAAAATTACCCAATACGCTTTCAGGTCGACTTGATACTCGAGATTAGATCGACCCAAAGCGTATTCAGATTGATCCACTACGCTTTCAGATCTAGTTAATATGCTTCCAAACCGGCTTAAAACGTTCAACTTTCAGATCAACTCAATACGCTTTCAGACCAACACAATACGCTTTCACATAAACTCGAGATATACGTTTTTAAATTCACTCAATAGCCTTTCAAATTAATTCAACAGTATTTAAAATCAACAAAATTTGCATTCAGCACCAGCAACTCACCTCTTATGCTCTAAGGGCACCCTCTCGGCGACCATGAGCTCCCACTAACTGGCCAAGTGGCGCTCGTAGGATCAACTGAATACGCTTTTAGATCAACTCAATACGCTATCAAATCAACACAATACGTTTTCAAATCAATTCAATACACTTTCAAATCAACACAATACGATATCAAATCAGCACAATACGCTTTCAAATCAACTCAATACGCTTTCAAATCAACTCAATACGCTTTCAAATCAACTCAATACGCTTTCAAATCAACTCAATACGCTTTCAAATCAAGTCAATATGCATATAAATCAACTCAATAGTCTATAAAATCAACACAATGGAGGCTACCGCGTGTGAACAATTTGTTAGATGGCGTACGTGTCGACTGAGGTCCAACTTCAACGTCATTGGTCGTTTAGTGATATTTTGACATCTCACATTAAAAATAACCAATCACTGTGTAGTTGGACCTCAGTCTACAGGTGGTCGCCATCTAACGGAATTTTCACTCGCGTTAGCTGCTTCCATTTGTTTTCAGCACCAGTAACTCACCTCCTATGCTCTAAGGGCACCCGCTCGGCGTCCATTAACTCCCACTGCCTCGCCAGGTGGCGCACGCAGCGGCTGCACGCCAGCACGCGGCCCCCCCGCGCGCCCCCCGCGCCCCCTGCAGCCCCCGCCCCCGCGCCCCCGGCCCCCGCGCCCCCGCCCGCCAGGCACGGGAAGTGCATGGCGTGCGAGTTCATGTACTCGGCTGTGGTGGAGAGCCACTCCATTGATTGTTGGGGGAAGGCGCCCGCGCACACGTAACATCTGAAAAATTTAATATATTTTTCATTTTTCGTCGACACTTATGTATGTTAAAGTCATCATCATCATTTTAGCCAATAGACGTCTTTGCCGTCCCAGGGCTATCTACAATTTTGCTACCCCACCAACCTTGCCGACCCCTTCATTAAGTCGCCCTTGGCTATAGCCGATTCAACCTTATGTCAAACCAGGCTTTAATGGGGGGGGGTCCGGACCATCCGGACCTCCCCCCCCCCCTTATATACGTCCATGCGTCCCACTACTAGACATAGGCAGGCCTCCCCGACTGTCTCCACACAGATCGGTCCTGTGCCACCCGCATCCAAAGGACTCCCGCGACCTTCATCATCGGTCCACCTGGTGGGAGGCCTGCCACGGCTGCGGCCTCCACTCGAAGACCTTTCCACCCCAACGGCGTCTGTTCTCCTCGAAATGTGCCCTGCCCGTCACGCAATTCTTTGGGTTATAGCGAGCTTAGATCTCATCATTTCTGACACGATCACGCAAGGAGATTCGGAGCGTAGCCCTCTCCATTGCCCTCTGAGTGACTTTGAGCCTTTTTAAGCGGCCCACTGTAAGCATTAAGTACCTAATGAGAGGCAAACACATTTTGACAAGCTTCATACTATGGTATTATTGTAAATTAAAAAATGAAGTGCATTATGATAACCTTTAAAAGTCCAATTGTTTACATATGCAACAGTTTTTTTTAGTGTTGCCGTCAATGACAAATTATATTTATCATACTGCCAAATAAGTTAATGTTTCGCTTTGATTCCTTAATTTGAAGTATGGCCACGAGGGAAAGTTTTATTTGAACAAAAATACAGTAACTTACCGATATAATCCTAAGCCATTTTCCCCTGAGACTATTTGGCTTTGTGGACTGCTCGACAGCGCGTTTGAGGTCCGCTTATTTGATTGACTTGAACTACTTGACTTTATATCGTATGGCTTAAACCTGGAACATACAAACAATACTTGTCATACAACAGGACATACATCGGCCTGACTCCAAAATAAGTAGCTTAAAGACTTCAGTATGGGTAGTTAACCCTTAACCAGGCAACTAGACATATTTTTTTTCATTGGTTTTCAACCTTATCATAACTGCATAAAGTTCAAAATCTGGTGGTCTCATATGGTACATAGCCTGGTTAATGGTTAAAATCGTGCCCGCGACCAAAAATCGAAGCTCAAATTAAAGTTCTTACCAACATGGCACTACAATAGATGGCGCTGGGTATCGATTCCGTGTTTCGTCTTATGGGATTACATAAAAGCCTGGATGTTGTCCATTGAATTTACCTCTTTATAAATAACTTGTGGCCCGCCCTCACTTCGTTTCGGGACAATAGTTCTACAGTTTACCGATAGATGGCGCTAGGCGTTGATTGCATCGCGCTTGTGTTTCGGGTTTTCGGTTTTTATATAAGGTTTGTCGATGTCTATAGAAATTGTATCTTTATAAATAGTATAGAATGGCATATGGCATACTAAAAAGGACACATTGTATAAAATTAACAACGAGACACTGAGAAAACAAAAGTTTATCAAAACTTTGACTGACAATGCTTTTTTATTTAAGTTTAAACAACTTCTAGACACATTTTATCATTGTCATAAAATCCAGTTATATCCGGTTTAATTCACTTGTCTCATTTAGTAATATCAACGTTGACATTGACCGATGATACACTCGATATGGCACAGTATATCCACTAGTTATCTACACATAGAATGTGCCGCTGACGGTTTGGAGGTGTGCGTACGCGCTTCCACGCACACTGCAGCGTTATACACCGTTAAATTTTAGTCGTTTTAATCTCGATGCTATTGTAATAGGTAACAGGAATAAAGCCCATTTAGCATGTTAGGTCTTCAAAATAAGCAAAATAAAAATCAGCTGTTCCATTCAAAACAGAATATTCACCAGGCGATAATGTTTGTGATCACCTATTTAATTACCAGATACCAATTTCTGGACCATGATACAAGCGTACCTTGGACGTAAAGCGAAGCTACAATTGCTCTCCTTATTTTACGATATAGGTGGCAGACGAGCCGACGGATCACCTGATGGTAAGTGATTTACCGCAGCCTACGGACACCTGCAACACCAGTGCGCTGCTTGCCTTTTAACCCCTCTTCCCCTTGATTGGGCCTACATACAATATGACGTAAGCAAGGTCGTTACTCACCTAATATTGTTAGTATGTGAGTTATTGTGCGCAGGATTCGGCTCGCCGTTCTCGCCGTACGCGGGGTACTTGTGCGGGATGCTCTTGTAGCACGACGCGCAAATCTGCACCATACCTGCAAACATTAAAGGTTCAAAATTCAACACTATTTTTATTCAGGGTCCCATATTTCCGCTTGGCAGTCGAAACCTACGGTACGCCGCTGGGATGTACACAAGAACGTAAATGTATCGATATAAAACTCTAAATGTTTTTATTGCCGTCACGTTACATTACTTGTAATGGGGGCTATCGCGTGTGATCATATTGTAAATATCCGCTCATCCATTGATCTGATTTACAGAATAGTTACTATTCGAGTTGTTATAGTAGAAACTATTGTTGGTGAAAAAGACCGCTAGATGGCGAACTGTAAGACGGCTCCGTTTGGTCCAGATCGAAGGTGATTGGATATTTTTAAACGTGAGATGTCAAAGTGACAATTTGACGAACGAATCAGACAATGCTGAAGTTGGATCAGTCGAACAGTACGCCATATTTCACATGCGACATCCCCTATTGGATGGCAACAGATCAACGTAAGTGAAGGTCAGATCAGAAAGCGCGTGAACCGGCGCGTGCGCAATTAATTATTCCAAAGCCAACATTCACCTAGTATCAGGGCCGGATCGTGAATTTGTGGGGCCCTGGGCTGAAACTACTTGGGGGTCTGTCTAAGTACTCCACTAATCAAGTATTAATTGTACAAAAGGCGACCTTATTGCTGTGTAGCGGGATTTTTAGCGTTTATTTAGAGCAGTGGTTCTTAACCTTTAAGTCATGAGGGACCATTTTACCAAAATTCTGTCGTGTCAGGGACCACACACTTCGGACATGCGTCGCGGCGCCGTTTGCGTTGTGTTGACTCGACTCATCACGTCAAGTCACTTGTTTATTACGATGTCTTCGCGGACCACTTGGAATGCCTCCAAGGACCACCAGTGGTCCGCGGACCACCGGTTAAGAACCACTGATTTAGAGGGAGATCTGGGGGGCACCTTGTAACCCTCGGGGCCCTGGGCTGCAGCCCAAGCAGCCCATAGGTAGATCCGGCCCTGCCTAGTATGACGCATCCATAACCACCCTCATTAATGTTCGCCCAAATATCTCGCATACCTGCGGTGATAAGTGGCAAGCAACAAGTTCACACGCATACGGGCCGTGACACCTGTGGGTCATTGGCAGATACCGCCTGCATGGAGAAATGCTGTTGTCATGTCACATGTGACAGAAACAGATTGGTTTGTTGTGGAGATCAATAATTATGAATTATTCATTTGCGAGTATTTATGTTTTTTTGTGTTAGGAGGTAGAATGTGTGCTGGTGATAAGACCGATGTATCTGTGAACATTTACATCCCTTTGACCACGTCTTCTACCAACCATTCTGAATAACTTTTAAGTTATTATTAGGATGAACCGGAACTTAAAGGAAAAGACTCAAAAGACCTAATGAATGCCCAAACCAGATCAGACCAGAAAAACTAACTACGAAGAATAATGCGGACAACTGGCACAAGTTATTAGTAGAATAAATTCGGATGTAGGAGTTGCATCCGAATGAGTATTGAGGGACCTGATGGAGGGGTAGAGGATGAGGTAGTTTTCAAGTTTTATACCTGTTTTGTGTGCAATAAAAAGTATATTCAGTTCATTTATTCATGAAGGAAGGTGTAGTGCGGCTCACTCATTTGATTCAGACAGCAGTAAACCAAACTCACGCGGAGGCAAATCCAGACATAATACGGAGCTACCAGTGACATAACACGCAGACAGCTGGCAAAATCGTAGAAGACCAATTTAGTAGAATTTGAACCAGTTTTAAGACACTCACCTTGTGGACTAATCGGACTCGCGTCCGGATGAGGCTTGAGGGAAGTGATGAAGGGGTAGTACGGCTCCCTCTCGGGGTTCGGACAGCAGTAGACCAGCCTCAGCTGGGAGCTGGGGGCGGAGACCCCGCACACGTAGCAGACGAAGCTGGCCGTGATGGGGGGCGCGGGGGGCTGGGACGCCGGCCGCTCCAGGGAGGGGGAGTGCGTGGCGGCGGCGAGGGAGGACTTGTCGCCGGAGGAGGCGAGGCTGAGGGGGGACGGGGGGAGGAGCGAGGGCGGTCTCGTTCGTAAAGTGTACATTCGCTCGTTTGCCGGCACGCCTCGCATCTGTGGACAAATAGAAATAAATGTTACTAAAATGGTTTTAACAGTGTTTGGAGATGGATTATAATAACATAGTTATAATCCATCTATCTTTTGTATAATAATTTCAATTGGATGTGAGTACTTCATCATCAGTCATTTCGTTTCGTGACTTCATTAGTTCAGATTGCAACAATAGATGGCGCTGGGTGTCGATTACATAACACAAAAACAAATTCTATCGCCAACCGCAAAGCTTAATATAAGCTTTTTTTTACTTCTTTATAAATAGTATAATAGATACCGGAATCAAGTCCGTAACAATGGGTTTTCGTTTGGGGACTTAATTAGTTCCAAATTGCACCAATAGATGGCGCTGGGAGTAGATTACATAGTATTTCGCCTTTTTAATTTATCCATAAGAATTTACCTTTACAAATAGTACAGATAATGGAATCAAGTCCTAAGTCCGCCCCCACACAGAGCAGACATAACCAGTTGGGAATCCAGACGGCCACATCAGCTCTGTATCGCATCTGATATCGCTATCTAAATCCCGCGATTACATCTATCAACACTTTAGTCTATATTTGTTATCGCCAGATAACGGTTATGACATAAATACTTTATTGCGATCGAAATGACTAAACTATACTTATATGACGATAGTGTGAGTAGGTATGTGGTGAACTAATGTACAACTGGAAGAAATCTATATCTTATATACATCTATACTATTTATAACTAGTATATGTATTCCGAAAAGACAAAACATCTCATCGGCGCGATGTAATCGACACTCAGCGCCATCTTTTGGCAAATATTCGAACTTCGATTCTAAAAATACATATTTCAAAAAAGGTGTGTCTATACATTAAATTAAATATATTTATGCCGAAACTAGTGGCCCCGTCCTTACTTTGTTTCGGTACATTAGTTTCAAATTGTACCGCTAGATGGCGCTAGGAAAGCTGGGTGTCGATTTTAACGGGCTAGTGTTTGTGTGATGCCTTTAAAAATTACCTCTTTATAATTAGTATAGATTTGTTAACTAGTTCGCCCACGTGGTTTAAACATGTTGAAGAAATCTTAGGTATCAGGCTACTGCTAGGCTAAAGTGAGGGCCGTTCTCTAGTATACAGATAAATATGGTAACAAAAGATAAACTCTTATTAAGTATCGCAACAGTGCAATACTCTCCACTAACTAATATATCTACAACCACGTCATATTAAGTAAAGTTAGGATTTCGCGCTCAAGTGGCAAAGATAAATGCACGCAATTATGCACCTTATATAACATACAGATAGGAGTGGCAGATAATAACAACGAAGTCAACAATCCACTCGTAGATACTGAAAGCCTTGTCGAAAATACTTCATATGAAGTATAAAGCTGTAGAGTGAGATAGCGCAACTATGTTTCATGTACACTTGAAATGACACTTCATTGTAAGTGTTACGTATTTTTTAACCCCTTAAAATGGCAGTAAGGTATAAGTACCATTGATTGGTTTTGGACCTTATCTCCAACAAATAAGGTTCAAAGTATGTTGTCTAATATATCGACAGAGCCCCAAAAAAGCTTAACGTCCTAAGGCCTAGGCAGCATACACATTGTGTTTTCTCGATAATACGACCTTAAAAAAATGTTATACAATCTAATCTTTCATAATAACAAAAAAATAAAAAGCTAATATTGAATTTTATTCATACTTAGGGCGATTAAAAAACAGTAACCCTGTCTGTTTATCTGTTGGTTTCTAGCTTGATCTCGGAAACTACAGAAACTTGTTTTCATTATAATCACCGTAAATTTTAGTCTTTTATCCTGAAACCCTCATAATAATCGAATAAAGGCCCTTTAGTATTTTTGATCATTAAAATAAGCATAATAATTAGCCTCGTCATCTATACTATTATAAAGAGATAACTTCTATAGACAAGGACAAGGCTTATAGGTAAACCGAAAACACGAAACGCTTGCGCGATGTAAGTGAGCACAGCGCCATCTATTGGTTCGTTTCTGAATTACGGTCCCGAAGCGAAAGTGAGGGCGGGCCACTAGTTATTAATTATTTGTATAGAACATCTCGAATGCTAAATGGGCTTTATTCGTGTTACCTATTATGAGGGCTTCGGGATTAAAGCGACTAAAATTTAACGGTGTACATATAGCTGTGAAGATTGGGCAACATATAGGGAATATTTTTTTTATTTTTTAATCGTGGTGGCGGACCGAACTGGCGAGCGAGGTAGCGGGCGACAGCCAGTACTTGAATAAAATTCCACATTACACATTGTTGAGATATTCTAAAAATAGCATCTCGTTTAATGAAGAAGATAAAATAGTTATACAAATAAACATTCTACAAATTAATTGTGCGACAAACTGTACACACAATTTACGACCATCTTGATAAATGTATTTTATTGTTCTCCTATTTAATTCATTCATCATAAACAATTTCAAATTAATTCTTATGTATAGTACAATTAATATAATGACGAAAACTGATAACATCTTCGTCTTTCATTAGATTGTTAGAATAGGATAAATCGTCGTTATAATTATCAGATTCTCCAAATTATTAATAAATCGAAGCGTACCCGGAACAATTTTATCATCACACAATCTTAGTTTAACGTCGTAAGGCCCAGACGGCACACACAATGGAAAATCATTTTTTTTATACCTTTTAAAAGGATTTTGGGTCTGACGACGTTAAGGTAATAGGCAAATATTTTTTTGTCATCAGCAAGATAATAATGGAATGGCTAAATCTACCCAAAAAATAGTCAATTTCGAAAGCAGCGCTACGACTGATATTTTTTTTTAGTTTTTTAATAGGTAATAGTTTTTCACGTCGCATTTCATACAGAAGTTCGTAATCATAAGTAGATGTTAAAAAATTAAGCCAGTGATAAAACAAACTGAACTTCCATTTTCAGACTTTCCACGTGCCAACACCGTCAAGGCATAAATCATATTTGTATGTAATCAATAACATGAGACAACTATCAAAATACGAGTATATCTGGCTTAAGATGCTATCGGCGCGCGCATGTCGATCAAATCATGTGAACGATAAGAAGCTTATACTTAAAACCCAACCCTATCACGCATTCAGTTGATTAGGTAATCTACACTGTAAGTAGATAATATTATCATGAGGAATAGGTATGACTTTGGAACCGTGTCGCAACGAATTCCTTTTCTTTTTATTATATCGATTGTACAGAGTGTATATTTGCGATAGGGACGGTAGCTCAGTAAATACCGCGCCTTCTATAAAGCGCAGGTTCGAATCTTGTTTATCTTTTCCAGGGGCGGCAAACGAGCAAGCGAGATCAGAGAGGTCGGTGATGCGTTGCCGGCCTTTTAAGAAGGAGTGCGCTCTTTTCTTGGAGGTCCCTAAGTTATAGCCTTCAGGAAATTCTGCCGCAGCTAAACTATTCCACAAAACTGAGGTTCGCGGAAGAAAATTCCTCGAAAAACGAATCTAAGCAAAACCTTAGGGTTTTTTAAAGCTGAAGGCGTATTTCTACACTTAAAACATCGTTAAGAAACCACCTGCACATTACGGTCTGTTTCTCTAAATTGGGTATCAATAGTCAGTCATTAGAATCATTATATCAACAGATGAATCTTAACGACACGTGTACCGTGATCAAGTTGGTCTTCCCTTGTCTAAGGGAAGCTGTGAAGGTCAGACGGTATTGTCATTGTAAACTTTTAAAATTATGCTATCTTAACAGACAGATGTGAATGTGTAAACAGTAGATGCATCCAATTATGACTTTTGTTCCTTTTAACAGGTGCGAAATACCAAAATCGATGGGACCTTGACACTTGCGTCTGTCAATTTAGTTGGGATAATTAAAAACTAGAGTATTGTTACCAGACTTCCCAAGTCCAAGATCATGGTTTCATCAGCTTTGTACGACACACATTCGACAAAATTTTAGTAGAGAATATAATTTAAGAGAAAAAACAGTCTCCAGTAAGACATTCCACAGTTAATATCTAATCATATCCGTAAAGATAAGTTACTTTTTAATCGCTTAAACCCGAAAGATCTTTCTGGATTAACAGAAATTAATTTATGATAACATAACATCACGTTTATCTCGAAATACCCTAATTTTCACTGAATTCGTTTTATTGTGTATCATTAAAAGATTAATGACGTGATAAAATTAATTAACGTATCCGATTGTAAAAAAATATGACCACCAGTCGTTAAGCAGTATAAATATAATTGCATTTTGCGGTATTATCATGAAATACGATTATTTATGGAGCATAAAGTTTTATTAAATTTATTATCGACTATAAAGTACCAACTAACAGGTGTCAAATTAATTAGTAACTAATATTACCTACTCAAAAGAGAATATTTATTTGTATTTATGTATAAGTTAATTATAACCTTATTTATTATAAGAAGACGAAGAAGATTTACTTTTGATAATCTTTGGCTTCAAGACTTCGTATGCCAAACATGGTCCTTTCAAGCCGGATTGTCAGTAAAAAAAAAGTGAATTTCATTCATTATTTTGCGCCTTAATTATGGCATTTACTCTTTTTGTGATAGGTAGCAGACGTGCAGACGAGCAAGCGGGCTACGTGATGGTAATGTTCAAACAAAGTGCGTATTCTCGTGTAATCAATATTGATGTCTATTTCAACAGGTATATGGACGAATATAGTCCGACATCATCCTCCCATGCACATGAATACGTCACTAGCTCAGAAGTCAGATACGCACTCTCCAAAGTACAATATTTAACGCGTTGATAAAAATGTAGTCACGTGAATACTTCAAAGGTACTAAAGGCACTAAGTACTAGAGAGAGTAATCACATGGATCCCCCGATTATCTCTGATACCACAACAAGGATCTATTTAGATAATGTTGAAATCTATCGATAGTTCCGTCGATAACTGATATTGTTATCGATACATGAATGTCTGATAATATTTTAGGTTTAATGAAATGTTAGAAGTCATATTTGATGATATTGAAGAAATATAATAGTCATCGTTACTTTTCAATCAATCAATTCAATCCTTGATTGAATACTTCGTAACATTAAGCGAAGAACTGCGTGCGAAGTGTGCGGCGCACACATGCGCCAAGGCAATAGGGGCGCCACGCGCTGAAGCTTAACATGAAGATTCATTCAAACTTTGCTTTTGCGATGTAGAATCGAATTTGAATCTTGTACCGATACCGTTGTTCGTCGCAGTTTTTAAGTGCGGTTCGGACTGGCGGGGTAAACCCTTTACCCGGGCTGCATATCGTGCCATTAATGGCACGGTGTGTGTGCTCCAGGAGAGGAGGCCTCCCGACAAGGTGCTGCTGGGGCGGTCTTCGGCCCCGTAGGGCCTGCCAGCTGCCCTGTTGCACTCATCTGTCTAGGACGGGTGAATCTTGTAAGGAACAATCAAATTAACGCCATCTGTTGGTTGGATGGTACTGTAGAGGCAAACTTCTTTCTTCATGCGATGTTAGGCTACAAGATGAATATGAAAACAACACGGTACATCGTGGCTATCTTCAATACTACCTACCTACTTCATCTTGGTCCACGCGGGCGTGCATAAGCCCGGGTCGCAGGCTATCGCGGCCGGCGGGGGTCGCCGATAGCGGGCAAGATTACCGATATCGGTTACACGCATAGGTTGACCCGGCTATCTGCGGGGACTAGCGTATCTGCCTTGTTTGTCTTATGACAGTATTAAGCTTACTGATACAGCTAGATCAATGCAATAATTGTGATGCATCTCAACCTGTGACTTGTACATTTTTTTTTTGTAATGAAGCCGTCTTGTAACGATCGAGAGGAATTAGGTACAACAGTAAAAATTATAACAGTTCGTTGAACAAAACCTAAAAGCAATTTTAGGTAATTTTAAGTAACGGCCTCACAGAAGACCGGCGTAAGCAGCGCCTGCGCTGTGTTTGGTCAAGTGAGTGAGGGCACCGGAGGCCCAATTGGGGGGACAAGGGATCAAAGGTTGGCAGCGCACTTGTTACTCTACTAGTGTTGCAGGTGTCTATGGGCGGCAGCGATCGCATACCATCAGGTGATCCGTCTGCTCGTCTGCCACCTATCACATAAAAACATACATTATGTATTGATTTTTCGGCCATAATTTTTTTTACGACCAACGGGTCTATAATGACAATGGCTTTGCATAGAAATATAGTTTAAATTCAGATTCACAAGATATCGATATCAATTTAAATTCAATGATGTTTGACCATTGGATACGAATGAAGTCATTTCACTAAGATATTTAAGGCTTAAAAGAATAAAAATTAGCTTATAAATGGTTTATCTTCCTTAATTGGAGTCAATAAAATATATTTGTATGCAGTGGTAATATGTTTTAATATTTAAATTAATTTGCTAATGAATTCATTACTTGATTTTTTTATACTTTACTTACAAATGAGTTGGTAACTAATCACTACCGCCCATTAACATCTGCAAGATCAGAGAGGTTGCTGATGCGTTACCGGCCTTTAAGAAAGGAGTAGGCTCTTCTCTTTAAGGTCATTTGGGAAATACTTCTGCAGATAAACCGTTCCAAGAACCAAAACCATGAATAAAAGTGGCCCCAGTGTTGATTCCTTGAAGGACCCCTGTCTTTACAAATTACATAAGTTATGGATTTATTTACCATAAAATAACAAGTTATGTATCTTGTTTTTCGTCCTTTATTACGCATATAAACAAATATACATAACACATTTGTAAAGCAATACATTTCTAACAAATCCGATGTTGACAGAATCAAAGGTCTTTAAACGGTCGGAGTATTATAAACATAATCGTAAACACGCAACAGCATGTGACCTGTTGATATCTTTAAATACCTAAACGCGTTATCAAGAATACGTTAAACACTGATTATAATTTTATCTAAATATTTGTTACAAATATCTGTATTTGTAACAAATATTTATTTATTAAGTAACATGATACCATATTTTAGTCCATACTGGAATTCCAATGGAACTCCACAGCAAAGCATTGTCTTAAACTCTAAATGCCTACCCTATTTATTGTGATAATTTCAATAGTTTGTTTTAATAAAAATTCAAACTATTTTTAAATAGAAATGACTTGGATAATAATTATGATGATGATAATAACACAATAATGGTTGCTAATAATCATAAAGATAAACGAATTATAACTAATTCCCAGCAGGATAATTATGCTTATCAAAGAATTTATAGTATCGCCTTGATCTCTTATTTGATACTGCAAACAAATCCTATTAATTCTATAAGTACTTGTCTAAATCTTTATTTATGATCGTGAAATTGATAAAAACTGGTCTTTGGACAAAAAGTTATAGGTAGAGTTTTATCTCTGCTGATAAGTGATATAAAATAATTTGTATATAAATATAGGCAATAGTTGGGCTTTAATCATATTCCACATATATTTTTAAATGAATACATACAGCTTATCAGGTTAAGTAGTTGAGGTAATTTATCTTTTTAAAGCATCTTAATTATAAATGTTTTATAAATTTATTTTATATATTTATTTATTTATTATAAATGTACATATTTTATGTCACTAGCAAATTGAGATTGCGGTTTGACCTCCGCAATACTTATAAGACAACCGTACAAACTGGTTCAAGTTTACATTTCAGATTCATTCTCTCAAAAAAAATAATTAAGGTAAGTATACTGATTTAGAAGAGTGCACAGATTCGTTTTTTGGAGACGTTGTACGCCAAGCTGAGTAGAGAGAAAAGGAAAATGTGACTATTTCCTTTGACTTATTTTTATTATTTTCTTGCAACGTACACTTTATAAAAACTACTACATAGTGACCCGCCCTCACTTTCTTTTCGGAATAGTAGTTGCACTGTCTACCAATAGATGGCGATGGGCGTCGATTGCTACGCGCTAGTGTTTTGCCTTTTCGATTTGCAAATAAGGTTTGTCGATATCTATGGAGTTTATTTCTTTATAAATAGTATAGATATAGATAATAAATATTATTGGTTCAGATGTGAAGATGGATGCGAGAGAAGACACAGTCAGACTAAGGCCGATCCATCGGGAGCAGTGACTTGGATACGAACCGACCTCCGATAAGGAGCTGACCTGTAATACCGTACTTATTTTTATACCGACACGTTTAATACTTCGCATTGTGCAGCCGCTGATAATAGCACATTATAATACTAATTTGGAGTTAAATGTTAATTCAACTTAATGTGGAGTGTCTGTCTTGGAATAGATATTACGTTTACAGTACACTTGACATTTTATATTCAGTGGTGTGGAGATAAGAGCGCAAGGAACCAATTTGAACAGTAGTTTCTACTATAGCTTACATTATGTGGTTTACTGCGCGTTCCAATATTAATGCAGTGCCTTAGCTATTAGGTGATCCATTTCAATATGATTTGCAAGTTTATTCACCAGATGTTATGTTCTTTAATGTATCTTTTAACGTATTTTCTTTAACTAGAACCTAGTTAATTTTCCGGGTAACTATGCCATTCCTAAAAAAAAATTAACATAGATATGTTTCCATATAAACCGCCTGGAGACAATTTAAATAATTAAATAATTGTAATAGAATATAACCCTTTGTGTAATAAAGAGCTTATCTATCTATAAGATGTCGAAAGTATCTACAGATATATTTCCCGTCAAATCGCCGAAAGAAAATAACATCACACGTAACAAAACACACGGACAATGCGCGTGCGTGACGCCGCCGTGCGTCACTACTAGAGTGGATATTACACTCAATATTTTAGGACAATCTATACTTTTACTATAAAGAAGAATAACATTATAGATGGATGGATTGTGTAAATAATGACAAATGATAGAAAAAATATAGCTTATAAGAAAATCGTCCCATAATGACAGAGAATAGAATATACCTGTCACAGTGAGAGGCATTATCTTTTCTCATTCTCATTTCTTCGTCATATCATGAAAAAGTCGCACAGAGCGTGTGAAAAGGGCGGGGATAAAGATTCGGCCGTGAATTTTGTTTCTTCAGATACTTTCCGGAATGTCCAGATTTTCACAAAGCCAAAAATGTCAGCAGTGTCTTGAATTATTTCATTCAATCTCTCTCTATTACGACATTTTCCAATGATGTCCTAGAAATATTCATTCATTACGGTATTTCTAGTAACATTATACACCTATGCAAACAAACTGGGGATAAGAATGGCCCAAATTGAATATTCTTACAGAATAAAATAAAGTTTATTGAACAATAGTTTGTTGACACAGATGGGACGATATCTTTAACACAAACATAATCGAAGGGATATGTGTTTTAGGCATTAATTAATAATTCTTGCTTTATTTATAGTGCAAGCTGAAAATCAAATATAACCAGACTGCAGGTGGTCAGGTATTCAAGCAAGCTTCCACATTATGATACTGTAAGGTAAGTTGAAATGACTTCTTATTTAAAAACACATCATCCTGTTGGCCCGCTTAGAGTCGTATTATAACACAAACAAAAACATCGTATTTTAATGACAATTATTAGGTATATGTAATTATGAACATTAGAAAGTCCACATTGGAATTCCCATCTCTCATAATATGGTACGGTGGAAATTTATGAATGAATTGTTTAATCAATGATACAACTGATAAACCTCTGCCATATTAGTTAAGAACACTACTTATCTTCAAAGAAAAGAATATTCATTAGACATTTAACAGTGCACGTTTTTACGAGCGCATAAGAATGACAGATTAATTTTGACTTCATCACGCATTAATTATTTTTCAATATAGTTTTTAAACTTAGCGGACGACGAGGCATTTACGAGTATGCTATGATTTGAATATTTACTCCTGCGCAAATAGTAATTACCTACTAATTTTATTTTAATTATATTCACACCATATTTTTTCAATAACGGACTACTACAATAGTTAAGAGAAAATAATTATTCCTAAAATTAAGTCCTATCTCAAACGTAGTATGTATGTATAACTAGTTTAATTGTATTGTAAACGTCCTATTGTACACGGGTGTGTTGAATTTTGCAAGCTCGTGAAATTGAAAGTCACTTGCCCTTCCACCACTACATCCTACGGCTAGAACTTAGGCACTTATGTTTAGATAAGTAACAGAATTAATTAGGGTACCACAGATATACTTAAATAGATATTAGGTATATCACCCAGACGGTGAAAAAAAACACAAGTCTTGATCACATAGACAATGTTGACAGCATAATTTAAAAAGAAAGGTATTTAATTTCAGATAAAACAGTCTGTATGTTAATTCTGTCATTACTTTAATTAGACTGTGCCTCGTTTTTGTTTTAAGACATCATTTATCTTTCGCATAAGCAATACTATGTACCATATCCCTGTTATCAGGTTCGCTTACGTTAGGAGAATAATTCTAGTAATGTCCTACTTAAAGTCTAGAAGGAATCTGAAATTAGAAAATTGGTTGGCAAATTCATCTACACTTTAACAGGAACCATCAAGTCAAATGTCATAATCATCAAAATGGGTGTGTCATGCCACGTGAGATGCTCATTCGAAAGGCGTTATATTATACTTGTGATAATCAAACGAAAACAGTATTAAGATCCTATCGCCTCGCTAACTGCGCGCGCAAGTTGTGTGTATAACCTAAAAACGGTTGGTAAATAGAAGCCGGCGCAGCCGCGATGCGTGCTTCAAACATGACTGATAACACGACATAAAGAAAGTGACAAGAGCTTGTACACATTTAGACAAAGTCCATTAGTTTGTTTATAATTATATCGCACTGTTAGTTAAATATTTCCTGTTACAAATCTAATTGATGACAAATACATGTATCGCAGGCGGTTTATTTAAGTTATAACTAGAATAATGTAAAATGTAAAGTAAATTGCGTCATTTTTTTATTACGCCAAAATATTTGTGGTTATTAATGTCTCCATTGTTTGCGGTGCGTTAAAGAAAAACAATAAAATAACTGCATACCTACCTACGTAACAAATATTATTTTTCGCGGTTAAAAATACCTATTAAATAGAGAACTCAAATATTATATTAATTATACATTAAGATATATAAACATTATAGATTAATTTATTTTAAACTTATGCATCTGAATGTGTCTGTGATGTAATTACCTTGCAATTCAAAGGAGTATCCTCTTTACGAGCCAACATCGCATTCCCATTCCTTTCCACCTGCTTCAACAACAACACTGTATTAGCACTATGAAACATATCACGCACCATCACTAAAACTCACAATTACCCAATAAATACCTCACGCAACATGGGCACCAGATATTTGCCATTCAGCCACATCACGTTCACACACCGAAGGAAACATTATCACTGATATTGTTAACAAAACGCAAGCAAAATATTTTTATCGGTGACAAATCACTCCACTCGATCGATAGGTTAATCTGTATCAATTTTGGGCCTCGCGAGTGTTTTCCTCCAGATACGGGTCGCGACCGGGCGTACGCGCGCGTGTATACTTTACACACGACTGAGGCGGACCGTTTGACATTACGCGCCGATAGTATTTCTGGGTCAGCCGGCAGACTTTCCTAAGTTTAAGAATAAATACATTGTCAAACAGTGTATGCACAATTGTTTACGTAGACGACATTGTGGTGTCGTGGCGCGGTGCCCGACGAGTTGCGACTGCCACGTCACCGTGCCGTGCTGCGCTTGAATGTAATTAAGTTTTATATCTTAGGTCATGGTGTAGAAGCGGAATTTTTATTAGTGCATTACGTGGGTGTAAATAGTTATGCTAATAGTGTGCTAGTGGCTGGGACTGATGAATTATTCAAACGCGTTTGCCGCATACTTTTTTGATAGCCCGGGATCATGTCAAACGTGAACATTATGCTAATGACGTTTTTGTATGGTTTGTTCTCGTGTATATCAGCTTGGTGAAGTTTCGCTACTGTTTATATTTTAATATATTTATTTTTCTAATGAATTTCGTTGACAGAAAATGTCATTCACATTAAGATTAGAATTTATAACCATTTTTTTAAACTAAAAAAGCCTTAAAAATTCCAAAGAAAAATAAATATTCAAAAATAAAGCCGCCTAATAAATATCTAAAATGTGTTCTAATCATGAAATGAGGAAGACGCGAATTCTATTTATTTTCCATTCCGAGTGATAAGCAGGCGAACTTAAAAAAGAACTAGAACATCCCGATAAACAGAAGAGCAGTATTAGCGGTTGTAGGTATATTTGTAATGAAACCTCTATATACACCATTATTTATTATCTGTAGGTCGGCAGGACCCGCCCGGAGGCGACCCCTGGCGACCCCGCGCGATACCGCCGAGACATGACGCATGCACACCGATTATACGACTACAATTCGAGTCTACTTCAAGCCACTAATAAAAATAAAGTTTTAAGAAAAATAGTTCACTGATGTAAAAAGAGTTATGCAGTTGAGTTACGAAAGAACTGTACCATTGATATAGTTCTTTTGTTGTGCTTATTTGAATCAATGAGAATTTAGGTTGAACTCTGTACTATAGATTTATCAACTCATTCATTCAGTCAATACATCAATTTTATTGAACTAAATGAACGACAAAACTCGTTGAATGTTATTGGACGTTAGTCGTTTTTTGGATCGTACGTTCAACTCCCTCGATTTTTCTCATTTATTTAAAAAAATATTTAAATTCATTCATCATCGCATAGTTGACCCGAGTCCGTTTTATGCAGCTAAAGCATTTGTGTTGCAGATATCAGAAGACAAGAGTCATTATTATTACAAGAGTAGATGTATAGCTTGTTAAACACAATTTATTTATTACATGACTATGAACTTAAAAAAACGGCAATAACAACAAATTAAAACAAAAGGCAACACTGTCTAATACAAAAAAGTAAAGGACAAACGGATTTGTCATTTACTAGACCAGTAAATCATTATATCGTCAACTGAACTACATGGGATAAGAAAGAGTGAACGAACTAAACTTATTAAGTGAACTACCTTTAGGGACTACACAAGATTTCTAATTAGCGATACCACAACGCAGAAGCGTGATTGGAGAATGAGGTGTACGGGTCAGATGTGAGAGAAAATTTTAGATAGCCAGATAATAGAAACACAGACACGGTGTTATCAGCGGAGCAACTAAACGGATTCGATAGGACCATTAAATCATCCAGTTTTTATGTGTTAATAGTCCGAGAGACATTTTAAAAATCGAGCCTTGGCGAGTGTTTAATTTAATTCGCGAGTGTTTTAATACCAAATTATGTGTAGTTTCATATACTACTTTATCTACATTCATGTTTTAATCTTCATGTAGAAATCAAATGGAAACTCAACATTTTAGCACTATGAGGAATATAATTTGACCTCAAGCTAATCCTTAAAGCGAAACATAGCGCTGCTTCACGCCGGCCTTCTATGAGGCCGTGGTATCACGCGTATATAATACAGGCATTGTTAAACAATCCTTCACGACAGTTTCATTCAAATAAGGTCCTATCCGTACTCCCTGATTGACCAGTGGGGAGGGGACATGAGTACGAGTTGAAGAACCATACTTCACGTCCCTCCCCAGACAGTCTCTACCCACTGCCAAAATTGCCGCCTACAAGTTGTTGTATCTAGTAAGATGTTGTATATTTTCTGCCTCACAACTCACACACTTTTACACACGATCACTATTAAAATTGAAAACTAACTTATTCACATGTTCCCAGATCACCTTGGGCTCCGTGAATATTTCTCGAGAGAGCTAACTGCGCAGGTAAATATTTAGATAGCGAGTACTACGCGCAGGGCGATGTTTGCGCAGCTTATTGAATATTATTACAATGGACATTTTATATAACGGAATCGAACGGGGCAAGATATTTTCATGTAATCAGAAATCTTTATTTGCAAAACGAATGTTACATACAGTTACAGTTAGTAGGTATATTATCCTAACTTATATTATAAATACGAAAGTAACTCTGTCTATCTACGTCTTTTATAAGTAAAGTGGCCCGCCTAACTTCGTTTCGGGATGCAATTTTCCTATTAGTTCTGAACCGTACCAATAGATGGCACTGAGTGTAGACTGCATAGCGTTAGTGTTTCGACTTTTCGGTTTGTATAAGATTTGTCGATGTCTGTCCAATTTCCCTTTTTATAAATCGCTTTTTCCGAAGAAGAAAGTCTGATCTCCTATATTAAACATATTGCAAATCAGACTTTATTTTTTGGAGCAGAAAGTCCGATCTCCTATCCATAAATCCATACTAATATTATAAATCGATACCTTAAATCTCAAAGGGCGTAATCACCAAATCATCATTTTTCAGGAGAGCCGAAACAAAAAAAAAATCTAAGAATTAAATTCATAACTTTTAAAGTAATAATGCCATATAAATGAAATTTGGATGTAATTATCGAGTATCTAGAGCTTTATAACACAGTTATATGGTATTCAAAATACAACCAATGTTTGCCAAACTGATTTGTGATTACGCCAAAAAAATATTGACAACTTGGCCTTTACGACCTAAAAAAAAGGCTGTTTTGCAATAAGTTATGGTATAATGGCGTTTACGACTTGAAAAAAAGGCTATTCTGCTCTATGCTATGGTGTAACAGCCTAGTTAACTTATAGAAAATGCATTTTAAAAAGCTATTTTCGGTTTTTTATAAGTAAAAACACTATGAGGAAGATACAAATTAAGAGACAAATACGGGTAGTTTCATTATTACAAAATTTATGGCAAGTACAGAAATGAAAACGATTTTATTATTTCAATTAAATACAAACGCAATCATTTTAGTTTGAAATTCAAACGAAAGTTATTGATTTCTATAATTTTGTTATGTTTTTAAATTAGTATAAACAATATCGGCATCGACAGGACTTTTACTTAGAGCTTAAATTTTAATAAGTCTTCTACGAGTACAGCAGCCTTTACCGCTTTCCATCCAGAACGGAATCAGAATGACACAACCCGTAAATTCCGTCTGCACCCAGCTTGCTCGGTATTCCAAGCAGAATTATTTGCAATCGAACAAGCATGCAAATAGGCGTTAAACGATAGATGCCAAGCTGTGACTCTTTTGTGCGATAGCATGTCCGCCTTATATGCTATCAAGGACAGGAGCAATACCAACCCAATGGCGTGCTCCATCCAAAAATACGTTCATGCTATTAAATGCAAGCAAAATCCATCCAATTCTGCTTGGTCAAGGCTCATATCGGTATAGGTGGGAACAAGGCAGCGGACGCAGCAGCAAAAGCGGCGGCCGAAGCTAGGACCGCATACTCCTATGCCAATACCTCCTAACAGTTATTTATTTTGTTTAAATTCTTAAAGTAACTCGAGTCGTAAACGCCACTGTTACACATATTCTGTCCTATACGCCTCATTCGATAGTCAGTATTTTTCACATCATTATAATTTTAACTGGTGTATCGACCGAAACCTTAATAATGAATTTTTAAAGGTATTTACGACTAAAAAAACTTGTTTATCGACGGTAAACACGTGGGCTGTAATCACCACTTTTTGGCGAATTTTAAAACTTTGATAGTACAGATCGATAGAGAAAAAAAAATGGAGTAAGATAGCATTCAAAAGTCATTTTGCCCAAAATGGTGATTACGCCCTTTGAGATTTAAGGTATCGAAATGGAAAAGTGTGCCTGTCTGTATGTATGTCTTTCTTTCACGGCAAAAGGGTGCGACGAATTGACGTGATTTTTTAAGTGAAGATAGTTGAAGGGATAGAGAGTAACATAGGCTACTTTTTGCCCTTCGGTGCTACCCCGAAGTTGACGCGAGCGAAGCCGCGGGCAAAAGTATGTTTACTGCAAGTAAGATGACGATTCTTCTTATCTCTCTCCTGATATTCTTCCATACTAGTATAAAACATGATTACAAATCGGACTTAATTCTTTGAAGCAGTCGAAATACGAGATATAGAAGCTGGGTATCAAACGAAAGGGTTTAAAGCCGTGGTCGTCAAACTTCGGCCCGCGAACGTTAGTCGTGCGGCCCGCGGTAAGGTAGATTCCTTTGATTAATAGTAACTACACATCTGTAATTCACATATAATGCGGCCCGGACCTTAGTGCTCACATTGTTATGTGTGGCTCTTGAGCAGTAAAGTGACGACCGCTGGTTTAAAGGGTTTACCTGGTAGGTGTTCCACTGCTGCAGCAGGTGGTGGTGGCAGGCGGAGCAGGCGCGCACGGTGCCCTGCGCGTCCTTGGGCCGCGAGCGCGGCGGCCGCGGATGCTGCTCGCCGAAGATCGGGAAGTACGGCTGCTTGTTCTGGAATGAGATGGACGGATTATTGGGGGTTTTGTAGGACACAATCAAAAAGATAAGCTTCAACCTATGTATAAGATTCAAGAATGCGTAAAAGAACTTAACTCTACGCTTTCACATAAAAAATTGTATGCCTGGCTACTGGACAAAAACTTTTATAGTATTTAGGGATTTTCAGAATCTGCATGACACATAAAAAAATTGTTCTAATTGATAAATGTAACGTGATTCTCGTAAATAAATATATTCTATTCTATGTCGCAGCGCGTTAGTATATAACATTATGGCTAGCTGCTATCAAAAGCAGGGCAGTTTTGAATTACGGCGGATTAACGATTAGCCGCATTGTGGATGGGCCAAAGACACAGACTTTGTAGGGAGTGAAGAAACGCACCGGGGAAAGAGCCCTTAGCAAGTAACTGGTGAGCGTTTCCTGGTAACAAGTAACTCATGAGCTGGTGGAGGGACCTGTGTACACACACATATTAAATACTATCCCACCCCAAGGAAAAGGCCTCAATCGCAGAAATCAAATCAAGTAGGCAATAAGAAGCCCGAAGAATAAGAAGTGCAAAGACATACTGCATTTCGTTGCGTAGCGTTGCCAACTTTAACGACAATCGTTGTTTAGTACGTAGCTTTGTAATTTTGACATGATATGGCAAAGACCCTCTAGCCCTCCTAAAGTGTTTCCTCCTTCTTACAATCTTGGGTTTTAGGAGGGGTGTGAAACGGCATCTCACCAGGCCTTCAAGGTAAGAGTGACAAACTCAATGGACACTTGCTCTGCTCTTTTGTGCCTGTCAATCTCATATTTGGATCTTACGGCCGCTTACCATCAAGCGGAGTGAGGTCATCTTGATTGTCCTCAATAAAAAAAAGCCCCTGTATTTCTCAGCAAAAACGGCAACGCTCGCTAGCAACCTCTCCTACAAAAGGTTAGTTTCCTCATGAGGTAACGTTCGTTTCCGCGCGATGTGCCATCACCTCGCCTCGGCTTATCGGTGCGCCGGCGCAGTAAACAAGTGCACTGTCAGAGATCACGAGAATATTTATAGATCCTGATAGCGTATGCCCTACAGATGATAGGACACTTTTTAGGATTCCGTAGCTGAATGGCAAAAGACGATGACGAATGACAGGGACGAATGGAAGAAGCAAACATACAGTGCCGACCCCGCGCCGTTTTACCGTGAGAGAGCCACGCTTCGGCATGAACGGGCCGGCTGGACCAGACCATCAGATAGCCTGGGAAAAGGGCAGGAAGATGATGATGAGCTGAATGGCAAAAAACGAAACTAGTAATACACAATTTCACTCGGGATAATTTACAATATCAGAGCGCACGATTCTTTCTCAGAGGATTGTCAGTTCTAATATCAGGCGACTCTAGGGATGTGTTCCGCCTAGTGATGTTCTACGTAATCGATTTTGTCCGGCTAACAATAAATAAGTCTAATCTGTAAACATTGGCCAACCAGAATCTTCTTCATTAAGCAGCAATGCAAACAAAGATAACATTGAACGATAATTTACCACTTTAATTTACCGACGGCTGAACATAACCAGTTCGGCCTAATTTGCATAAGAAAACGACAAATGATTAGTGACTTAATAGCTTCACATTTAGCACAGGGGTCACGTGCTTTTCCAATTGGCCTTTAACCTTGCTAATTACGACTGTGTCATAACTAATTATTTCTCTATGTAAGTTCAAAAAGGATACATAACATCTACAATGTTGAAAAAGATTTAGGAATCTGCAAGCCTACAACTAAACTCTGATTTTTAATCATGTGGACTAAACTGACAGATGCAAATGTCAAGTTTCTATACATTTTGACATTTTGCATCTGTCAAATTGAGTGACAATGTATAGGGATGACACATTGACAGCTGTCAGTTTACTCAACATGATTAAAAATCAGAGTATATACGTGTGATACATGTGACCAAATTTTTATCTCCGTCCCTTTTTTACACGCACTTTGCGTCTTATTTGTTAGAATGCGAGAGGCTGTACATTCTCGTTAATTACTCGAACGGTTTGGTTTTAGGTTATATAAAATGTATTCTAGCTGATGTTTTATAACATATCAATTGATTACCATGAGGTAAAATTAGGGCCAAGTGCTTTGACAATTTTCGGATAAAAATACACGCCCAATGGGTCTCTAAATACATAGCCGCCCTGCGTTTGATTCCCGTTCGAGCAAAAAGTATGTATCGTATTTTGCTACCATTTCTCGGGTTTGTGATCACCAATCCGCATAGAGCAAGCGTGGTTATAAAGCCAAATCCCATTATAGTAACAGTGACTTGATTTCTAAGATGGAGTATGTGCTCTGCAGTACGACGACGACAAATAGGTGATACTTTGGGATAAAAATTTAATTTGACATCAACAATTACTACCTAAGGAAAAAACAGACAAATCCACATACTTAACCTAACACATCTCTCTCAAAACAAGCTCATTAAATCGCTCCGCTGAATCAACAACCACACATACATAATCAATGTGCTCTCGCCCTACTTCTCTCATACATACATTTGACCCGATTCGGATGAGGCAACATCACATATCGGTTACGTTTTTGTTTACATACTTTCAAAACACATTTACTCTGGTTACATTACATTTTCCTGTTTTTTTTTTAAGTCATATATTTAGGTCGTAATGAGACCCACCACCTTCCCATGGTCTCTCCTGCGTTCTTGGCATTCTGACCGAATCATGGGAAACGCCATCGGTACGTACAGCCATACATCGAAGTATACAAAACTGTCAAATTTCTGCAATCGACTCTCATCTTACTGTCATACACATTAGGTTGAATATCGATTGAGGAAATTTGACATGTTGTGGTAACCTGATATGTGGCTGTCTGTACTTGTACGGGAAAATAGTAATTGTAATAGGACAAAGGATATTGTCGAGCGTGCGCTCTCAGGTCGAATCGGCATCCCTGCCAGTTTTCCAGCTACCAACGCTCAGCGGGGACTGCGGGGAGAGCGCGGGAGGCGCGGCGCTTGCGCCTCTACCACAACCACGACATGTTCTAACCGAGAACTTCATGATCCGAACACAAAAACCCTCATTAAATTCATCTTATCAATTTTAATTCTTTTAATACAACACGTTGTATAAATCTTTATCGTTTAGGGCCAAGTTGTTTGACATTATCGATAAACCGAGAAAGTTGTGAGCGCCCGAATCTTGGCGACCCCGCGAGTCATTCCGATTACACCGCATTAACACTAATGATAGCATTTAACCCGGACACGGAGAACCAGATTTAAAACAATAGAGCAGGGGATCTTACAATATGAAGCTTTGTAGCAACGTGGGGCTTTGGGCACGAATGGGCCGGCTCGACCGGTGTGATGCCACGTCCTTAACCCTTAACCAGGCAACTAGAAATTTTTTTTTCATTGGTTTTCAACCTTATCATAACTGCATAAAGTTCAAAATCTGGTGGTCTCATATGGTACATAGCCTGGTTAATGGTTAAAGAAAACCGACGTGAGGCAGCACCTGCGCTGTGTTTCGCCGAGTGTCACTGAGTGCTGGAGACCCAATCGAGCAGGAAAGGGGGTTAAGTTAGCTGCATGAATTCTATGATGGATGGATTGGTGATCACAAACCCTAGCTACTCGTACGTTCGAAAAACTCGAAACGTATTTATTAATTTCTTTTCTGTATTTTTATAATAATTTCTGATTGCTTTAAGTGTTGAAGTTAATTGTATTTATTATGTTGCTATTTGTCTGTTCGCATTGTCAGTAATTTAGTGTGTTGTTTCTATAAAAACCATCTATTTCCAAGATAGATATATGAGGTTCAAAATCAGACTTTAAGTCAGCTCACTTAATGTTCATATTAAACTGAAATCTGCTCACTTATTTTAATAAATAGAGTATAAGTATTTTGATGTTCTTATGATTTTTTAATAAAGTTTTATTATTTATTATTATTATTGGTTATTATATTTACAAACCCAAAAAACTTTTGATAGATATAAATTGGCGCTTTAACGTCGAAATATGAAAAAGACTGCCTCAGCTACACACCTCTTCATCCCGCCAAGTCATCAACGCATCTATGACGACATCCAACGCACACCAACACACCCGCAATAAATTGAATATCGGCTCCGTATCGAGGGGCGGGCGGGTCGGGGGTTATCCTGTGGAAAATATCGCGAGCATCGAGTGCCGCCGTAACCTTGCTGGCTGCCGGAGGTTATCGCGCCGATCACATGCCTCTGGGACTCGGGTAAAAATATTGCCAAGTATGAAAAAAAGTATTCAACGCACGGATTGGGTGAGATAGATGATGAGTGTGGATAGAGGAGATATACAAATCGTTTACAAACTGGAATTATAGTCGTGGGTGAAAAAACAGCCAAGCTTAAGTCAAAGTCAAAGTCAAATCATTTATTGCATTTCATTTCATAAGTTGAACTGGGCTGGTAATTGCGTAGATTTTCGCGTTGTATTATAACTCAAATATATTAAAACGGAAATTTACGGACTAATTCCAGTCCAGGACTGACACCAGTCTGCTTGTGACCTGGTCTGCTGCAACGCAGCCGAAAGTTCAAGGAGTAAGTACGATACAATGTAAACAATAAAAAGCATCGAGTTAATTCCCGATTTAAATATATTTGGGTTGGTCAGTGGTCATCCCGCCAGAATACACCCGGATAGGTGAACCCAGGTTGACACAAGATAGCGACCCGTAGACGGCCGTAAGTAGGCCCAGAAAGATATGGCGTGACGATCTGGACCAACATTATCATAACTGTTAAACGCTGGCCAAGATCCTATTCTAAGCAGTGGATTGCAGGCCAGCAGTGGGACAATTCGAGCCAACAAAAAAAAACAAAAAAGCGAGGGGCTCTATTTCTCTAACTATCATCATAGAAATGCTTGTTATTGATAGTATAGCGTAACAAAGTCACATAAACTTGGCCCTCATTTACCGTGCGCCCTCGCTCAGCATTAAGAACAGTCGTTACCCTCGTGGCAAGGCGTAATTAAAGCTTTGTATCTTCATAATAATGACAATATTTATTGACATTATTTACGGGCCACGGAGAGCGATATAAAAAGTGTCAAGATGACAAAAGAAAATATTGACTTACAATCGTTGGTATAAATATGATACAATGTAATAATTGACGTATACTTATAGTATAGTCCCACTAATATTAAACAGGATGTACAGTGGCCAGCACATCAAGTTACTACAATCTGTCAAATTTCTTCAATCGAACCTCACTTTTATGTTAAACGTGTTTGGTTCAATATCAACTGAGGAAATTTGACAGATTGTAGTAACTTGATGTGCTGGCCACTATACTTCCAACCAAAAATCCAAAATCCGATCATTGTTGTGTGAAAAATCCGCTAGATAGCTTACTGAACTGATATCCATCTTACAGGTTATTGACCGCCTCGATGGTGCAGAGTGGTTCGAATCCCGGTCAAGTCCATTTAGAAAACTACATTTTCTAAGTTTTCTTGGGTCTGGGTTAGCTCTGGGTTGACGCCCCCAGTTAATTATCAGAATTAAAAAAATGTTCAATCGTTTCAACAAAAATAGTACAAGGGTTGCCCTAGTTTAAGACCAGGTCTTTGTTTTTTTTTTAATTAATAAATTGAGACAACATGTTGATTGGTGTGATTGTCTGGCGCATTTATTTTTGATGTGAGATGTCAAAATGTCACTAACTCTCTACTATACCTCAGTCTAACAGTGCCCTAATTTAGCGGATTTTACACACGCGATAGCCCCATCCATCATCATCAACCCACACTCGTCCTACTGCTGGACATAGCTCTCTCCTAATGCACGCCACTGCTCCCGATTATCGGCCACTCTCATCCAGGCCACTCTCATCCAGCCCACTCCAGCCAGCCTTCGAATGACATCATCGCATCTTGTCGCAGAGCGTCCTGACACTACGCTTAACGAGTCGCGGTCTCCACTCAAGGACTTTACGGCACCCATTAGGAGTATATGTTTACGATTGAATACGATACTAGTAGCGCCACCTATACACTATCTAAAGGCACTACGTTCAAACTATATAAGCGAGTAGTGGTTGCGCAGACGACTGTAATCGCGAATGTTTTTATCTAAATACTGCGGCTCTTTTGACTAAATCCCTTGACCTACATACAGTTTATTGACATGAAACATCGATATAATATCAAGCTAGTAGTCCATACTAAAAGCGTTTGAAAAAGTAATCCCAACAGCGCTGGCATAGTAGTTTTACACCTGTAGATTTAGAATATGGGGTCGAAATCGATAAAAAAAATATAATTCATATTACCTATAATTAGTTTTTAATGAAAAATAACGCTCTTTTACGAATGCAGCCGTCATAGGCGGCGTGCGCATAACGTGGTATCATTCCGATCTAGGCCGATCTAGGATTCATGCCGAGACGTGGCCCTCCTACTATCAGTTTTAATATTTTCACATGCAATAGCCATTAACTTGATATACGAGTATACGAGTAACTCTTAATGCGCGAGTCATACCCACACGCTTGACATTTTTATAAGTTGCTATTAACTAAATAACAAACAATCAAAAAAGTAATAAAACTACAGACGGCCGGCCACTGTTTCACAAACCTTATAAAAAATTACGCAAAGCTAATAAAATCTAAACAATCATTATTACATCATATTCTTTTTGCGAGTTTCCAAGAAAAAATAAAAGTGTAGAAACTTCGCAAGACCGTCTAATTGTTTTTCTTAAAAGTGCGTAATTGGGGAAACATTAAAAGTTATGTCACATTGTTCGAGATTTGTACGAAAATAGCAAGGGTTAACATTTTCCTGTAGTAAGAAATATGAACAGAACACAATATATAAGTGAGACTGTAAAAACAGTATCAGCTACCCCCAATGGCTGCCATAGACAACTGCAACACCAGTAGAATTACACCGCTGCCAACCTTTAACCCACTTCCCCCAATGAGGGAGTTTGCAAATGCAAAATCCGATAGATGTCATTACGTTGACGTGAGTTCCAACTTGACGACATTGGTTGTTTCATAACATAACTTCATAATTTTGACATGATACGTCAAATGTAACCAATGCACTCGTTGCTGAACTGCGGTCAACGTAACGCCATCTATCGGATTTTGAATTTGCAAACACCCTCATTGGGCCTCCAGTGCCCTCACTAACTCGACGAAACACAGCGTAGGCGGTGCTTCACGCTGGTCTTGAGAGGCCGTGGTATCACTCCGGTTGAGCCGCCCTATTCATGCCGTAGCGTGGCTCTCCCCGGTTAGGTTACAATGTTTAGTTTAATTAATGGAATTCTGGTGGTTTGAGAGGCCATTTAGGTATTCGTGATTTCTAGTAGTTTACGCTGCAGAATTTCGTGGCTCAAGTGGCAATGGGCAGGGCACGTGGCGAGGAGAACAGACGGTCGTTGGGGTGGAAAGAACCTTGAGTGGAGGCCTCCCACCAGGTGGATCGAAGATCTAGTGAAGGTCGCGGGAGTCCTTTAGATGCGGGTGGCACAGGACCGATCTGTGTGGAGAACTTTGGGGGAGATCTATGTCATAAATATACGTGAAATGATGATTTGGTGGGTTGATAAAAATAAGTGTGGCAACACTGGCGGGCGCGTCACTCACCGACTTGTCCTTCGGCTCCTTGGTGTGCAGGTTGTAGAGCGTGCCGCGCTTGTACTCGTCGCCGCACACGTAGCACACCTCCGTCATCGAGTTCTTGTCCGGCATCGACAGGTCGAGGATGTCGCGGTCAGAGCTGGAGTTCGAGTTGCCGCTGTACACGGACACTGTTGATCTGGAACGTTTAAAACGTAATATATTATATTTGTTGATATATTTAATCAATCAGCCAATCCACTTCTGAACTTAGGTCTCACACAAAGTGCTCCAACTGGTTCAACGCAGTCTGCTTCCAGCATGGTGTATATGTCATCTTAATCAAATCTTCAAAGTCTTTTAAGGCTATTCACGAATTACGTCACACGATTTTTTATGATTTTTTAATCACACAATGTCACACTACACCGACACCCTACTCGCCTTAAAGTGTGACATTATTTATGTATGGCCCCTGAATATTACAGTAAGACAATTATTTATTTGCCGGACAAATGGTACAAGAGGGGGTATACATTTTGTAATTAGCACAGCAGATCATATTTTGACGGTAAGTAAAAGCACAGACGACACGCAATGGGGGCTATTGCATGTCAAAAAACCCCTAGGTGGCGTACTGTGTAACTTTAACGTCATTGGTTATCTAGTGACGTGTTGACATCTCACATCAAAAATAACCAACCACCGTGTAGGACGTCTACCCGTACGCCATCTATCCGATTGTCCACACGCGTTAACCCTCATTGGAGTAACTTTTTTACAAATTCTAAACCGGCCGCATATTGTGATAGAATGGTGTGGTGCAATATCGAAGGTATCAGAGTACTAGGAGGAGAGATGATGAACGGCTAATAACGTAGACTGACATCCATTGCTGTCAAGGCGATGCAGCTGTTTAGCAGCTACGGGAGGTAAGGTCATCAGGAACATATCAGCCCCCGTCCCCCCATTGCTGAGTATAGGTATCTTCTTTATTTCGCCACCTCTCCCGGTCCGAACCGCGCGGTCACAGACTTTTTTGCATTGCAAACTGTGTTAGCCCAAAGAATTGCGTAGCTGAAGTGGCAATAAGCAGGGCACATTGCGAGGAGAACAGACGGCCGTTGGGGTGGGAAGGTCCTTGAGTGGAGGCCACGTGCAGGAGGCCGTAGCCGTGGCAGGCCTCCCACCAGGTGGACCAACGATCTAGTGAAGGTCGCGGGAGTCCCTTGGATGCGGGTGGCACAGGAGCGATCTGTGTGGGGAACTTTGGGGGAGGCATATGTCCAGCAGTAGACGTCTATTGGCTGTAATGATGATAATGACGAAGCTGTGTCGCAGAGTATTACCTGACAGCGTCGAGGTACCCCGCCGGCTCCGACGTGCCGGAGTGCTGGGAGCCCACGGAGATGACGGACGGGTCCCGGGCGCGCAGGTCGAGCACGCCCTCCTCCTCCGCGCCGCCGCTCGTATACCGCTGCTGGAAATTGGAAACATTACACTTTTAAAATGCATAGAAATAATATGAGAGCAAGTTTTTATTTTTAGAAGCAGACGGATCACCTGATGGGATGCCTACAAATGAACACCTGCAAATACCAGAGGCGTCACAACCCACCGCCGGCCTTAACGATATCAATGACAATATCGAAGTATCGGACTCTCATCATCATCATCTATTTGTCCATTCTTGGACATAGGTCTCTTCAACTCTCTTGACGACCTTGTGCCTTACTCATCCAATCGCGTCCTGCGATTCGTCTAATGTCGTGCACCCATCGTATAGGTGGTATCGTGGTGGTATCGTATAGGTGGTAACTTTGTTTCAAAAATCATTGAATTATCGACCTTAAGGTGACTGTCTAAGTGTCTAGTTTACAGGCCACTTTGTAAGGGACTCACGTTGTTAAACTTCCCGACGTGGTTGGTCTCCTTCTCGTCCTTCCTGTAGGGCTCCGGCGGCGGCTGCGGCGCGGGCGCGGGCGGCGCGTCCGGCGGGAACAGCGGGCGGGAGGCGGGGCGCGGGGAGCACGCGTCGGAGCCGCGCGCGCCCGCGCCGCCCTCCGCGCCGCCGGCCAGCCCGAGCATCTGCGCCGCGTACTCCCCTTGGAAGGACATGTCTGCACCTGGAAAATAGAGAAGACATAATTAATATTATATACTCAAAACTGGAATTCAAGACCAAAAAATCTACTACATGTTGCTACTGCAAAAAATGATCGTACCATAGTATACCCCTTTTTTCTAAAAACACTCGCTAATGTAATTTATTTATTGGTAATTTTGATTCTAGAGTTTCATACAAATCCATTCAGTAGTTTTTTACGTGAAAGAGTAACAAACATCCATACATCCATACTTACAAACTTTCACCTTTATAATAGTAGTAGGATTCAACGAACGAACGACGCCAAGAGCCTTAAATCACTTAACGTGTACGATTGGTCGAAAACTGATCTATCGCGTACTGAAGAACCAAGATCCATCTACACGCTGATTGATTTTTTCATGTGATAGGTAGCAGACGAGCAGGCGGATCACCTAACGGTAAGCAATTGCCACCGCCCATGGACACCTGCAACACCAGTGGAGTCACAAGTGCATTTGATGTTAAATAACAAAATGTCACATAACCATCAACTTTGAAGTTGGACCTCAATCTAACAGTACGCCATCTAGCGGATTTTTCACACGATATAGCCTCCATTGGCAGAAGACCGAATAAAACCGTCTTGGAACAAAATGGCGAACGCATTCCAAGACTCGCTAAGCCCGCGTAGTAAGTAAATTAATCATCAAAATTTTTAAAAAGCTTATTTAAGGCTCGGTAGCCAAATGTCAAAAGACGGAACGCTCATACATTCGTCATCTGTCTGTCTCTCTGTCGGTCCGTATGTCACAGCCACATTTGTCAGAAAATATAGTAAGTAGATGTATTTCATGAACCGCATTAAGTTTTTTCACATAAAATGGATAAGATAAATTTTGTTGTATATAATTATTTTGTTACTTCACTAGTATTGCGGGTGTTTATCAATCGCTTACCATCAGCCTATGCCACCTACGACATAAAAAAACATTTATTTATGTCTAAGAATACCAAATGCAGTACTCAACAACGAATCAAAGTCCATTCGTTTGGGGTCTCTATACAAAGGTCGCGTCCTCTAACCCAGCTAACCGGGTGACGTAACAGCGAGATGCAGCGCGCACTCGGTCAGCGGATCAAGGCGCGACTTTCACTGCGCCGGTCGAGGCCGGGGCGCCGGCGCCGGTGACTCAAGCGCATGCGCGGACGGGGCTTCACACACGGCGGGTAGCGGGACCATAGCCAGTCATAACATAAATGACTGGCTATGTCCGACCAGTTGACCGGTTCCTTGGAAAGGTATCACTTTGATATGCTTGGAATTGGTAAGTCTGTTTATTAAAGCGACTGCTTTCTTACTTTCACGACCCTGAACATTGGAATCAGACCATTTGGATCCAATTATACATTATGGGTATCTTAACAATTTGAGAGTTTATAGCAGGGATGAGGGAAACTACGGTTCGCGGGCTACATTGGGCCCGTGGAGCGTCCAGCGACGAAAGAAGTTTTCGCATTACTCCTCCCCCTCTCTCCCAATGTGCAGATTTTCCCCCGACGCCGAATATGTGGCAGAAATACGCACATAGATTTTAAGATTACAGAGACACTAACCAAATCAGCTCTCAGAGACAAGTGTATCAATAGACTTATCGATGTATTACTTCTTCCTTCTAAAACATTCATTAAAAACGATTAACTCCATTCTCGCTGTTATCACACCCCAGCTTTTAAAGTCACCCAGCATTCTGCAATTACTTGTTCATACAACTCCATTCAGACACAATGCGAGCAGATTCGGATCGCGTCACGTTTTATTTGCCGAGCCATTAGTGTCACTGGATACACCGCGGCTCTGGCCGCAAATGGACTGTGATGGCATTTAATCTTCATTTTTATGCAAATAGCATCATAGCATTAGCTCAATTGTTTGTACAATAATATACCTGCATACAAGAGTTCTGCGTAAGTCAAAACGTCAACTATCACAGGTTTAGTATTACACTTTTTGATATTTTTCATAGGTGGCAGACGAACGGACGGATTACCTATTTAATATGTGTTACGTTGACTATTTAGGGAGATACGTCGGAATTTTTTTCGATTACAGGTAGTTACATTTGAAAACAATGATTTAACTTGCGTATTTATTTTACATAAATTATTTATACTTTTTTTAGTCGAATGATCGGATATTCAAAGTCAATCCAGTCTCCGCTACCACGAAGCCGCAGCCTTACACCGCTGAATTTTGCAATCAACATGTAAGAATCCTTTCATGTTCAGTTTCGGTCTACTCAATCTAGGCCGATCCGGATCAGTCAGGCTAACTGGTAATTGATTGACACGTAGTGTAACACGTTTAGAGACAACTCACGATGCTGCTTTCTCTCGGTCTTTTTGCGCACCCATCACTCGGAGACACAGCTTTATTCAAGGACAATAAAACGCAGTTGTTGTAAAATGACTCGTTTATCGACCCATTTTTTCAAATGAATTCGAGATCGCGTTTTGTAATATAGTGGCGTGTGTGAATCTAATCCCTCCTCCCCGCTACTTTCAAACCGCGGCTTTACACCTCTTTTGCAATTAACTTGTCCATACAGCTCCGAATCCATTCATGCCCAATGTGGGTCGACACGGATCAGATTACGTCCATTTTAATCGCTCAAATACCGTGCGTGTTTGATTAATTAATCGTCCGGTATTTGATAACGGAGTCGCTAAGTGCACGGAAGTTATAGAAATTCTTTTAATATTTATCTTAATAAATATTATATGACCAAATATGGAAATATTCATTAAATGGAATAAAAAATGTGGTTCTATTTTCAAGAATAACATTAAACTTTGTCAAGTAGTTTGTAGTTTATAGCCCGATTCGATGGCACAATTGGTCTTGACCCTGCCTCATACGCCAAAGGTCATCTGATTGATCGACAAATTTCGTGTGATGAACACTAGTGTTTGTTCAGTGTCTGGATGTAGTTACGAGTAGGTATATGTATTTAGGTATTATATTTGTGTTTTCTCTATTGTCTGATATCTGTAACATAATGCTTAAGCTAGGTACTTAGTACAAAATCAAGTCAATTTATGAGAAGTTGTTTAAGTATTTAAAAAAAGCTTTTTGTTTCTCAAAGATGGCTTTGGATATACAAATTCAGTATTTGAATTTTTTTTTGTTGAATCTGTTGCAACCAAGTCTGTCCGTACCAAGGCAACACATTGCCTTGGTACGGACAGCTTCACATACAAATCTGTCAAAATGTCTTCATCAGATTCTCAAATGTTCAACCAAAATGGTTTAATATCTATCGAGGTATTGCCGCGTATTTTCTTTTGACTGGCAACAACATCAGAGACCTCTTTGATATCGCAGATATTCACGGGCGGTGATAACTTACCATCAGATGACGTTTGCTCTGTTTGCCGCCTACGATATCAATGATATCATATCATCTACAGGCCTTTATCCGCCTACTATTAATTCGGCCACCTCCTACATCAAGAGCAGACGATGTAAAAACCGAGTCAAACGCTAGACATGTGCGTTTGACTCGGTTAGAGAATGGCCTCTCTTTATTCGCAGTATAAAGTCGCAACAAAAATGCGCCGAAAGTACGTAATACGTAAGTAATTAATCACTAGATTGGTATCTATCGATATTTCTCTATCTCTCTTCGGTCGCGTCACATCAGAAACAACTGTAACTGAAAAGAGATTGCCCTGTGTATGCGCACACTCCGTGGTCCTTAGATATGACGTCAAGTCTAAGTGGCGAGAACCGTCCCTGCGCACACGCACGCATACACGTACAAACAGTATCGCACGCATTAATCATACGCAGACAATACCGTGAGCCGGCGCGAGCCAGTTTGAGCCGGTATGCTGCAACTTCACGTTTATTTACAGATCCTAATTTCGCGGATCTTAGGGCTGCCTACCATTCGTTACAAATTAAATTTTAAAAGTTTTTCTAAAACGAAATAGAAAAATGTAATGTACAAAATCGGCATTGCCCTTTCTTCTTCTTTAGCCTGTTTTAACTATTTTAGTGTAGGCTTCCTTCAGTATTTTCCATTCCTTCCGGCATTGCGCTGTTTGCATCCCGTTTGAGCCAGCCACTCTTTTCACGTCGTCCTTCCAGCGCATCTGAGGTCTTCCTTGAGTGCGTTTATTTCCCCACGGCTTCCCTTGAAGGATTGCCCTTTACTCTGTCCGATATTCTTGGATTTCATACTATGCCTTAGTAGCTCATAATGTCTTCCTAACCGGTAATACGGCGGTCGATCTACACGATCAGCCATCGACGCAGGACATTATAGTGTACAAGTATGTACGCAGACACAAGTGCACTCTCTATTCCCTTACCCTCATATTTCGATGGGACACCAGTGTGACACGACCGAAGGAGAATCAGCCGCAAGACCAACAGCTTAACGTGCTTACCGAGGCATGGGGGTACAAGACCGCCACTGAGAATTTCTGAACAGAAAAACTCAGGTACAACTTTTTGGTCCGACCGGGGGAACGAACCCGGAACCCCAAGCGCAAACGTCGCTTTAAAGTGCGACCCACTACCCACCCCACCGAGGCAGTAGTAGCTCATAGAAAGGATTACGTCACGCAAGATAATGCACAAATCCAGATCCCTCCAGCACAAATCCATAGAGCGCATTGTCGCACATTAGCCGCACATTTCGTGCATATCGTCTAATTAGACGTGTCGTGTCGACATGCAGTCCGCGTCGCAACTCGCAATGCTTGCACACAACGCAGACTGCAGCCGTGAAGCAGCTGCCTACTTGAAGGATCAGCTTATATACTGTCCCACTGCAGGGCAAGGACCTCCATAATAGAAATCAAGTTATCGCTAATATGATGGAATTAGGCTTAATCACCACGCTTGCGGATTGATGATCACAAACCCGAGCTATGTTTGAAAAAATCCAAACATTAATACAAAGTATGATTCGAATTTTTCCGAAATTGTTAATGTTTTCATAGCTGGATTTTATAAAATATATCTCATAACCCTCACAGTTAATATAAATCAATTGGCAGCGCTATGCTAGTATCGTCGCGATGTCATCTTAAGTTTAACAAACTTATTTTGGTTCACTTTAGATTGAGGAAGTTCGCCAAATTCTACTAACCAGATGTTCGGCTATCTTCACTATTTATGGAAACGGCTCTTAGCGAGAGACGGAAGATTAAGAAACAAAGTGCAAAACACAGTTTTCCTCACTGTCGTCCCTCCCAGTACGCCCTGCAACAATGTTGTTGCAACCGAACGCCGTGCTCCATGCAAATGTACGAATGCAGTCGTTATACCCTTTCCAGAGACCCGCAGTGCAACAACAAAACCATTTATGGCACCAACTCACTAAGGCCCTGTACTGTAACACTTCTGGTTCCATTGTCAACGCCGTTATAGAAATTGTATCTTGTATCTTTCTTTAATCTGCGTGTGTTAATCTTTATAAGGTAATCTTTATTATCACATCTTCCGTTACCATGAAACGGTATTTTAGTCAGCTATCAAGGTTAAGATATAGATAGATCTTTCATGATTTCCTATTTTAATTTTATAAGAATTATTACAAGCAGAAATATAAACGCGACTGAGTGCTAGGAGGACTTGTCCAGGAGGAAAATTTAAGTAAGAATTGGTGTGATTTAAGTATCTTATAAATAAACTGAGGTTTCTCGTTACTTAAAATATCACTGTTATTTTTGACTAGCAATAAAATACTGTCCGTTTATTACAGTGTTTGCAAAATGTGCAATAAAAGTAAACATACTCACCCACTTATATTCCTCAAAAGTTTCTGACTACTGTATTTCATTTGCATTCGATCCTTTTTCGTTAAAAGTGGGTAGATTCTTATTAGATTATACCATTTTGGAAAGTATCTGTTTTTATTCGATTGTTCATGTAACTACTGACCTCTATTTATCAGGAAATGATCCTCTAAGAGAGATATCAAAAAACACTAAAAATACCAGAACATTAAAATGCAAACAAGCGCAATTAACACACAGCCAATTTCAAACCATTTCCCAACAGAAATTTGCAAATGGAAAAAACGAAACATGACAACGCAGAGGAAGCATAAAAGCATTCCACAATTTGTAAAAGTTGTAAAAATTTGCATACAAATACTGCAGGATGTGGGTCATGAAGCAGCGGATAAAACACAATACACACTAGAATACGAGCGTAAATAGTAAACCGAGCATAATAATGGAACTAGGATTACCGTAAAAAGGACATTGGCTTCGGTTCAGCCGGAGTGATACCGCGACCTCATAGAATACCAATCAAGCAGAACCTGTGTCGTTTTGTAAAGTGAACGAGGGTACCGGAGGCCCAATCGGGGGGAACCAGCTATTAAAAGGGTACCTCATAAGTTACCCTGCAGGAGTTCAGTTAAGTATCAGCCTACATGTCCCACTGCAGGGCAAAGGCCTCCATCATATAAATCAAACCAGTTTTTATCGATCTGCTAAACCAGACGAAAGACAGTTGCACATAATTAACAATATTTTTGATAATTGTAAGAACTAGATTTGTCTCGAAACCGAGACGGCTCCAACTACCTCATTAGGATTTTGCAATAGAATCTCAAAGAAACAGAAAATCAAATAATATTAGTAAATATTGGCCATTTTTCTTTTTGCTATCGCTACTTTCAGAAATAGTGCAAGTATGGTAGGTTTAGGATCGATCCAAAAAGTCTGGTAGAGAATTCTAGGAATCAATCAAAAACGAATTAGCAAGTACCTAATTGCTACATTCATTTACTTTGGCTTTCCATTTAAAAAATCGAAACAAGATACTGTCAAACAAATTATTTCGACAAAAAATAGTGCTGCTTTAAGGTTCAGTGAAGTCTTTGTAGACGCAATAGTTAAAATAGTAGGTATATGCTGCAGACTATACATGTATAGCATAACTCCTACCCTTAGGTCAACATTCTATCTGAACATCTCATCTCATCTGACTCATCGGACGTTGTTCGTCTTTTATCTTCATTTAGCGCCGGCGGCACTACAGGTATGTCAAAACCAATTAATTACAACTCTTTTTTTCCTACCTCAAGCACCGGTGTCAGCCCTCGCGTGCTTGCGCGCAGGTCAGTGCGTCCTATATATATAACTTCAAAGCGCCGGCGCGCATAGCGATCCGCGTCAAATCACCCACCTCACCGCTAGCTTTCAGTCGCGATTGATCCCGTATCGACGTTATTGGTTTTTGATCCACCATAACCAATAATAACTGACCATTCATTTATATGAAGGCCTAACTCAAGTTCGTACAGTCACGCGCACTAATAAGTATACAACCTGATTCAAATATGAACCTTTTAGTCCTAGAATAAGAGTCGAGGTGTTTACATCTTATTGTAGACGCCTTTAAATACTTATAGAGATAAATGGACCTAATACAAACCCTTGTGATACTCCCTATTAAGGAATTTATAAAAATAGACAACTTTCTTCCTATAGAAATTAAGAATATGATCGTAATAATAATTCTTATATAAGCAGTCTAGGTAAGAGTGTTCGTTTTAGTAATGAAACAAGAATGGAATAAGTTGATGTTAAGTGAATCAAAAGCTTTGTTAGATTTCATAAATGAAAAACAATAACATCTTAGATATTATTATCTTTGTGTGTCAATTTAACACAAAATCTTTTTGACTTGGTCAACGAGTTAATTTTCATTGAGTCGGTACTAGTACCGTATGGGACTCATTCCTATTGAAATATTTTTTTCTTTACATGTTAGGCTACCATAACTAGTTCTAGCTGCTTTACAATTCCGCCTATTCCATGTACGCATTCAAAATCAAGCTTCATTATATCAATAAGTGTCTCATATTAATCAAATTAGTATTTGAAAGTACTAGACGCCTCAAATGAATCACTCTCACACCAAGTCTCGCATTGAGCCAGGGGTTGCGTCACACGACACTTGACCTGTGATCCGTGCGCGGGATTCGAATCGGCGTGCACGTAACACATTCGCACATGACACAATTAGTGGGAACACAGTGAGGTGGAGGCGAATGATTGTTTAATTAATGTAACTTAACCAGTGGTTCAAATTATATTGATACATTGTCAAAGATCCACCAGATGATGATGATGATGTTGTAAAGGTAAAAGATCAGGACGTCGAAATTACCTACATTAATACATTGTTAAGGATCAATGCAAAGGTAATAGAACAGAGCGGGTAACAGTTGGCATACCCACGCGTTGTTTATAAGGACTTAATTGTATTTTACCTAGACTTTTGACAAAAGAACTCTTGGACAATGAAGTCTGCGCAATGGTCGCATTAAGCGGAAGGCAGGGCCGCATATCAATAGACAGAATTCTGTCAAATCTCTTTAATCTATTGTCACATTCATGTTAAAACATGTTTGGTTTTCAATTGAGAAATTTTGACAGATTGTAGTAAACTGCAATGTGTATCATTATTATAGTTTAATAATTAAATATACTATGACTTTACTGATACCTTCGTTAATACTGTGCGTATGTCGTGTCTAACGTGTCTGCTAAACTGTTGGGACAATTTGAGCACGCTAACATATTAACGCTTTTGATTCTGGTTGCAAATGTTTCTATGCAAGATTTTAAGGATTATTAGATAGTGTAATTCAGGGTCAAAGTCATTAACAATTTTTTTTTCGCCAGACAATAAACCTGGTCTCAAACTAGGACAATCCCTGTACTATGTGTACCAGATGACATTAATTAACTGGCGGCATCAACCAGAACACCCAAATCCAAGAAAACTTAGAAAATGTAGATTCCTATATTGACTAGACCGGGAATCGAACCCGTGGCCATTCGCACTTCGGGCTAACACCTTAGCCACTGCGCCATCTAGGCCGTCGTTAGTAAAAACATTAGCTAAAGTGTACACTGAATGGTTTCTCATGAATTGGGTTATGTAGCTTCGTTCGTTTTGTTTTCTTGAACCCTCCCCGCCGAAGCCAAAACCTGGGGTCTACTACGCCAAACGATAAACGATATATCGTGTCAATAATCGTGTCGGAGCCTACTATAAGTTCCATCGTATCGACTGTCGTTAATACGAATCTACGAACGATATTTCTTTACCAGTTCTTACAAAAACCCTACTCTAACAAACGATACGAATAATTGAATTTGACAGCTTCACAAACGTCAAATCGACGAACAATTCCTTCGACGTCTCTGATGGTATCTTAGAATAAAACGAAAGTAAATTGTCTATACTTACGATAATCGATACAGAATATGATTATGTGGGATATATGCGATTAATTCGAACCAATGTCGTATCATAACGAATATATCGACATCGTTGGCGGAGTAGACCCCCTGGCTACGCCTATGGGAGGACCTAGGCTTCATCTTTGGGGGCGACACCCACAGCCACTGGGCCTCCTCCAATCTAATCGATGTTGCGCAAGATTACAACAAAACATACATCGACAAAAACACAAAGGAGTCTGTAGGCTGTATATTTCTGTTCATTAGGCCAAAGACGTTGAACTCTGTAGGGACAAAAAAGCAAACTGACCTCGGTTTACGTGGAATTACTAGACTCAATAGGTAACTACATACTCTTTTTGTCTTGATTCTTTTTTTTTCAATCAGGAAGTGTATTTAGACCAAGCAAGAAACATTTTAAAGCAACAAGTAAGCTCAAACTCAACGTCATTAGTGTGAAAACGGGTAAACCCGGGCGAAGATTAAATCTACCCCTAGCGTGTTTTGTGGCCGCGATACAATCTACCCTTTTTGTCATTTTCTGTCAAAACTATACCAGAAGGTAGAGATGTTTGACAATAATCGTTAATAATATAAACAAGATAGTTTTTTAGATTTTCGCGTTGCATAACTATAAGTGTCCGCTTGTGACCACGGAAAATGACATCAGAAACATTAGTTGTAAAAAAAACTAAGTCTCGCAACTAAGTTCTTCTACCATGAAATGTTACGAAATCTATGTAATGAAAGTTAGTAACACTTTTCTCTGATACAATATATCGACCAAAATTGTCGGAAAGAGTTAGGAGTGCTATATTTAGCTTATTCATTGTTTTGTTGTATAATTAAACTGACCATACATACATACGACACAGTCCAGTTTTCTGGTCGCCCGTGTCCCGTTGGCTCGAAACAAGCGCCAGCACGCAACACTTCCCATTTTGCGAAAAATCTTCCCCTTTTGTGACGAAAATTGACCCGTTTTTCGTTTCATACATGTCGATTAAACCTATCGATATCTGTGCAGTGTCACATCACTACAACAGGCTGGGTGTTAGTTTACAAGGGTAATGATGGAAATCCATCGTTACTAATGCAATGTAATCAGCGCAGTCGATCTACCTAACGCTGTTAGGCGTACCTTATCGCTTAAGTACTATAAAGTACTACCGCCGAAATGGCTATCGCTAACGTGCCTTAGCCAATGATATTAGGCTATTGAATTTGATCATTCATTTTCATTATGTAAAAAAGTAAAAGTAAAGTATCAGCCTATATACTGTCACTCTTCATAAGGAACTGAGGGGTCTCTATTAGTGACAAAATTTAGAAAATCAAGGAACGTCGACTAATCGTAAATCATGGAAGAGATCGATGTTTACGATAAGACCGCATAGGTACGTTATAATTACGACTATAGTATGAAGATTTGTAACTATTTGGACAATAGATGATCACACATCTATAACAAAGTTATAGGGGTAGAAAATGGCTTGGACTGCTTCGAGAGAAGAAAGGTACGGCTGTCCCGCTTTTTTCTGCTCAGTTTGGGGGGAGCACTAACTACCATGCTCGATCCAAACGAAAGAAGTTTCAAGGATGGTACGGCCGTGCCTTCTTTTTATTGCTCGATTTGGGACCGCCCTGCCTGATATAAACGAAAGAAGATTCCAGAACAAATTCCAAACTTTCCACCGCCTACTACATGCGTAGAGGCGATGTTGAATGTTATGCCACATGGAACGTTACGCGTAGCAAAACAAAGGCCATTGTTGCGTGGCGCAACGGTCAACAATGGATACCGAGAATGGAGACCAAACAGTGACGCCGGCGCAGCGCACAATGCCCGTGAAAATACTAGCTCCAAATACAGACACGGAAGTATCGATACTTCTTAGTATCGATGCCGAAATTTTACTTCAACTTCGTAAGACCGAACATTGTTTTACTTTTCACTATTTCTTTCCTTACCCGAGGTTGTCATGAGATCGCTATAAGCGATAAGATCGCCTACATTGTACTTGCATATTACCATAATTTAAGATTTGTAAACTTTGTGCAATATTGAGTATCCAAAAGTATGTCTACCTATCTATCTTTTTTAATGGCAAAATCATTGATTTTTTATTAAGACTGAGTCTGCTTGTCAGGGCCGTAGAAAGTTAAACCAGCTATATAATAGAGTGTGCTTGTGAACTTTCAGTGTGTGGCCACGACACCATAGACCCATGACTTTAGGGGAAAATACCATGACACCCCCAATTGGTCATGCTTTTGCTGAACGGCCAGATTGGAGAGCAACAAAGATACGATCTAAAGAGTGGAAGTGCTCAACTTGAATAATAATATTGATCTGGACAATAGATAAAATTGCTTATCCAGAAAAAATTATCTTTGATTTAAAAACCGAAAAAACATAGCAGCGAGTAGCAGCGAATCCCATCAAACAAATTCACAAGCAAATAAAAACGTTAGTCGCTAGTCTCAAAATCTTCGCGCATTTCATTCATAATAAATAACTCTTCAAAGGTCTTCCCTCCACAAAGAAATTTCTGACCGCAAAACCAGCGGGGCATCAAAATTATTTCTTAAGGGGGATCGTTGCGACCACAAACTCCGCCATTTGATTCCTATAACAGTGAAATGAAATAAAAATAGTTTATTCAATTTAGGTTCATACTGAACACTTATGAATGTCAATATGTTTACCACTGGTTCGGAATGTAGTTTTCTGCCGAGAAGACATCAACAAGAAACTCAGCAGTTACTCGTTTCAAAAAAAGTTTTACAAAAGGTCACAATTAATAAAATAAAACATAAAAAAATTCTGTAACTAATACCCTTAACTTTTTGTCTTTCAGAAAAGCATCTGTGATGAAATTACCCAACAAGGAGATCCGAAAAAAAAAGCGGTCAAGTAAGATTAGGACTTGCCCATGAAGGGACTAAGCTAACTTCGCTTGGACAGTGCTTAGAGGTATAGTTGTCATATAAAACTTTGTTTGTTACACTATTCCAAACTAAAATAAACTAGTATTTGTCAACGAACAACAATAAAAAATAGGCACTAAAATCCAGTATTGGCATTCACTATTTATAGACAACCAAAATATTGATTCACGTCACAAGATTCATCAACAAAAATGGCTTCCACAAATACAACTATCAAGCAAAAGATTTTATCTTCTATCTTGAATTTCGTCGCTAGTGGAACGACCAGGCCCCCTTAAGAGTATTATGTGTTCAGATGCGGAATAAGACGTTTTTTACGTCAAAGATAGCGTCTGGAGATTGTAAGCTAATCACAGACGCAAACAATGTACAAAGGGACAAAGGATGGTGGTTGCTTTGGAGGGATGCTTATGAAAGAAATAAGTGAAACTGGGCCCGTCTATCATTTCATACCGATTCAGAGTAGGGTTGGTGAATTAAAATGTAGCTACTTATATGTAACTTTAGTTAGAGCTTGGGCAGGAATCCGGG
This sequence comes from Cnaphalocrocis medinalis, assembly GCA_014851415.1. Taxonomy (NCBI): domain Eukaryota; kingdom Metazoa; phylum Arthropoda; class Insecta; order Lepidoptera; family Crambidae; genus Cnaphalocrocis; species Cnaphalocrocis medinalis. The sequence continues at coordinate 10,464,997 of CM026297.1, forward strand.
CCGGCTCCACAGTGATACCACGGCCTCATGGACGACCGGCGTGAAGGTCTATTTAAGAAATACATCATACTCCTTTGAACTAGTGCAGTGGTTCTTAACCTTTAAGTCATGAGGGACCATTTTACAAAATTCTGTCGTGTCAGGGACCACACACTTCGGACATGCGTCGCGGCGCCGTTTGCGTTGTGTTGACTCGACTCATCACGTCACGTCACTTCTTTATTACGATGTCTTCGCGGACCACTTGGAATGCCTCCAGGGACCACCAGTGGTCCGCGGACCACCGGTTAAGAACCACTGGTCTAGTGGTTCAAGTACTGGACCATTATCTCGGGGTCCTGGGTTCGAAGCGAAGAGTATGTTTCGAAATTTTCGAAACTCGGGATTGTGATCACCAATCCGCATTAGGCACGCGTGGTGATTAAGCTTAATCCCATCATAGTATCGATGACTTGATTTCTATGATGGAGGCCTTTGCCCTGCAGTGGGACATTACATATTATAGGCTAATACTTAACTTTTTATGAAATACATACAAAAATCCCAACGACTGCTTGAAATAGCATCACCTAGTTATCATTCACTCCACAGTTCCACATTCAATTCCAGCTTGTATAGTACTTCAAGCCCAATTTCCAAATATATAAAACCTGCATCGAGCCCCAAGCTAACATGGGAATAGCGTTCGTCTATTTTTCCAAAATAATGGATTCTGTATGTCCGGTATTTGGACACGAGCTATTTCAGAAACTGACCAAAATAAACATGACTTTTTAGGGGCGAGATCTGAGCTATAAAAGATTAATGGATGTAGCGAACAGAAATAGTTTGGAAAAATTGCACTTCGTTTTTGCAAAAGCTTCAGCGCTACAGTTGTAACATTCTAAATGTGAACGAGTGGATGTATGTTCGATATTAAATCAAGCATTTTAAATGACTTTAGAAACATGCGGATTATTTAAAAAAAAAGGAAAATGGTGCTCGAAAGTTACTAAACTATTCTAATCCTGAATCATGTTCTAAGCGTACCCCGGGCTACGAAGCGACAGCTTGGACGCAACCAGGAATTATACTTTGAGATGAGAGTGGTGCTCAAAAGCAAAAGTCGCTTCTCCTATTCCAACATAAAGTATTGAGATTCAGTTAAGTAGGAAACGAATAAAAAAATTACGTATCACATATCATTAACGCATCCGCATCTAGTGATGCAGATTAAAAAAACTAAAGCATATTTGCTCTCCCACTGCAGGGCACAGGCCTTCATCCCATGATTAATATCCATATATTAAGTCATACTATGATGGCTTTATCACCACGCTTGCCTAATTCGGATTGGTTATCACAAATCCGAAGACTGCCGATAAATTGTAAAGTGCATTATTTACGACAGATTTTTTTCTCTATCAACTGTGAAACGACTACAAATCCACGCATTATTTTCGACACATCTACATCACTAGCTCAAATCAACAATATTCGCTGAAAACTCGACTTTAATCCGAATTCCATGCCCCAATTCGTCTTTCATAAATTCAACAGCTACATTAATTTCTCTCATCCTGTACAAAATGCACAATAGTACAATCCTAATTCCATATTCCCCGACGGACAGCCCTGGCCACAAAACAAAGGGAGGGATTACCCCCCACTCTGCGGCTTGATGTGGTCGAGGAGGTGGGGGGTGGGGGGTTCGTCACGCGGACTCTAGCAGAGATAACGTTTAGCGACGATTTCGGCAGACGAGTGTCCATTGTCGGGGGGGTCGGACGCGGGACGAATTGAAATTTACTGGGATGTTGTACTTCTGGATGACATTGTAAATATTGGTCGTCGGATAGAAATGTTAGGTTGATTTTTTTTAAATTAGCTCACGGCGCTCGGTGATGGCGGAAAACACAGAAAACCCTGCACTTTTCCAGATAGTTTCTAAAACGTGTAACCATGATTCGGTTGGCCATATTCCACTAAAGGGTTGCGAAGGTCAGACGGCAGTCGCTTCATTGTAATCACTAGACTCCCCGAATCCCAAATCAGGAGTATCTATGGAGGTACGTGGGCACGGTAAACAGGAGGTGTTCGCTATTATTGCCTACCTGACTTTTATATCGTAACGAACGGATCACGTGATGGTAAGAGAGATTATTCGATATAGCCTAGTGTTTTCACACTAAGACAACGAACTCTTCGATATATAATGTCAGCTAGAGCCGACCTTCTGTGTGTATTTGTTTTGTGTAGCCAATAACGTGACTGATTGTGTGCATGTCCCGGCGACTCCGCGCAACTTCGTAAAGACGGGCTCCGGGGCGCTGATTCACCAAGGTACCAAGAATCCATACTAATATTATAAATGGGAAAGTGTCTCTGTCTTTCTGTCTGTCTGTCTGTATGTATGTTTGTCTTTCTTTCACGGCAAAACGGAGCGACGAATTGACGTGATTTTTTTAAGTGGAGATAGTTGAAGGGATGGAGCGTAACATAGGCTACTTTTTGCCCCTTTCTAACCCCTCATTTAGGGAAGTGAGGGGCGCGAGCGAAGCCGCGGGCAAAAGCTAGTATCTCATATATTGACCTGACTGCGTACTAAGTAGCTTAAGCACTTGTGTTAAAGATATCGGACAAAAGAAATAAATAGAAAAAATGTATTAAGCCACGATTGGACGAATATTTATCCGGGGGTAATCTATGATGTAACGCTACGAATGGTATGTTATGACAACGTAATATTCGTATCATGATTTCATTACATTATCAGCCTGGACACACATGGTCTCTATTACAGCACGATTTATTCTCGAATAAAGATTGGTCGAATCGTCTCTAAGTATGTAAGTAAGACAGCCATACATCAAGTTAGCCACAATTTGACTAATTTCCTTACTTGATAATTGTCGACTACAGGCTGGCTAGGAAGCCTTTTTCGAATAAGACTTTTTATATCGTTTATCTGTCTGTCACTTTTCCTACTCTTCTTGTATATTACGTCATAGCGGTGGTTTGGTATTTTCATATTATATTTTTATTTACTATTTAAATCTATTATTTATCTCATACAGTCCACTCCCATAGCTCATAATAATATTCCGCCTACACTGTATGACAGTAAGATGAGAGTCGATTGAAGAACTTTAACAGTTTTGTATACTTTGATGAGTGGCTGTACGTACATAAGTTGAAATGTTTGCGAACTAAGAGTCACCGAATGGCTGGCTGAAAGCGCGAATAATCGAGAATAGAATAGTTGAGGGGTAAGACCCTCTCCATCAGAGGAAGGTTAAGACACACTTTGGGTCGCTGAGTCTATGTCTATGTTAAGTATTATAGATTTTCTAATGTATAATTAAATATATCAATATTTCTTGAATGCACCGGCAGGAAACACTCACTTAGGCCACAGACCCCACGTTGATGCCTATTTGATTTATGAGCCTGATGAGAGTTAGTCATCAATCTCGCTCGATGGGAGAGAACATCAAGTCTGGAGTGATTTAGCGTATAACTGTTACTAAGCGACATCTACCTACAGCTAGCTTTAATGCATAGAGTATTAATGAATCTTTGGGGAATGCTAAAATGATTCCAATATACGGTAAACATTGAAAAAAAAAGTATGAGAAAGTTCGGTCGTGTCTCTTAACTACAGAATGTGTGTCTATAATCTTAAAAAACATAAGAGTTTTGAATTTGAAATTATCTATGCTCAAATTCATTTATTGTTCATTTTTAGAGATAATAATTTTGAATTGTATTTTCGAGATATACTTTTTCAACTATGATAAAGATTTTTTACATTTTGCTTTTGATGACAAAACCGAAAATTTCAACCCAAAAAAAAGAGTAAACAAAATAATGTTGGAAAATGTGGAACAAAAATATGATACATCAAAAACGAGAAATTACCCCTACAATACCAGCCAAATCGCTTTGACTGGCATTTTAGTGTCTAATTTCTCGTTTTAAAGAGTAGAAAAGTTCCCCAGTGAGACAAGTCACTTGGGGTCTTTGTTTGAATGTAGTTTATCGCGGATCGACGGGGACGGATTTACGAGACGGCGGCATAATAAACTGGAATGCGGGGCGATGCAGCCCGCCGTCCCGTGTCTGTGGACGTATACTTTAGGAAAGCCACGGTATTCACAACACGGGCTCAAATTGAACAGAATTTGATCGGGGGAGAACAACGCTTTGGCATGAATAGGCCGGTTCGACCGGATTGATAACAATAACCGCTGTGAAGCAGTGCCAGCGCCGTATTTCGCCGTGTAAGTGAGGACAACGGAGGGCACGGAAGCCCAATCGGGGGAAAAGAGGGATAAAATACTCGTATAGGTAGCGCACTTGTAACTCTAGTGGTATTGCGGGTGTCTATGGGAGGTGGCAAACGCTTACCATTCGGTGGAACCAAGGTCGTGGGTTCGATCCCCACCCTGGACAAACATTCGTGTCATCACACAAATGTTTGTGAACACTTGTGTATATTCAGTGTTTAAGTGTAATATAATGTATTTAAGTATTATATTTGTAATCCTCTGATATCTGTAACACAAGTGCTTAAGCTACTTACGGAGTTAGGTCAATGTATGGGATATTGTGTGAATTTATTTATCATTCTTTCAATTTCAAACAATCTATTCTATCTGCAGTCTATAAACACTCGTGGAGTTAGAACATCTAAGAATATAACTAAACGTTGAGATATTCCTGGAGGATGGCTTAGCCTCTTTAAGGCTAGATTGAATAGAGTGCCATCCCACAGCGTGTATGAGCACAACATCTATCGACATTCATATGTCTATCTAAAGGATACGCCTGAGATCTACGGAGTTGTCGTTAAACATAGATACATTGTATAGGAATAGAACCTGCAATAAAGCTGGTAAGACTTGTATCATTTTCTATTAGAATATGTACAATATGTGGTAACGTATTGTATCTTTTTCTATTCTAAATATGAACTCCCATCTTCCTTCTTTTTTGTACCCTCAATATGAATTTCGTCCATAAAGTATTACTACCGTAACAATAATGGATTTGTTATAATGAATAACCTAAAATGTTATCTGATTTGCGCAGTATGCTAGGTTATAAACACTATATTTTAGTACAAATATATTAAAAATTTGCACCGCTAAATATCTAGTAAAACAACTTTTTTTTAAACAAAATATCTAAAAAAAAAATTGGCAACCCTAATTAAAGCGCGTATTCTGAATGACCATTTACGCACAGCAAAATACCCGAATCTGAACACAATCTAAGACTGCAGGTAAAAACGGAGTGAAGCAGCGCTTGAGCTGTGTTTCATCGAGTGACTGAGGGTAACGGGAGGCCCAATCGGGGGGAAAGGGGGTTAAAAGGTTGGCAGCGCATTTGTCACTCTCCTCTTACGCGTGTCTTTTTTATGTAATAGGTAGCAGACGAGCGGGCGGATCACCTGATGGTAAGCAATTGCCGCCGCTCATGGACACCTGTAACCCAGTGGAGTTACAAGTGCGCTGCCAACCTTTTATCCCCTTCCCCAGGGGGGCCTCCAGACCCTCAATCACTCGACGAAACAACGCACAGGGGCTGCTTCACGCCGGTTTTCTGTGAGGCAGTGGTATCACTCCGGTCGAGCCGGCCCATTCATGCCGAAGCGTGGCCCTCCCACGGTTAGTGTCTATGAATCGGTTACCATCAGGTGATCCGTCAGCTCGTTTGTCACATACCACATACAAAAAAAAAGTCATCACTCACCGATGAAAGGCTTCCCATCCAGCCGCTTCATCCAGTAGAACCGTTGGCTGTGCGGCTTGTTCTCGCGGTCGTACTGCTCCCACTGCTGCCGGAGGAAGGTGTAGCACACGCAGCAGCAGCGGACGGAGCCATCCTCGTCGCCCTCCGCCCGGTAGCCGCTGGGCGGCGCGTGCGCACCCAGGAACGGGAAGTACGGCTCGGTGCTCTGCTGCGGAGATAAGTTTATGGTGAACAAAAGTGTATCAGCTTATATCTGTACCACTGCCAGGCGCTATCATAGGAATCAAATCCTCGCTACTATGAGGGAGGGATTAGACTTAATCGCCAACGTTTACCTCGATTTCCTATGTACTACCACCAGCCCAAAGAGATAAGACGCTTTTAGTATTTTAAGCCTTATACGTTATTATGATGGCTTTGGGGCCAAAATAACTCGTCCCAGCATTTAAGTTTTTTGATGGTTACTGTTTTAACCTCATGTCACCAATATTTTTTTGTTTAGTAAATATTATCACAATAAAAATATTGATTAGGTTAGGTTAGAATAGTAACCACCAGCAAAAAAATCTTGAAATTCTGGGACTAGTTTTTTTGGGACGAATAGCCACCTAACCCCATTATATATTAAATTCAATACATACATGCTGACTTACAAGTAAAAACTAAAGTATCAGAATGCTAGTCACCAAAACATGCATAGTCATAAATTATATCATAATACAACGGACATAATAAATAATAGTAGTAAAACTTTAAAAATTAGCCTAATCTTTTTAATGCGTCTTAAAAACTAAATCCCCTTCATCTCTACGTACTATACGGGACTACAATAATTTCTGCGGGAGAGACACGTTACACTTCCTAGAGCGTATGTCAATGAACTATTCCATATCATTGTCAGCTACAAATGAACTTCTGTGTCTATTTATTTGGTTATTCATATCCTGCTCTCGGAGATCCCTGCCCATCCCGGAGCCTCCAGATTTTGTTTTAGTTATTCATTAGATACTATATTTCAATCGGACCCTTTCAGATCAAAGTAAGCAGGGAAAAAACCCACTCAAATTTACTCAAGTGGTAAAAAAAACGTTTTATGCAAACTATTTTTATTTCCTTTAACAAAATCAAACGGTAAAAGATTGGTCCAATTTTTTTTCCCTATACATCTTTACGTTCGTCCCACTAACATTCTATTGTAGCCTGAAATATTCAGGCGAACTGTATCTCTTTGTGTTTCCCTTGAATAGATAAAATCGGAACATTGAAAAAATAGAGAAATGATTTGAAAGGAAAAAGCCGGTTAGGTTATAGCAACGACCAAAACTTATAATTGAAAAGTTAACATTCAATAAAACTATATTAGGAGAATGGGCGGGTCACGTTTATCGAATGGTCAAAATAGGACCATAATAACAAATCAATAGCAACCTGACAGACAAACAAATGGATCACTAGAAGGTAAGCCTATCTATACTATGTAGTGAGGTAAATTATATAGACAACCACCCTTGGCTTTTATGTAATCTGAAAAGACAAAATGAACATTTACATATTTTTTCATAGACATTTACTTGAATTAATTGATATATGTATATTGTTTAATAAAATGTTACCTATTTTGTATTTTGAAAATATTGTATCGGCTAATAATTATAAAACTAACTTATGACATTTCTACGCCTAATATGGCAAAATATGCTGACGATTGTATTTTACCCTAACACCATTTCTGTATTACCATGTTTTAAAGAAATAAACTATTCTGATTCTGATTCTGAAAACACATGCACGATGTAATCGATGCCCAGTGACTAATATCCCGAAACTTAGTGAGGGCGGGTCACTGGTTGATAAATCAATTGGGACAACATGACAAACATTGTTCTGATTCCATACTAAGGTATTTCCCTTGTACTATGGAAACCAGGAACAACGAAGGTATCACAAACTGCGACTGTTTTCTTTCCCCAAAGGCAATCTTAATTTTTTTCAGGGCCAGAGTATAATAAATAGGCTAATTTTGAGTGAGCCGGTGCTATTTGGAATAAGCTTACGAGCTTCTTCTCAATTCTAGGATGCGGTATGAAGCCAAGGACAAGCCCATTTTCAATAAAAAAAAACCCCAGACCCAATACAGATAGCTTAATTGACTGTACTAACACAGTATTCTTAGAATCAAGTAATAACATGTCAGCAAGTAAAACGTTTTCCTATCATACATAAAAAATGTATTTGTCTGGCGCCTCAAGTGTGAGGTCCGCACTCCACCCGCCTTCAGAGTTTAATTTCCGTTATTATTAGCCTTAACAGCTCGTAGGTTCCTTTATTATTAGCTTTAACCACAAATGTCTGACATTAGTTGATACAGTTTTTATGCAGGGTGTGTTGGTAAACCCTTTTAATTACTACCTTTGCGTTCTATTGTGTGTACATACTGTGCATAAAAACCAGGACTATTTTCTGCAGTTCTTTGTATTTTATACAATGTGTGTGCGGCGTTAATAAACAACTGGTTAGGATTTAGGATCCTGACGGACCGTTTGCTTAACGTGTTCCCCTTGTTCAAAATCTAGCACCTTATAGGCGTTTTTCTCAATAAACTAGTTCTCTACATCCTTTTGAATGTCTTAATAAAGTAATAACAGCATAAAGATACAACACAGATTAACCCGTGGGACGTGCGAGTGCACCTGCGCATTGTGTCATTATGCAGCACGAGAAAAAGCAAATTGGAGCAACATCGTCGCCATGGCCGTTTAACATTTTCCCATAACACGTTCCCATAGTTCGTTCAGTACAACATTGAGTTCCGCTTGCAACTTTGTATTAAAGACGTAGATGAAAGATACAGACGGCGTCAGATTGAGTTACCCCGAGCTGCTCAGATATCAATCTCTTTCTAAGAGAACTAACTACAAGACGGAAACAACAAATTGTTTCAAATTAAGCAGCGTCCGAAATAAATATTTAGTTAGTTTTACCTCGAATATTAGCGCGATTTGAAGTTTGAGAAAGTAAACATTACCTCTCCACTATGGATGTTAAAAAACGTCGCAAACTAGATGAGGTGTAGCAAGAAAGCAGACCTGGGGTTCCAAAGCGATAGTATTAGTCGCAAACAGGAAAACAAACCATGATGAAGACGATCAGAAAAGCGAAACTCCTTACGGGGCCGTAGCATACACAAAAATAATCGCTTATTTTGGCTTGTTTCTCCTGGTTGCACCTACTTGCTTTGAGCGGAATACGCTTTAACTCAGGATTCAGAATTTGGGGAATCTGGTAATGAGAATGAAGCGACTGACGTCTCATCTTCGCAACCCTTTAACAGGAGAACCAGGCCAACTAAATCATGGTTACACGTTTCAGAAACTATCCGAAGGGTGTAGTTTCTTCACGATGTTTTCCATCACTGCCTCAATGGTTGAAATACGCGCATAGATTTGAAAATCTAGATCTGAGAATGCGTCGAATTCGAACCTAAGCTAAGCGCCCATATTCATATGGGCGCTACAATCGCTGTCAACACACGAAAAAAGTAAGTAAATGAGTAAACATTTATTGACCACAGACAAGATGATACATCGAATCCTTCCAAAACGCTGCCAATGACATAATTACAATATACACTTTGTGCATCGCCGCATTGCGGATGTAACATATAAAACGTTGATATGCGAGTTTCCGATCCATCAGTTCGCGATGACACGTCATTACAGGCTCTAATTGCTTGTCGCCGCGGCTCCAATCGCCATGTTTTCGCATCGATCGTCGGTGTAACGCCGCCGGTTTCGTGTTTTGAATATTTCAGATTGTGTAGCAAATTCACAATTCCCAGATCTCATTAGGCGGGTTGTTTGTGACGTCAGTAATTTTGAGGCCGGGCGAGGTTGTTGTCGGACGAATATGTTTGGGTTTGATTATGTAACATTCATTTATTTCTTCTCGAAGTTGAAAACATGCCATATCTACCTAATTTGCATTTTACATATTCCATTTTTCAAAAACCGGGCTTATTTCAAGAAATACGAGGGATATTACGAGCATTTTAGAGCGAATCGCGCACCTACTAGACAAATAACAGTTAAATTAGGTATCAAATATTAACCGAAATCTTAAAATGGCACTGCCCTGGATATTTTGCGTTGACACAAAAACAACGAACTAACCCATATGGGGTTCGGGTTTATCTCATAAGGAATAACGTATAAAATAAAATTTAATTACATACTTGGTTAGGGTAGTAAATTGCACTACACTATATTTTTAATGCTCTTACATAGGGGTCACCTGGCAGACCGCCGAGCCACTCCGTGCGGACTGCGATGGTCATTTCATTTCTGAAAACTGAAGACTCTGAGCGAAACTAATTGGTGACCCCTGCTTTAACATATTGTTGATCAAAGTCACAAATATTGACTCTTAAACGTTTTCATTCCACGGATATTGCGTAATCAAGGTGACATGGAAAGAAAATATGAGGACAAAACCAATTGGTTAACATACAAGTTGTCTGATACAGTCATAAAGAATTACATTTCACAACTCAAATTGCTACAACAGACAAATTGCTGTTATTTCGCATATCCGTCATCATCATTCATGATCAAAACTACATTTGTCCCGTGAGGACCGTGATTAATGAACGAGATTCATTTGTCATCCGTTAGTACTTTTTGTTTTCTGAAAAACTATATACAATATTTTTTATATATCTCCATTGGTACACCTAACAGTTCCCACCAATCGTAATCGTAATAAATTCAAACAATGTATTAGATACAATAGCGGTCCCATGATAGCTCCTTGCATAAACACCTATCATTCAATCAAATGCCTCAGGCAAAACAATTTGAGCGTCGTCGTCCAGCAGACGTGTGACGAGACGAAATTGCCTCGTGTCGAATGTCAATCACTTTACACTAGTGTTCAATTGGTATCCAGCTGAAACTGGTTCGGGTGGCTGGTCCATTGAATCGGTGATAAATATTAACTGACGACCGCTCAAGGTTGCTCTGTTGATAACGAGGTAAATAACCATGTTTGTGAATATAATATTGGCAGTCTTCTGTACATAGATCTGTATATTTCGAGTGTTTATCATGATCTTGTTGTATTTAGCGAGGTAGAAGAATCTTATGTCATACTTGTTAAATGTCTATGGTGAATTATATGCTCAGATTATATAATATGCCATTTAGCTTCTTAAAAATATTATGTATGAAATAGGAAGATTCCGGAAATCTCAACTACATTGAAAAAATAATGCGATGAGAAATGCTTGTGACCTTGTTTTATACCAATTTCAGTAAATCTTAGTTCCCTTGATATATTTTTGGGATTTGTGAAGCCTATTTCTAGTTTATAATTATTTGATTCCCGAAAATGACGGTGATCAGATAACATACCATCAAATGAGCTGTCTGCTCATTAATCCGCTATAATGAAAAGTTACTCTTCATAGTAGACCAAAAACATAGAAAAGCATTCGTTATTAATTATGGCCTTTCTTAGCAAAACACTGGTAGTAGTAGAAAAGAAGAAGTAAGGAAGGTAAATGAAAAACTTGTCTAAAACGGAGCTGAAATGGCGAAGTTTCTTGCAAGTTTTTCATAGATGCGAAGAAACTAAATGGTAGCTTTAAAACTAATTTTCCGTGTTTCATACGGACGCGAAGTTTCGCGTAAACTTTATCGTAGAGCAACAAAGTTGTATGAACTTGTGTGCCACGTCGTGGGACACATACTAGCCACCACATAGCGGGGGATACGTCACGTCGGTAGTTATTTAGCTGAAATACCCGACTATTGCAAAGCAAAAGGAAAAGTTTAACGCTCGGGGTGATCAAAATTTGACCTCAACCACACCAGGTGCAAAGTTATCACGAAGATCTTTTTTTCTTTTTAGATAACATATTGCAGAGGGAATGGTGAACAGCTCAGGGGGAAATGTGGCCAACTATCTCATCCAGTCGTTCTCTTTTGGCAACAATCGTTGCCAAAGTTTACTATGTACTAGTAAGTGCAAATAAGCAAACGAGCGGTTATGCAAATCAGCTAAGGCGCACGGGTTGCATGGGGCTGTCTTCTCGCGCCTGTACTTTAGACACAGGTCCCTCCACCAGCCAATGGTCCTTCCTACCGTCTCGGCATACGGACCGAATCTTGGGAGACGCTCACCAGGTACTTGCCCCGGTGCGTTTCTTCACTCCCTATAAAGTCTGCGTCTCGCGCCTGTAGTGGTACTCCACTAGAAGCTCCGCTGAATGCATTAATTCCACAATGTGGCAATAGATGGCGTTGGGCGTCGATTACTCCGCGCAAGCGTTCGGCTCATGGAACAGATAGGTACCTGCGGATCGGGCTTGACGCGCACGGTGTACTGGTCGCCGAGCCCCGCGCCGCCGCACACGAAGCACACGCGCACGTCCTCCGACGCGGGCGCCGCCGCCGGCTTCTCGAGCGACGGCGACGCCGGCTTCGGCGCGCCGAGCGAGCTCTTTATGTACGCCTTCGCCTTCTCCATACCCGCGTCACTGGTGACAATGGAAAACAAAGATAAATAATAATTCTCATAACATCTCACACATAGGCGCTGCTTCACGCCGGTCTTCTGTGCCCATGGACACACATAACGCCAGTGGAGTCGCAACTTCTTCAACTACCCCCAGAATTGGGCATCCGGTACCCTCACTCAATCAACGTTATAACTAGCTTCCCTAAAATGGGGGTTAGAAAGGGCCAAAAAGTATCCTATGTTAATCTCCATCTCCTTCAACTATCTCTACATAAAACATCACATCAATTCGTCGCTCCGTTTTGCCGTGAAAGAAAGACAAACATACAGACAGACACACTTTCCCATTTATAATATTAGTATGGATAACGCAGGCGCTGCGTCAGTCTGTTCTTCAGTGAGGCCGTAGCTTAGTATCACTCCATTCATGCCCCTTAAGTTGAAAAGAAGAAATGACTCCATACAATTATTTTGTTTAAATATGTTTTCAGAGCATCTTTGTATCTGTGTGTTTTCTATACAAGGCATGTACTTCTAGCTACTATAGCGTGCCACAAATGTCGTTATTGCATGCAATGTATCAACAAAGACAACCACAACCGACGCCTGTTGAGGGCGCGTCCGCAGCCCCGTCCGTAAGGTTTAATTTCGTTTAATGAATATTTAATTGGTACACCCGCGATCGTGCCGCGATTAACCTAATACCCGATCAGCAGTCACGCACGATAACGTTGGTAGTCAAAGAGTACAAGAAATGGAGTTTATTTCGAAGGTGATTTCCCAAATCGTATGGAAGCTTGGCTAGGATCTTGTACAGTTATAAAAAAGGCTTAATATACCACAACACTTAGCATTAATAAATTTTATAATGGCTTCGTTTTCTAGTACAGTCAACAGCAAAAGTAGATGATCAAAACTAAACCTACTCACTATTGAGCGGAGTTCGCGTCAGTATGAATGAATCACTTTGAGGGTATACGGAGTTTGCGTCAGAACTGTAAGAATTTGAAACCATAGAGTTCTGACGCGAACTCCGCTCCATAGTGAGTATAGTTTTTGATTTTGATCTTCAACTTTTGCTATTGACTGTACAAACAAAATAAGAGCAATATAAGTTACATACAAAAACCATCATGGAGAGAGCTATCAACTGATTATCAAGTATCAAAGAAAACAAGCAGCACATGCAACAGATTTGCAGATTATGGTTCATGCTGTTTATTCTGTGTCGCAATATTGTGATGCTTAAAAGACAGATTAATAAATTAATTTAAAATTTGTAACAAGTACTTTGAATGGTTTTTTTGGTAATTTTATACTATACTTGATTTTATTGAAACACTGTACAATATCCTGGCCTGATATGGGAGATATCCTTTCCGTGAAAATATTTGGGTTAATCATTAACAGTTTTTTTTTATTATTAAGTATTAAAGTATTAGCATATCTACGTAATCTCATAAAAAGAGTTTATTACATTACAGATAACAATCCTTATAGATTTTGACATGAAAAAATCAGCTGATCCACACAAATGTAACGATAATAATAACGTATGAAGCAGCTCTTTTGGTTATTTTGTGAACTGTATAAGACCCACGCATCGGCAGGAATGGGCCGGCTCGACCGGAGTGATACCACAGCTTCACAGTATGAACGAGTGAGTCTAGGGGCGGCGGCAATCGGCTTACCATCAGTAAAATAGATAAAGATGTGGATATGGTGATCAGTAGATGCTGGTAAGGAATGTTTGAATTGGGATGAGACGTAGGAGAAATATTTTATTTTAGACTAGAGGCGGCAAACGAGCAATCGGGTCACCTGCTGGGTAAGTAATCACCGCTGCCCATGAACATCTGCAAGACCAGAAAGTCCGCTGCGTGATTTATAAGACGGTAAGTGTAAAGACGTGGTGAATCATTACATACAAATTATACGTAGAATTTATTCCAAAAAACTTGGCTTTCTTTACCCTATTCTACCTACGTCGATATAGAATACATAATGTAATTTTTGAGGCAAGATTACATACATTACTATTCTCAGCCTAGATGTTTTCCTGTTTGTAGCAGACATTAACACTGAATCAATATTATTGATAAGTTTTGGGGAAATCCTTATCATCATAAAGTATTAATACTTTTATGATTTAGCCAGTAGAAAGAAGATAAAGTTTTAGGCTACATGCGCACCTGTTCATTTCTGTATTATATTGTGAATGAAAAATCTATCTACACGGGATTGGTTAGTTTTGGTGTGAGATGTCAAATATCACTAAACAACCAACGACGTTAAAGTTGGACTTCGGTCTACAGTACGCCATCTAGTGGATTTGCCGCACACGATAGAGCTCCCTTTGCAACATTCAATATCATCGTAGCGCTCATTCCCGGGTTGCGTCCCCTAGCAAGCGCGAAGGTCAAAGCCAGCTTTCCAGGTACCACAAAGTTGCTAGTGACTTCGGCAGAACTGCATCTAAGTTCTAAACCTAATAAGCCAGTTCACCAATATATGCATCTACTGACCTTCAATCCCACGTCTATATCTATATACCCGACTGTAACCGATAGCTCCACCCGTAGACACCCGCAACATCAGTGGAGTCATGTGCGCTGCCAACTATCACCTCTTTCTTAAAATTGGGCCAGCGGTACTCTCACTCATTCATACTGTGGTTCATACAGTCTCACTCCGGTCGAGCCAGTCCATTCATGCCCCTTAAGTTGAAAAGAAGAAATGACTCCATACAATTATTTTGTTTAAATATGTTTTCAGAGCATCTTTGTATCTGTGTGTTTTCTATACAAGGCATGTACTTCTAGCTACTATAGCGTGCCACAAATGTCGTTATTGCATGCAATGTATCAACAAAGACAACCACAACCGACGCCTGTTGAGGGCGCGTCCGCAGCCCCGTCCGTAAGGTTTAATTTCGTTTAATGAATATTTAATTGGTACACCCGCGATCGTGCCGCGATTAACCTAATACCCGATCAGCAGTCACGCACGATAACGTTGGTAGTCAAAGAGTACAAGAAATGGAGTTTATTTCGAAGGAGATTTCCCTAATCGTATGGAAGCTTGCTAGATCTTTACAGTTATAGAGCCATTTTGGTCGCGCAAAATCTTTAAATGGTGTTACTGTCAGTCAAATCAGAATAGATGTTCAAATCAAAATATACTCATAGGGTTGGCGTCAAACCTCAGAATCCTTTAGCTATCGGAATACGTTACTGTAAGAATTGAAACCATCAGTACGGAACTCCGCTCATAGGTGGTGTTGACTGTACACAAAAAATAGCATAGTATGTAAGTTACATCAAAACATCATGGAGGGAGCTACCACTGATTATCAAGTATCAAAGTAAACAAGCAAAAGATTTGCAGTTTATGGTCATGCTGTTTTCTGTGTCGCAATATTGATGCTTAGAAGTCAGATTAATAAATTTTTACTTGAATGGTCTTTTAGTAATTTTATACTATACTTGTTTTATTGAAACACTGTACAATATCTGCTGATATGGGAGATATCCTTTCCGTGAAATATTGGGTAATCATTAACAGTTTTTTTATTATATTAAGTATTAGCTATCTACGTAATCTCATTAAAAAGAGTTTAACATTACAGATAACAATCCTTTAGATTAGACATGAAAAAATCACGATCCACCAATGTAACGATAATAATAACGTATGAAGCAGCTCTTTTGGTTATTTTGTGAACTGTATAAGACCCACGCATCGGCAGGAATGGGCCAGCTCGACCGGAGTGATACCACAGCTTCACAGTATGAACGAGTGAGTCTAGGGGCGGCGGCAATCGGTTACCATCAGTAAAATAGATATAGATGTGGGAATGGTGATCAGTAGATGCATGGTAAGGAATGTTTGAATTGGGATGACGTACGAGAAATATTTTATTTTAGACTAGAGGCGGCAAACGAGCAATCGGGTCACCTGCTGGTAAGTAATCACCGCTGCCCATGAACATCTGCAAGACCAGAAGTCGCTGCGTGATTTATAAGACGGTAAGTGTAAAGACGTGGTGAATAAATAAATATAAATAAATTCACACAACATCTCATACATTGACCTGACTCCGTACTAAGTAGCTTAAGCACTTGTGTTACAGATATCAGACAACAGAGGATCACAAATACAATACTTAAATACATATATAACACCCAGACACTGAACAAACACAAGTGAATCATTACATAACAAATTAATACACAGAATTTATTCCAAAAACCTGGCTTTCTTTTACCCTATTCTACTATAATAGATAATAGAATACATAATGTAAATATTTTGAGGCAAGATTACATACATTACTGTTCTCATCCTAATGTTTTCCTGTTTGTAGCAGACATTAACACTGAATCAATATTATTGATAAGTTTTGGGGAAATCCTTATCATCATAAGTATTAGATACTTTTATGATTTAGCCAGTAGAAAGAAGATAAAGTTTTAGGCTACATGCGCACCTGTTCATTTCTGTATTATATTGTGAATGAAAAATCTATCTACACGGTGATTGGTTAGTTTTGGTGTGAGATGTCAAAATATCACTAAACAACCAATGACGTTAAAGTTGGACTTCGGTCTAACAGTACGCCATTCTAGGGATTTGCCGCACACGATAGAGCTCCCATTTGCAATATTCAATATCATCGAAGCGCTCATTCCCGGTTGCGTCCCTAGCAAGCGCTTCGAAGGTCAAAGCCAGCTTTCCAGGTACCACAAAGTTGCTAGTGACTTCGGCAGAACTGCATCTAAAGTTCTAAACCTAATAAGCCAGTTCACCAATATATGCATCTACTGACCTTCAATCCCACGTCTATATCTATATACCCGACTGTAACCGATAGCTGCCACCCGTAGACACCCGGCAACACCAGTGGAGTCATGTGCGCTGCCAACTATCACCTCTTTCTTTAAGTTGGGCCTACGGTACTCTCACTCATTCATACTGTGGTTCATGCAGTCTCACTCCGGTCAGAGCCAGTCCATTCATGCCCATACGTGGCTCTCCCATCAAGTCACAAGTAGTTAATGATTAAAACTATTTGACTGTTTACCGACACCGATAAAGGTACTAACAACCAAACTGCTTACCGTATGGCGCGCCCCTAACCTGAGCCGCAGATAAGCGATTTGTCACGACCGATAACCGCCTAGGTTTTTATTGATCGACCGACAAATACTACCGCGGCGACGCCAAATTTCGACGCCACAAGTTAACACATAAAAAGTGTTTCGCAAATGTACGGTCAGTATCAAAAGAATCGTAACACTTTAGTACTATGTCAATGTACATTTTGTCCGGCACCTCTTGGAAACTGACTAGGCAGCTAGTATGTATGACATTGTAGGTACCTTTTTTAGGGTTGCGTAGTCTACAAGGAACCCTTATAGTTTCGTCATGTCTGTCCTGGTTCGTTCTCCGGCGTTACTGCACCGATTGCCACGATAATTGGTGGAGAGATGTATGTCTCATAATCCAAAAATTGGTTTTTAAAATTATCGAAATATATTTTCTTGTGGTTTAAGCTACAATAGACAGCTTATTTTCTTTTTTATGAAACATTATGGCAAACGAGCAAGCGAGTCACCTGATGGTAAGCTATTACCGCCGCTCATAGACATCTGCTACACCAGAAGGAGTGGCAAATGTGGAACCGGCTGCCAACAAAGGTGTTTCCGAGCAGATACGATCTTGTGATCGTCAAGAAAAGGGCTTCTTTTTCTCTTAGGAGCCGGCAACGCATTTGTGATGCCTAATGTGATGCGGATGTCAATTGGCGGGGGTGGTCGCTTACCATCAGGAGCAATCTTCTACTCGTTTGTCCGCTATAATGCAAAAAAAAGGCTAAAAGTGTCATTGTTCGCCGCCAGGACGTCTGTTAATTCCTCATTCCTGTTGATTTAGGCTCTGAGCTCGGGATTAGTGAGGGTCCGTGCGGCTGAATAAACAGGTGACGGTTTATCAGCACCGATTCTAACTGCTTATGGCAACATTCACGTTCATATTGACTTTCTCATAGTAGAATTAAAACATGTCGCTGCAAACATGAGATTTTGGGGTTCAGTTATTCTAACATTTAAAAAAATATGATATGTAGATGATGAACAGACGGATCACCTAAT
Source organism: Cnaphalocrocis medinalis (assembly GCA_014851415.1). NCBI lineage: Eukaryota > Metazoa > Arthropoda > Insecta > Lepidoptera > Crambidae > Cnaphalocrocis > Cnaphalocrocis medinalis. The sequence goes on from CM026297.1 coordinate 10,483,401, forward strand.
GTTGCGAGTAAGCGTTGTTTTATATTTGTGATCCTCTGTTGTCAGAAGTGCTAAAGCTACTTAGTACGGAGTCAGGTCAATGTATGAATGAATATGCTTTTGTATTGCACACAAAACAGAGGTATACAACTTAAAACTAGTTATAACAGGAGTAATGTACAACAAACGCGGCCTTATCACTATGAGCGATCTCTTCCAGGCAACCTTTGGGTAAAGGACACTTTATCAAGGTGTAAGGCGGTGCAATGATACAATACTTATATACTTATTAATGTATGAGTTGTTGTGTGAATTATTTCTATTTATTTTTATTTATTTTTGCCGCCCATAGACACCTGCAACACCAGTAGAGTCACAAATGCGCTCCCTACCCTCAACCCCCATTCCCCCAATTGGCCCTCCGGCACCCCTCAGCTCCTTCGACGAAACAGCGCTGGCGTTGTTGGTATCACTCCGGTCGAGCCCATTCATGGCGAAGCGTGGCTCTCCCACAATGAATTTTTCTACATTAACGTCGTAAGGCCGAGACAACAGACACGATAGAAAATCAATTGTTTTTGGCTCGTGTGAGGCTTTTGGGTCTTACGACGTTGAAAGTAACCCTACGTGTGTGTGTATGTCAGTACATCATCAAAAGCGTTTGCAGTACCGTCAAGCAGAGATGACAAAATTCAATCAAATTAAGTACTCCCATTTACATCGGCAGACTATTGACCACTGCAAGCCCCCGTGGGGTCCACAGGGGGTTCCATCCCTCCCCCCTTCATCCCCCATATACCTACAATACAAAGAGCCACAATTAGAGGCGTCACGCAGCGTGCCATATCGATCCGATTGTCTGTCCGTCCGTCATCTGATGTAGTCCTAGAGCTGGATCGATTGTGGTCAAGACTTGCTTGGAATTGTTACAAGTAACATAACGTTGTGTACGTCTTACCATGGGATTTCGCGATTCAGCATGAATGGGCCAGCTCGAATGGAGTGCCACGGCCTCACAGAAAACATGAGTGAATCAACGCCTGCACTGTGTTTCGTCCAGTAAGTGAGGGTACCGGAGGCCCAATTGGGGAAAAGAGATTTAAAGGTTGTCTTTACTGGTGTTACAGGTGTCTATGGGCGACAGCAATTGCTTACCATCAGGTAATCCGTCTGCTCGTCTGCCACTTATACATATAAAATAGTCCTGGTTTTTTATGAGAGGTGGCTTATGTGAGAGGTGGCAGACGAGCAGACGGATCACCTGATCTTAAGCGATTGCCGCCGCCCATACACCTGCAAAACCAATAGAGTCACAAGGTATACGTATGTATGGACGAATGAAGAATTCACAACACAGATGACATCTAATAAAATTTGTTGTTATCAACTAAAACAACATTAAAACCAACAACAAGTCATATCTTTTAAAGATTATGAGTTATGACACAATAGTCGTAATGAGAATGATTTATGATAATGATTATGGAAATTAATACCTCATTTGTAATTCTCAATCATATGCCACATTTAACTCTTTAATTAACTTGAGACATTATGTTGAGCAGTTGCTAAATATAGAAGCGCATAAAACATAAGTTTGCTGCAGAGACAAGCTCTGAATCTATCTTTAGAACATTCGAGAGTTGGTCTAGCTAGAGGTTTCACATTAAGTCAACAGTTGTTTGCGTTGCTAATAATTTAATACTACTGTTAGGTTTTGGGATTTTTGATAACTGATTTGCATCTTTTATAAATTACATATTTTATTGGTTCAACACCACAGAACATTATTACCTTCTCCTATTAAATACTCTATGGTTGAAAAATAAGAAAAAGAAACGTCATAATTTGAATAAAAAAATATAGCGAGGAATGAGGAGAACGGAGGTTTCTAGGATTAAAAGGAATTTAAGGTTATGTGTTTTAATTAACAAAATGCTCATCCTATTAATGTCTTCACAGGCTAACGCTAACACAACTTGTATAAATCAGATCGGTGCATATCTCTTTCCGATAGCGATAATAATTTTTATGTGGGGGGGTGTTAGCCCGCCGCACAACCCTCAAAATGCTGGAGGACCACATTCTACCTCGGTTCGATAGGGAAAATCCTCCGAAAAATGTTCGGTAATAAACAAGAAGCTGATGGATGTTGGAGTATCCTAAGAAATGCCGAAATCGAAGAGCTGATGGTGGACCCTAACATAATGGAAGAAACGAAGGCACATAGACTCAGATGGCTCGGCCGAGTTGAAAGAATAGTATCAGATCGCGGCGCTAAGAGGCATATCTAGAGCAACCTACTGATCGTCGACCAATCGTGGGTCCAAGCTATCGCTGGCGGGAAGTAGTGAACGCGGACCTGCAAGAATTGGAAGCAGAAGCGACGACAAGCTTCAACATCGAGACAAATGGCCTTTGTTGTACATTACTCCTGTTATAACTAGTTTTAAGTTTTATACCTCTGTTTTGTGTGCAATAAAAAGCATATTCATTCATTCATTCATTCAATGGCGACATCTCGTATCGGAGGCCAAGCCTCATTTTGGGTCGTTAAGCCATCGGAGTAAGCTACTTACTTGTGTAAATCACAGCTCGCCAGCGACGTGTCCCCTTATACCTAGGCTGGCAAAGTTTCTGCAAACCCTCCGATGCTGTGGGAGCCTATGGACGTCGGTGAGAACGTTGCCAGACGCCTCGCATTTGGCGGGACCATACCGCTTTTGTGCCAAAATGTGATATCCCACTTTTCGGGATTAGATGCACTGTTATTTATGCCTACCTTTTAAATCAAGTTTGATATTTTACACAAAGAGATGACTTTCTTTAACAGACAAAACCCACCAACTTGGTATATTAATGTAAGTATCATGCACTTAGGTACTCGAGTGACGTCACACGTTAATATTCGCAAAATCACTCTCACTTTCCTAAAACGTGGACGTGTTATTATCGTTGCCTAAAAACGGAAGTTATCAATATTATTTATTTAGAAACGAGTTACATAAGATATAAATACACAACTAGTAGTAATTAAATCAGATTCGACATTAATTCGCAAACTGAGTAAAAAGTACAGCCTATATACTGTCCCACTGCAGGGCAAAGGTCTCCATCATAGAAATCATGTCATCGCTACTATGATGGGATTAGGCTTAACCACCACGCTTGCGTAATGCGGATTGGTGATCCAAACGTAAATACGGATTAGCGGCAAACTGATACATAATTCAAATAATAATAGAGAGCAATGTTGCAAACCGTAGTGTATAACATAATATATTAGTAAATCAAATTGATCAATGGCCCCTACACTAGCTCGTCCGGCTGTCTGGAAGCGATGTCCTGTTTGTAACGCATGCAATTCTATGCAATTGTATACGTATGCGTTTGTAAAGGGGTTGCCATGTAAATAAAATCACCCTATGTCCAACTGCAGAGCAAAGAAGGCCTCCGTCATAGAAATCATGTCATCGCTACTATGATGGGATTAGGCTACCACCACGCCTGCCTAAGGCGGATTGGTGATGATCAAAACCCGAGCGATATTCGGAAAATTCGAAACAAACTTATTGCTCGACCCGGGAATCCAACCCAGGACCCGATGTCACGGCCCGGCACTTAAACCACTAGACCAACGGGCGTTACCATGTAATGTAATATTTTACTAGTGGGATCACTTACTTAGTTTTGCAATTAGTTCCAATCTTTGCCAATCGAAGGAGCTGGGTGATGGTAATTATACGCATATAGATTTGAAAAATCCAAAGGTGGCTTAGATTGGAACTGCGACCACCCGTATGGAAGGCGCGTCCTCATCCACTGAGCAAACATCGCTATATCATAACTTATGTAACTGTATTATTTGATGGCAACACCGATATAAACAGAATTGCAGACAGTTCCACATGACGGACTGCCCCGTAATCCACTTAGTATGTAGCCAGCCCGCACGTTTTGGCGATCGAAATTATTAATTTTAACGAAAATATTACACAATCCGTGCTTTTCGAGTTTATACGACGCAATTGATATAAAACTGTGGATTGATGAATGTGAACTGGATTAAGTTAATTCCGAGTTCTGCTAAAGTTAGTTTTTCCTGTCCACTATAATCTGGACAGCTTTAAGACAAGTGACAAACAGGCGTCTTCTAGGAAAACGCGTACATCCTAGACCCCATCGTCGCTTTCCATCAGCTCAAAAATTGGTTGAAATTTTAGTGTATTACAATAGTTTGTAGTCTTTTTCGATTGAAATATTATATTTATCCTATTTATTAGCCACCTTTTCGAAGTCGTGATTAACCTAATTTAGTCTCTCAACTTTAACCACAAAAAATCCACATTAACATAATAATATTATGCTTACTTTTTGCGCTAATAACGTCGAAATGGCACATCCCATTACCATCGGAGGCAAGAATCAAGAATCACGATGCAATTATTGGAGGAAAAACTCCAATCGACTCTCATAAGCGTGTAAGCTAACTGTACTCGATTGGTATGGAATCATATGCCATACAATGTATGTGTAATGGTGGGTATTTGGGATCATACGTCATTATTAGTCGCTAAGATTGCTTGAGAACTTGAGGGAAATTAAAACAAGTAAAAGATTAGACATACATGAGATTTATGAGATAGTCAAGTAATGAGTTTAAACAATGCTATGTTTTAATGGGTCTTTTTACAACCATAGAAACGGGTAACAAACAGGTCACCTGATTGGTTTATTTCCATTAATTGCGGCATTTATGCAACCCACGCTTTATTGCCTTAGGAATGATGATTATAAAGCATCAAAACACTTAAAAATATACTATAGTCTGGGAGCGTTCGTGTCCGAGTGGACACTAATTAATCTATTGCGACCTCCGCTCCCTCTAGAGATCTTATCCCAGGCCTACGGTCGTCATGAACCGTGTGATAGCCCTGGAAGCAAGCCTTAATATCCTCTGGGCTGATGTGGTAGCTGCCCAGGGTGCGGCTACTTGGGTGCCCGAGGGCATCGCAATGACAGAGGATGTGCATGAGTGTCTCGGCCTCTGCTTTACAGAATCTGCAGGTAGACTAGTAGCAGGTGTCCCTGGACGGCGGCAATCGCTTACCATCAGGTGATCCATCAGCTTTCTGCCAACATTAAGAAAAATCACATACTAGTGTGCGAATGCGTGATTTATGTTAACAATTTACAAAAACAAACAGCCGTTTTTACACATGATTGTGTAGATTATACTTGGCAGTAAACATTTGCCTAAGCGTAACAAAAACAAGACCATTGTCTTTAACGTATGCGCCGGCGCAGCTAAAAAAATCCTTAGGATTGTTCGCCCGTAGGTTCACACTATTCAAATGGAAGAATGTTGGATAACTGAAACAATATAAGTGTTTGCTCACCTCACAATAACTTTGGGGCTATTGAGAATTTGTTTAACCTAAATATGGCGTCGTTGTTCGCTGAACCAATGCTCTAAGAGTATTGGCAAAATATAAATATAATTTTATTTTACTTCATTCATCACAGAAATCAAGTCATCACTACTATGATGGGATTAAGCCTAATCCCATATAGTAGCGATGACTTTATCACCACGTTTGTCTAACCCGAGCTACTCGTATGTTCGAAAAATTCAAATAAAGTTTTTTTTAGCCTACATTGCATCCTGCTGGGCAAAGACCTCCCCAAAAAGTCTCCATTGGACTCTATTTGCAGCAATGGTTTGCCAATGGACGGAGGAGTGGTCTAAGTCATCGTGCCATCTTTTCCTGATAATTTACTTGACTGTACGGACACATCAATGTTTACCAACATATTCGATTTCCATTTTATTATCATTTTTACCATATACCATATTTTCATTTTATGTCAAACACGTTTGTATCAATGTTCATTACGAGCGGTCTCGATAAAATCGTTAGGTCAATAAAACGATAAACACAGGTGTTGGCGACCTCCGCTAACCATCGCCTCATTATCACCTCTTTGGCTATCTGTGTAATTTAAATTGTTTCAGTGTTCTTTATAAGTAAATAATTAAGTGAAATATCTGTCATACCTTCTGTACCTAGCTTAGTTGTATTCAAACTTGTAACAGTGCTCTCCTTCTGTGCTATTATTTAACTTCTTACAATATAAATACTTGTGCTGTGTATTCCCCTTCAATTCCAATCATTCCCGCTCCATCCTCATCCATAGTCTCGAATCTTTCATCATCATCCGCCCATCAACTTCACCTCATTTGCAGCGAACAACAGGCGTTTTACTGCGACAGTTAATTATGTCGAATATATGTATACTTAACCTATCAATATACGTCTAAAAAGGAGTTTTCCGATGCCTGTTCAAAAACTTCTCGATCTGTCCTGATCTAATAGTAAAGTAAAATTTAAATGACAATGCTATAAACAGTACCATACAATAGAGTACCTGATCCAGATCACCTGGTTCACAGCTACCTGCCCTTGTCTGCGGCGATACCATCTGGCACACGTGTAAAAGTAAATCGGTCTGTACAGAAACGAGCGACGCTTTACATACTACTTAAATCATCTGTCAAGATGCAAAGGCTTACTGCAATATAATTAGTCACCAAACAACCGCGCATTGATCGCTATGATTGGCAGCCTGCCGCGCAGGGCGCATTTCAGGTCAAAATTTGGTAATTCGTAGCAAATTCGCGTTTCACCCGCGAACGTCCTTTGTGCACGTACCTTAACGCGCTGTTTTTGGACACACCTTATATATAAGGTCTCTCATCATTTTGTAGCTGTCATCCTTAGTCACAGAACATCCTGTATCCGTTCAACATCCGATAGTAATATCAGCCTCTATTGGATTTTAAACAGGCTACATCCGGCAATGCTGAGATTTTGTGTCTGACCTAGTGTTGGTTATCGATAGTAAAAGAAAAATCAATAGCATCGATAAGTAGTTTAATGGTTTATTTTTTATTTCATAGCCACATGGCCCTTCATCGTAAGTGACGTTATGTCAAGTCGAAGAAAATTGCAATCGTTATTTTTGCATTCAACAACGCGTCAGCCATCAGAGTGAAGGTATCTCTGTTAAACAGAGAAAGCGAGTCTGTTTTCATGGGATAGGTATATCCTCATTTGTTATGGGACGCCTTCGTTATATAAGCAATGATGGAATTAATTATTACAAAATAAGGTCAACGACCACAAACATTACATTAGTATTGATATGCCCGCGGGATTTAGAAATTTCATAAATATTATATGTCGCCTCTTTACTTGAATAACGCGACAAGACCAAAACAAGTTCTTTTAGACTTGTCACTTGTCAAATAAAGAGGCGACGTGTAAAATAAATGTTAACCCTTATCAATTTTTTAAAATTAGTGTGTAATTAGAATTAATGTATAATTCAAATTTTAATCCATTTTTAAGCCTCGTTGGTATGTCCATGATAAGATTTTATAAAAAATTGCACACCTAAATACGGATTTAATGCAATGAAAAATTCCAATGAACGGTAATTGGTTAGTTATAAGCCATCTGGACAACGATGGCTCAAGCGTACTTTGGACTCCAAAGCATCGTCTTTAGGACGCAACCGGGAATGGCAAGGTGAGATGATGAAACAAAGCGTCGGACTGTCTATCAGCCGTCTCGTAATGGCATCAAGCCTGCAACCAGTTCGACCCGGTTTCCGATGTTCCTCCGACCGATAGCATTATTATCACTTAGCGGACGGAATACCTAATTAATGTTGTACCTATTTATATATTATATTATACTATTTATAAAGAGATAAACTCCATAGACATCGACAAACCTTATATACAAACCGAAAAGGCGAAACACTAGCGTGTTGCAATCGACACCCAGCGCCATCTATTGGCAGATAGTGGAACTACTGTCCCAAACCGAAATGTGAGTGGGGCCGCTAGTTAATTATAATTTATCTCTTTGTCATCATCAGGACGCGCATGTATAATACCTATAAAGTAATACACAAGCGGACTGTCCGCTTGTGACCACGGCTGCTGCAACGTAGCCGAAACGCCAAGCAGTAAGTACATACAATGTACTTAAAAATAAAGGTAAAGTCAAGTACCTACCTATGTTATTAGGTAAGTAATTAATAACTTCATGTTATTATAAATTTTAATAACAAATTCTGAGAAACGACAAAATCGATTAGCAAAACGTCTGTGACGAAATTAGAACGAGCCTAAGATGGGGAGACGAATCTAATTAGTGTTTCTGAGCATTATGGATGTATTAAATTATGCTAAAAGCATACAATAATGGATATACAATTACATGGAAAATTCCTTTCTGTTATGTATAATAACAATTTGGACTAATATCCTCACTTTACCGAAGAGACATTGAGGACACATAAAAACATTGTTCATACTTACTAATGCATAAAGTACCGCCATCTATACATATTATAGTAGTACGCCCTGACTTCGTTTCGTTACTTAACTTAGATGAGTATATTATAAAAAGATGGCGCTGTGAGTTGATTACATCGCGCAAATCGTGTTTTCGTTTTTATTTCTTGATAATCCATTTCGCATTTTTTTTAATTGGCCGCCATAGCCGATGGTTAGGACGACATCTTTACAAAAATAATTTCCTGCACACGTGTCGACTCGAGTCCCCAACCAACTCAAGCAATTCACTTTGCATATTTAATTAATTGACTACCAATCAGTACAATCACACACCATTACCCCTCTTTCCCCCTCCTCCACTCACTCCCAATACCAGGAAACAAAATATGCTCGAAAAATTAAACAAATGTTTATCCAACATTAATGACACGGAACGCCCGATCCGAAATCGACATGGCACGTCAAATAAAACGCAAGTGCTCCCCCCAAAACGGTCCTACCCCTCTCGAATCCCCCCCCTTTCTACCCCAAACCGCTCTCTATACGAATGTTGAGAGGTTTCAACCGAATATTATTTCTATCAATATCCTTTTAACATTTAGGGATGGGATGCTGGCTTGCTCTGTAACAGTTCTGGTCTCCAAAATAACATATAATATTACAAAAAATCACTGTTTCATTACTAAGTATTCATCATTTCATTAGATAGCGGAATAGGTAGTACACTACTGTGTACCGTTTACTTCAGTTTTATGGAATAGTTAGGCTGCATCAATATAAAAGGCTGGCAACGCATCAGCGACCTCTGTGATCTCATTCAATTGCGACAAAGATTACTTACCATCAGGTAATCTGTATGCTCATTTGTCGCCACTAGAATAAAAAATGTGATCCATTTATTTACCGGACACAGTATAATGACTTATAAATTTCGAGGCTACTATTAACAGATTTTGTAATAAAACAAAAAAATGCAATTTTATCCAAACCCAAATACGGATTGATCTGTCGCCGCGTTAAATACATGCCTCGTATAATACGATTACTGAAATCAAAACTTTAATATTGAGTCTCTACGTAGTTTATAACTTCTATTTATCTAATGAAATTTTGTGAAAATTAATAGTTGAAGTGCGTATTTCATGCCGATTATATTTAGAATAGTTCATTAAACAATATTAATTTAGGCCTGTAGGTACCTTATGCTTAAAGTCGTAAAGCCCAGACAGCACACACAATAGAAATTCAATTGTTTTTGGCTTTTTTTTTCGGGTCTTACGACGTTAAAATACCATCTATGATGTGACAGGGTTTGCGAAAACACGACACACCAACAACTTTAGGCGAGGTAATAAAACAGATTCATTTCCACAGAAGAAAGTTACATTTTATGACAGTGAACGTTAATCAATTTCGTTAATTAAAATCCACCTTTCAAACACTATAAAGTCGCATCTGAAATGATAATCACTGCGATGTATTTTAATAGGCGGCGGCAGTCGCTTCCCATCATGTAATCCGCCTGCTTGTCTGCCACCTAACACATCGTTCATTACACAAACCACTATTTTGAGCAATTTAATCATAATAAAGTCGAAAGCTTCTTTATTATAATAAATAGAATCCACGTATAAATTATCCTTTCGCTACAAAAATGTATTATTTATGTTAATTTTATTACTTTATTCGTCATGGATTTCAATAAAATACATCGGACACAATTGAAAACAAAATCGATTAATGTCACGCTCTATTGTATGTGACTAACCGGTGATAAAGCCCGGGCTTTGGCTTTTAAATCATATTAGGTAATGTTTAAAATGTTGTTGAGTCATAACAAGCATAAACATAATATTTCTTTCTATGACTTTGTAGGCACACCGTTATCTACTTATACCTCTAATATTAGTTGTCGGCCCTTGCGAGAATCAGCATTACAAACCGCCTACCTCAAGTTTTTTATTATTAATCAATAAATGTATTTTCTTTCAAACAGTGCCAGTCACTGCAGTTCAGTTACTCGGCAGGCTGACTAGTAAGCAGCACAGAACCGTTCTTACAGACAGTCAGTCAAACAAAGCCTGCAATATCTTGACACTCCGGACCAAAATACGGTCACTTTAAAACAACGCTCTTTGTTTTTTTACTCATCCGAAAAAGCCTCGAAGATTCCCTTCTTCACATGGTACGAAGAGTCAGAAGCCTTTATGGAGTATAAAACCCTGACATTAGGACTTAATCAATCACATGATAACGAGTCTATGAAATCACTTGATTATGTAACACCCATACAAATACGTCATGGCAAAGCACACATAGGATCTTTTTGCGACGTGATAAGGTGATGTTAACAAACAATAGCCTTATTAAAAATGAATTATTATACAGGACATTACTGCACCAAATGATATAACATTTGCACACGAAAGACTATAAATTGAATACATAAAAAGCGTAATAACATTTAATGATAGACGGATATGTCTTCATGTCATGTCAGACACATAAACCTTTACAAACAAACATGGCTACTACAATAAATAAATATCCGACAACATCACATACCTGAACTAAAAGTAGGTAACTTAAAAGCAGTATTGAAATCAACGAAGATAACAAAAATAAACTTATATCGATATGATACACCTGCTAATTAGACGGAAGTTTGTGCAGGGTTTCACGGTCCTTGGGACTTTAGACAGAGTCTGTCAAACGCACCATCATAATTATATAACTTATTTTAATAAACATATAATGTAAAGGTTTCCATTAGTTTCTAACTAGCAATCGAATAAATTACATGCTAAGGAATTCAACGCTTGCGTAACATGTAGGTCGTTTCCCGAATTCATGTCAAATATTTACCTATGACCACGTCACGGCGTCACAGATATTGGAATTATGGAATATCAAGTGACCGCAGTCACAGCCCTACCTTTCATGTTACCTGCCCGAGTAACATGAAAGATTGTATTTTTAAAGAAAATTCATCAGAGAAAGAGAAATTATACTGTAACCGCGTGGGGAGTAGTACACGAAAAAGGAATTTTATTGGTCTAGCGTTGAGTTAAGTCGCGCACAAAATTATATGGCTCTACAAAAATGTTAAGGCGGTTCTTGGAAAGGTCCTCTCGTTTAATGAGCGCCGATATTATTGAGGGCAACAGTCGGGGTTGCCAGCTTCTTGAATATCAAAAATAATAATTAATATACTGTATCCTCGTCTTGTGAGGATAATTTACACAGTTATTTCGAATACCAAAAAACTATAAATATATGACTGGCCGGATAGCGCATCGTGGGTTCGATCCTCACCCTGGATAAACATTCGTGTGATGAACATTTGTGTTTGTTCAGTTCAGTTCACCCAGACGGGTGTAATTTATAAGTATGTACTTGGTTTTACCCATACGTTTTTATGGGAAATGACTTGTATGGCTTGCACGCAATTCTGCCAATGTCGACTGTTACAGAGACACGTATCAGTTAAAATGGAATTGACTGATAGATTTGAATAGAAACTCTTTAATAACCAAACACGGTGGGTTTGTCCTATCACTATATTTCCGCGACATTTCTAGGGCACTACTTTTGACGAATCTTTTGCTGTCTTCTAAGGAATTATCAAATATACAACAGGGCCCCTCTCGGTCCACTAAATCTTGATTTTACGCAGTGCTGAGTACCTAACTTGCAACGTGGACCTCAGCAGTGCTGAGTAACTTGCAACGTAGTAATAACTTGCAACGCAGTGCAGAGTCAGCACACAAAATTAGGTTTCTTCGAAACTGGAGTCGTATTAACAAAGAAATGTCTCATCCGAAGTAATTGGATCAAAAGTTATAAATTAGCACACTTTTAAAACTGTTCATGTTTATGTTGGTAACCCAGAAGTTTCAAAAATACCTAAGTAAAAATTTTACGACTAGTAATAATTTCTTCAAAAAGTCCTTGTTATGGGCCTGTATTCGACATTCATTAAATTGTTATAGCGGGGTATTTATTTGAAGGCTTTATACCAGACTCTTTTTAGTTAGAATTCGTTTGATTAGGTCTGGAAACAAAGACATCATTATAACAATCCTTAATATGACAAAATGTGAATGTCGTATACATTAAAACAACGTTAGTCTTTAATTAACATTAGAACTAGAGGCTCGCCCTCGTTTCGCTTCGTTTTGGTACTTAGATCAGTATCAACAGATGGCGCTGGAGGACGATTACATCGCGCAAGTGTTTCGGTTTTCTGTTAACCTATAAGCCTTAACGTGGACTATGAGATTAACTTCTTTATAAATAGTAAATACTGTAGATAAAATTAAACAAGTACTACATGACATGTCTCATAATGCCAGGTCTTTCAATCTAAAAAACTGACGATATACCTATACAAACAAATTCGTATGCATGTAAGGTACAATACAGTAAGCAACTTCAAGTTACCCCTCTTCCAAAAGTGCAGTGCAGAAATAGCACTTGTGTCTCATAAGAACAAGACAACAATTTACTCTTTTGATGTAACTACTAACCAGCTCCTCTGTTCTTATTACCCAGGAAAGGCGATTTCCCTTCGGTTTATCATAGATCCCAATCCAAAGTGCCATAAAAACAAAATGCCTACTAGGTAGGTATATAGATCTATTAAACAAACGTCAATGTTGAACTCAATGTCGTAGGTCACGAGCTATCTATAAGAATGTTTGTCTCGATAAGTGGTATTCAGAAACTACAATTACAAAATGGATCTTTAACTGTATAAACATAAGTATGAATATCGTTTGGGTGTTGTGTATATTGGTTGTCGCTTGATAAGCTAATAGTCAATGAGTTTTATAAAGCTTGGGGAGCAATAAATGCAGTGTCAGGTCTCGATAGGCCTGATATGAGAGCCAGTAATGTTTCGAAAGAATGACGTCACTTTATATGTGTTTTTTAAAGTAAATAATAAATAAATTCACACAACATCTCACACATTGACCTGACTCTATAATAAGTAGCTTAAGCACTTGTGTTAAGTAAGCCGGATTGGGCAAAAAGTAAGTTTCGATTTTTTCGAACTTAGCTCGGGTTTGTGATCGCCGATCCGCATTAGGCAAGCGTGTTTTTTTCCGAAGCCTAATCCCGTCATAGTAGCGATATGATTTTTATGATAGAGGCCTTCCCCTGCAGTGGGACAGTATATGTAACCCCCACACATCCCGTCGACAAAAATGGTCAAAAAATATTTTTTTTTAACCGAACTTATTTTGATAAGTCCTCCTCTTCCCATCAGTCGATAACGAGTTCCACTCGTTGGCTATTGCCATCAGAAAGGAGTAAAGAATTACTTTTAATTCTAACATTTTAGGGAGTGACTGAAACCCATGTAGGCATGAAAACCCAGTCATCGCGTAATATCCAGAATAGTTGGATATGAGCGACACATTCAGAAACATCACAAATTGGTAACAAGAAACTTGGTTCTCATTCGGTAACACCTATACCAGCCATAACAGCTGTAATAATAGTCTTAAGTAAAGTCTGAGAACCGTTCAAAACAGTGCGAACAAAATACATTAATGAAATTCAACCGAGACTATTCAGAGTTCATTGTTTACGAAACACAAAAAAAAATTAAAATCACGAGAAAAATATAATTTATCATCATCATCATATCAGCCCACATCCACCCACTGCTGAGTGTCTCTTCTCTATCACGCCCCTGTCTACGGTCCCCAGCCAGCCTCATCCATTGTTTCCCCACTACCATTACAAGATCGTCATACCAACGGGCAGGTAGTCTACCTATAGGACCATTACCGATAGAATATTCCTTCATTACCGGTCTTCAAACGCACATTCATAAACGTTCTGTATAGACTTAAATTGAATAAAGAATATTTCATCTCATTTCGTACACACTTTATGAAAATTTAAATTACCACAAACACAATTTAATAATAACTAAACGTCACTGTTCCAATAACTTTACTGTCGTCCATTCCAAAAGTGTCAAACTGCAATTCCGATGCACTAATCGGTTAGAGGTTAACAGTATTTGACACCTATCAATATTTACGAGTAATGCTAATTTTATTAGCTTGCAACACCTTACATTTTACGATGCGGGTAAAAGTGTCAATGATAGGTTTTCTCTTTTAGATGTTTCTAAGTAACAAAGGAACTACAACAACTGTAAACTAAAATTTAGAATTACTTTTCAACTACACTTAAAGTATGGGACAAATAGTATCCGATTGCTGCTGCCCATATTCACCCGTAACACCAGTGAGTGAGTCAAAGTTCGCTGCCAACCATTAAACCCATTTCTCCCCGGATTGGGCCTCCAGTCCCCCACTCATTCGGCGAAACAAAGCACAGCCGCTTTTTGACGGTCGCCTGATCCGTCTTTGGTCGTGTCACACTGGTGTCCCATCGAAATATGAGGGTAATGAAATAAATAGAGAGTGCACATGTGTTCGCGAACACACTTGTGCACAATATGTCCTGCGTCAATGGCTGATTGTTCAGATTGGCCGCCATAGCCGAAATATCGGTCAGTAGGACAATATTACCGAAATGCGGTTTCTGACTGTCTGGACAGTATCAAATCCGTAAAAGGTAACCGTGGGAGAGACACGCTTTGCCATGAATGTGCCGGCTCGACCGTAGTGATACCACGGCCTCACAGAAGACCGGCGTGAAGCAGCGCTTGCGCTGTGTTTTGCCTAGGGAGTGAGTGCACCGGAGACCCAATCGCGGGGAACACATGGCACATGTAATTCCACTGGAATTGCAGGGTGCCTATGGGCAGCGGCATCGCTTACAATCAGGTGATCCGTCTGCTCGTCTACCACCTATCACTTGAAAAGGTAACCCCAAGTGACCCCCTGTGTACATTATACAACTGATTATGATCAGCTCATTAGTAAACTCTCAACACTAAATTACCACATTCTAAAACTTAATTAAGATTTAAGATCAAGCCTACAGTTGTGGCT
This sequence comes from Cnaphalocrocis medinalis, assembly GCA_014851415.1. Lineage (NCBI taxonomy): Eukaryota > Metazoa > Arthropoda > Insecta > Lepidoptera > Crambidae > Cnaphalocrocis > Cnaphalocrocis medinalis. Next base: position 10,498,731 of record CM026297.1, read on the forward strand.
TCTCAAAAGCTGTTAAATTAACTCCTTAGTACGGCTTAAAGATGACTCCGCCAATTTAAAAGAAGGGATATCCTGGGTCGAGTCATCGATCGCCGGGGATTGAACCTACGACCTCTAGCGGAGGGTATTGGCTTGCGTAACTACGTGCCGCATGTAAACATTGCGGACGGAAATCAATAGAGATATTGTTGGTACGCGGAGCCCAGTGACTAATTCTAGTCTTAAAGGAGTTAAAGGTCTTATCTAACTAATACAGATTGGTAATCAAAAACCCGAGCTATGTTCTAAAAATTCGAAACATACATTGCTCGACCCGGGAATCGTTCCGGGATTTCCCGGGAAGCGTGGTGGTTAAGCCTTATTCCATCATAGTAGCGATGACTTGATTTCTTTGTCCTGCAGTGGGACAGTATACAGGTAGGCTGATACTTTTACTTATAAAACTTTATCTCTCTATATCTCTCTATCTCTCTGTTATAGTATTTTTCATCGCCACTCACAGGGCCCCTCATATTATGTACCACGCCTCTATTTATAGCCTTACTGAGTCAACACAAGATTGCAATTAAAAGATTTTTCTTTCAAGTCTAAAATTCATCACAATTAATTAAAATCAAATGACAGCGCTACTGGACCGAACAAGTGCTCTTAAAGGCTCTACAATCAAACGATTCCAAACAATCACAAAAACATGAATTCACTTTTTATGACGCCTTCAAGTTTTCCACTTACGAAAGAGCGATGTCCTACAAAAACCTACAAAGTTAGTCCTGTTTAGAAGCGGCTGAGCATAGTTTAAGTTGCAAGTCTACGGGTTTGATGTCCGACGAGCGAGGGTCGGAGTACACACGGCGACACGTGGAGTCTCCCTTTTAGGACTTTGGTAAGTCCTTATGTCTGAGACACAAGAGCTATTTTTGCAATGCGCTATCTTGACATGTCGTCGACTGTACGTACAGTTGACGAAGTTTACTTTAGACCACTTTTTGTGTAGCCAGAGCTCTGCGGGAGGTCGAGAACTTTGTCAGCTGTGTTACTAAACATCGGAGTAGTTGAAGAGAAATCGATTGCATTATGTTATAAAAGTTTCAATGTTTAGTTGCGAATTGAACCTGCTTTTAATTTTTAATCTTTATATTTTCCCGACAGTTAAAAAGGTGCTAGCAGCCCTGTCCTAATATCAAGACGAGAAAAAAAGCGGCAAAGGTTGTTCTCTCTTCTTTCGAAGCAACTCAGGTCAGAAAACTGTGAAATGTGGTGAAACTTTAGGGAAGGCCTTTGCCCAGCAGTGGCACACGATCGCCTCCTAATAATTTTCCTCCAACCGATATTCGGCTACGGCAGCCAATCTTAAAAATCAGCCACGTACACAGGATATATTATAGTGCTCAAGTGTGTGTCGAGTCGACTTCATGGAACGCACAACCAATAGGAGAACACAGATTACAGTCGACATTCCTTATCTTGTTCTCCTATTGGTCTGTGCGTTCCATGAAGTCGACTTGACATAGAAGGCGAAAACCGAGAATATGCCTCCAGTGTGACACGACCGAAGAGAGATTGGCCTCCTAATAGTAACAATATGTCAGGTCATTTTCGACCGCCCATAACTTCGATGTGTATAAAGCTAGAAGCCACTTTTAATAACCAAGCATTGTATTGCAGCGCACGCGCCTCGCGCAGGTTTTATCCCCTACAATTAACTACAATGTTGCAATGGCGACGTCCAATGAAGAATGTCGACAAATATAGTCCGAGCAACTCCAAGTATGATGGACGTCCGCAGTCCCACTTTTCTGTAAGAACGAGTCTATCCCGTTCCTGTGGGAACGCGAGCGGTGTCCAGTGGATAACTACGTAATTTCAGGATCTACTTGTGTCTGAACAATCTGATAACCATTGCCATCCGTATAGGCAGGCAAAACTCAGGCAAAATTCTACACAATGTAAGTATCTGTTTTTTTTATGAAATTAATTTGGAATTAATGTTGAGGAGGTATTTAATGCATTAGCGATAAGTTGCCAAATGGCCTCCTGGTGTGGCTGAAGGATAGGCGGTGATCACTTACCGTCAGGTGACCCGCTTGGTCGTTTGCCTGCATGTCCCGTAAATAAAAGTTCACAATTCAGTTGGTCTGGTTCTCCTGTTAAAGGGTTGCGAAGATCAGACGGTAGTCGCATCATTGCATTGTAATCACCAGACTCCCAAAATCCAGAATCATCACCAGTCTAAGCGTACCCCGGGCTTCGAAGCGACAGCTTTGATACACTACCGCTTCGTTGTTCTTATACTAAGGTACATATTACCGTCTCTTCCAAGTCCCAACTGCACGGTGAAAGGAGAAAGTACTTACCTGCAAAAGAAAAAAAGACAATAAATTTTCGAGTTTATTGCAAACTTGAAGACATAAAATAAACGTCAAAAGGTGTGACAAAGCATTGAACGAATCGACCGAAACATACATCTCAGTGTCAGCCCGAACGAAGTCTGTAAGATGGCGGCATGCCTCGGTTAACACATTAAGCTGTTGGTCCTAGGCCTGGAGACCTATTTTTGAATTGTCGTCTCACTAAAAAATGTGTGACTCGCATGATTTTTGACATCCGCATTTTTGAATCATTCGAAAACGAGCGATTTGCAACGAGTGATGTAAACCACTCGTTTCCGTGAGGCGAGTGGACGCATTTACGTCAAATCACACGTCAATTAATATTAACGAGTTAACACTATACTTTGACAAGATTGGCGACACACTAAGCGAGTGATTTCAAAAATAGGGAAAATTATGAATCATGCGACTTACGAGACGACGTGACTTGCAAAACGAGTAGTTTTGTTTGGACGAAGCGAAAATTCAAAAATAGGTCTCCTGATGCCTTTTCAATCGTGCCAAACCCCATGGAAATATGACAGTATAGGAATTGAGAATGGACTTGTAAAGTGAAAAGCAAAAGTAGATAATCAAAATCAAAAACTTCATATTGAGCGGAGTTCGCATCAGAACTGTATGGTGTCAAATTCATACACGGTTGGTTATGGTTATCAATGGTTAGTTTTGAGGAAAACTACGCCTGAAAGTGATTCATACAGTTCTGACGCGACTTGAGCGTCAATGGCTTATATTTGAGATTGGCCGCCATAGCCTCCTCCCTCCGAACTATCGGCGAAATATCGGTTAGAAGGACATAATATTTAAACAATTTTTTCAATTAATCCAGACGATAATTGAAAAACACTTAAAACACGCAATTAATTCGCCATTCTCGAGTGTTACATCACAATAAACAGAACCGTACTCTGCGATCACGTTGCCAACACAAAACGACATAAAACGACACAATCGTAAAAACGTCACGTGGAAAACGATTCGCTTTCGAGACATCAAATTCGTTCATTACTAACGGTGTCGTCAAAGGATTGTTTAAGTGATACTTTAAATCACGCTCATACTCGTACCATAGTATCCATACTAAATTTATTTTATAAGACTACAGGTAACATAAGGGTATAATATATAGGGTTTATTAGTTTTTTTTTTATGTGATAGGTAGCAGGCGAGCAGGCGGATCACCTGATGGTAAGCAATTGCCGCCGCCCATGGACACTTGTAACACCAGTGGAGTTACAAGTGCGCTGCCAACCTTTTATCTCTTCCCCCCGAGTGGGCCTCCGGTACCCTCACTCACTCGGCGAAACACAGCACAGGGGCTGCTTCACGCCGGTTTTCTGTGAGGCAGTGGTATCACTCTGGTCGAGCCGGCCCATTCATGCCGAAGCGTGGCTCACCCACAGTTAATAGTTAATAGTGATCGAAGACTACCATATTATATAACTCCTTCTATGCACCATGATATTCATAAGCAGTTTAAGTAAGTCATTAAGTCAATCTCTAATTAGGCCGACGTCCAACTAGTTAGGCCAGCGGCCAAGTGGATTTGTTGGCCGCTTTTGGCTTTAGAAATCAGGATTAAAGAGTTTTACCTCCATACCTAACTACGAAGTAAACAACTATGCGTAATAAGAAACCTACACTTAATTAACAAGTAAATACTTAAACGGTTTAAAACCTCGTTGAAAAATATGTTTAGTTTCACACGAAAGATACAAATATTGGTAATGAAATAAAGATTTTATTTTTATTTAGCCTATACTGTCCCACTGCTGGGCAAAGGCCTCCCCCAAGTCCCTCCACCGATCTCTATCTATTGCCTATTTGTTGACAATCGCGTGGCAAACTGTTTAAGGTCATCAGCCATCGCTTTTGGCGCCTACCCCAATATCGGCGTCCATCGGGTTGCCATTGGGTGGAAATCTTCGTCCTTCTAGTTAGGGTCTATTCGGCAATCGTGACCACGCCCTTCCCACCTTCAACTGGCAGTCAGTTTCCTTCCCAACATCACTATTGGGTTTCTGAACGTTCTTATCGTAATAAAGACAAAAAAGATTTATGATTAAAAAACAAACAAAAATCACTACAAAACTTCAATTATCTAGGTGGTCGATAAATCGTGCTATGCCTGATTAAGGGTTATACTTATGTTACTGATAACTGAAGATCACAATTATGGGTAATATTGTTTATTTATTTACTAGCTGACTCGGCGAACTCCATTATGCATTTTTTTTTATCTTTCAATCCTTCTCTGGGCTTCCACGTATATTTCACGACCAAAATTAGCCAAATCGGTTCAGCCGTTCTCGAGTTTTAGCGTGCGTTTCCACAGAAGTGGAGTTGGGCGGAGACTTATAAAAATTACCAATTACATTGCTCATCACATCAGAGATGAGATGTGTAGTTTGAGCAACGTGATTGGTCAATTTTTACAAGTCTCCGCTCAACTTCCAGGCACATAATGTTCTCTTGGTTATCATCTTATGTTATGTTATATGTATTGCAAATAAATAACTAAATCACTCCACGCAGCTCCGCCACAAAATAAAGACTGATACAGAAGGCTGACTTAGCCTGATTTTGAATTTAGAAGAGTTCGTTGACATATGCTAGGGTTGTTGCCCGGCATGAGTAGGTACATGTACCTGGCCTCTACCACAGACCTCAACAGTTCGACAATCTTATGTCATAAGTTAGGATTAATGTGGTCGAAAAGGCCGTTAGTGCGCATGCGTGAGTACATGACATATTTTTAGCTCTTAGTGGGCAGTCAGCCTTCTGTGTCAATATTTATTTTGTGACTCCGCTTCTGAGGAAACGCACCCTTAAGCAGACTAACGGACAGCAAATCATTTTTATTTATATAGATTTAAACTTTATTGCACAAAGATTTGTTACAATAGGCGAAATGATTTAGAAAAGAATTAATGGCCAGGCACTAAGTAAACACTGACAACAAATCATAACGAAACGTTTCAAAACCCAATAAGTCGGTAAGTTCAGTGGCACGTGAGTGGAATTGAATTCGTTCCCACTCCCCTGCGGGTTCGTTTAGCAGCGGTCACGTAGCGTGTCGCCTGCGGCCAGACGTGGATATTGTGCGCGGACAAACAATACTCATGCTGGGCGATATAGATAGATACTCTTCATTGCACAAAGGTTACAGAACTCAATGCTATAGTCACTTATAAATACAATCTCGGCGGTCTGTTCGCTACTGGCGATCTCTTCCAGACGACGTTGGGGTAGGCCCAATTTGGGGAAAAGGCGGTTAAAAGGTTGGCGCACTTTGACTCAACTGGTGTTGCGTGGGGCAATCGCTTATCATCAGGTGATCCTTCTGCTTGTCTGTCACCTATCACATAAAAACAACTGATCTAAGCTCAGTCTAAAAGTAATTCCATAAGACATAGGCCACTTTATTACAGAACGAATTTGATGCTGTCACTTTTATAAAACTGACATAAAGTGAAAAAGTGATGACAGCATCAGTTTTAAAACAAGACTAACTATGGATCACGTTTTGTAATGGGAGGATTTTATTTACGACTAGCATGTTTATTTCTGTCTAGCATGGAATTAAGCTGCCTTCGTCAAAACAATAGAATTAATGTGTTAAGTACTTAAGTAAACACTAATTAAGTGCTAACTAAAAACTTAATTAAAAGACAAGACTAAAACGGCACTAATACAATAGTCATTTATAACTGCCATACTAAATGGTGTCTAGCTAATTTAGAAACACTTGTAGTGATCAAAATTTAAATTTTATAGGTAGGTTATTAAATCAATTACCGAATCGATAATTGATTTTATCTTCGCAAATCATTTTATAAATATTAATGAAGTAACATCTATAATATCTTCTATACTATTTATAAAGTGGTAAATTCTATAGATATAACGACAACAGCTTTTAGGTAAACCGAAATATCGAAACACTACCGCGATGTAACCGACTTCCAGCGCCATCTATTGCCACTATTTAAAACTATTAATGTACCGAAACGAAATGAGGGCGGGCCACTAGCATTAACATAAAGTGTCGTTTAGATGGAATGTAGAGTGATACCACGGCCTCCCAGAAAACTGGGTGAAACAGCGTCTGCGCTGTGTTTTGCTGAGTAAGTAAGGATACCTGAGGTTTGGACCTCAGGTAACCAAACCAGGAAAGAGGTTTTATTTGTCAGTGTACTTAAGACTCCACTGTCTTCTCGTCTACCACCGATCACATAAAAAAGAAACAACTTAAAGATAACCTAAGTAACAAAGGTACATAAGACTATCTCAGCTCGATTTCCATACACGTTTTTGGCTACATTATATTAACCCAGCTACACAGACATGACGAATGTGACATAAAAGGGACAATCCCCCGCCGGGGCATCTTTTGACATTTCGCGGAACGGAACTCCATTTAGAGTCCTCGTGCACGCAGGGTTGGAAAAAAACCAAATGTAAAAAGACAACTTCGAACCTCGCCGTTGTTTTCTGGAGACATCTTATAGATAGAGTCCATTGCCCGAAGAAAGAAGTTCGCCACTACAATACCATCCAACGAACAGCAGATGACGCTAATTTGACTGTTCCATACAAGACTGAACTGTGACTACCCGACCCACCTCCCAGACACTGTGGGAGAGCCGCGCTTCGGCATGAATGGGCCGGCTCGACCGGAGAGATACCACTGCCTCACAGAAAACCGGCGTGAAGCAGCCCCTGTGCTGTGTTTCGCCGAGTGAGTGAGGGTACCGGAGGCCCACACGGTGGGAAGGGGATAAAAGGTTGGCAGCGCACTTGTAACTCCACTGGTGTTGCAAGTTGCAAGTGTCCATGGGCGGCGGCAATTGCTTACCATCAGGTGCTCGCCTGCGACCTATCACATAAAAAAAAAGACAGATGCGTGCGACAGGGTCGCCGGCAGGCCCCACAGGGTCGAAGACCGCCCCAGAAGCACCATGTCGGGAGGCATCCTCTCCTGGAGCACACACTTCCCGCGCCATGAGTGACGCGAGAAGTAACCCGGGTAATGGGTTTACTCCGTACGCCCGAGCCCGAACATAAAAATTGCGAGGAATCTCCGGTTCCGTTTACAAGATTCAACATTGCGTAAGCAAAGTTTGCATGTCTACTTGGAATATACAACAAACCAAGGTGGTAAACTGCATGGTATTCAATACTTAAGTATTTTATACAAATTTGCACTCTTTTTTATTGTTATTGATACAGGGGAGTCAGTCAATGTAATATGTGTTGTGGCGTCCAAATTAATAAATGTATTTTCTTTCTTTCTTTCTTTCAATTGAGTGAGGATACACTGCTGTAAATAAATAAAAAAATCACACAACATCTGATACATTGACCTGACTCCGTACTAAGTAGCTAAAGCACTTGTGTTACACGTCCCGCAGGTTAATACATGGAATGGATCAACGAAAATGTTCTTGAACAATTTTAGTTGGGAAGTGAAATGAAAAATCTTTCTTTTATTTCACATCAACCGGGTTTCATTTTTCGCCATTAGTCTACGGAACCCTAAAAATTAAAACATTAAAGTCACGCCAGCCCTGGCCCGTCCCGATTTCGTGAAACCTAAAAAGGGTTGTTTTGTCCGCCGGCCCTGCCTGAGTTCGGCACAATGCGAGACGAGACGGCTCCGGCCCTTCAGTGATTACGTGAATGCGATGTGTTCAGAGCGTACGGCTTCGGTAATCTGGCTTTTGTGAGGAGTTGGTACATAGGTACTTGCGGTAGTCTCGGGATGAAGCTTGTCATATTCAAAATGACATGTATACTATTTATAAAGATATATCTTCTATAGACAACGACAAGGCTTATAGGTATACCGAAAACACGAAACGCTTGCGCGATGCAATTGGACACAGCGCCATCTATTTGTTCATTTCTGAATAACGATCCCGAAACGAAGTGAGGGCGGGCCACTAGTATTTTATATTTTCTTCTGTCCATGTCAATACAAAGTCTATATTTAGCCCACCACATGCGCAAAGGCAATAAATTTCTCTGATAAGACCAGCCCACTCGTTTCCTACCGCGATACTGCCAAAATGTCCAAAATCGTGAATCACGAATACGTGACCGACTACGTCAATATTGAGATTTAAGATACATACATACAACCCATGTATGAGTGATGGTAGCACGGTAGATAACGTCTTTCGCACGGGGGTTTATATTTTTTATGCGATAGGTGGAAAACAGACGGATCACCTGATGGTAAGCGATTGCCGGTCGTTGCATTTGATCAGCGCGACCCAAAGTACTATGACTTCTCAAAGTAAAAACGTGAACACTTGAGTTACGTCTAACTTAACTATAGAAAGGAAATATATATTTTTCCTACAAGAACCCCGGAAGTGCGCAATAACAAGGTAAAATGAGAAACGAAATTTCTCGGTGAAGCCCGTTAAAATTGTTGAATTGTTGTTCCAAGTAAAAAGAATTCCTTGCTGAAATTTCAACATCAACATTTAATAAATTTCTTACACAAGACAGAGCTATAATATCTTCATCATCATCACAGCGCGATATTCAGGATTGCGTCCAAAGGACGTAGGTAAGATTCTTCAACCCGTACTCATGTCTTCTCCCCACTCTGGCGATGAGGGAGCGTCACTGGGATATAGTAGGTATGCCTACGACCACTCCTAGAGTTGAGCCCGACTAACCCGCCTGCCCCCGGCAGGAGGGTATGCATAAGAAGTCGCAAGACTTCGTTGGCCCACTTCGGGTCAGCGGCATTCCCCAGCGTCAACAAAAAAAAGGGTACGGTTGAACCATGAAGCGATTGCTGTCTGACCTTCGCCACCCTTGGTAACACAGTGGATGTAAGTAGACCAACTGGATATTAGTAACACTTAACTTCTCTATGATTGTGAGTAGAGAACCTAATTTGAAGGCGCTCGCTACGACCGAATCAGAGTTCCCCTCTCTTTCACACGCTCTGTTCATGTACTTTTGTTTGAATGCGAAAGGTATATTCTCTTCGTAACGGGACGGCTACGGAGAGATACGCACTTAGATTTGAAAAATCCAGAAGCGTGTGCTTAAATCCGGATGACCCACGTTTTTGATCCACTGATCTATGTAGCTCTAGATATATTATGTAGGTATAGTTTATGACAAAGTCATTAATTTATAAGATGAACAATTTATTATGTCGATAAAACTGTTAAACGATTTCCCCGACTGCGCAATGTACTTAGTACTTGTACATTCACCGATCTCGCGTCTAGACTAAAGGTCTAGAACCATTACGTTTATCTATCGATGAATGATCCAAAGTCTCGCACCGATATTTAAGGAAACTTACACACAAGCGACAGTAAATAATAATAATACATTAGTTTATAATATCTCATACATCGACCTACCACCGACCGTCCGCGATATTGTCCAGAGGGCCTGAAATGAACCGGATGGTACCATGATATCGGAGTTCCCTCCCTGTCGTAAGCGCTGTGTGCGACCTTTGTTTGGATGCGACAGGTATATTTTCATTCGATACGGGACGGCTTCGTTACAAGCCACCAGGATCGCGCCGACTCCATACAGGGGCTCTGTGTGCGAAACTAATGAAGCGCCTATTTTTCTTCATGAATCTTCATGTCAGCTTCGGCGCGTGGCGCCCCTATAGCAATGGCGCTTGTGTGCGCCGCACACTTCGCACACAGAGGCGTCGCAGTTATGTGTCAGACGACCATCAGGACGGTGACTGTCGCCGATAGTCGTCAGCTGCGACACATAACGACGACTGCCTACATGCACGCATACAGTAATTATAGCTAGGGTGTGCACAGCAGCGTTGCCAACTCTACGGCTTTTTACGTATTTTAGGTCTTTCCTGGAGACCTACGACTATCAGTCCCGGAATCTACGTATTTTCTGTCAATTTGTACAAACTTGCTAAGTAACTTAATAACCAAAGTTATGTTGTCGCACTGTTTTTCTCACTGTCCCGGGGGCGCTAGTGTCTTTGTATATGACTGTATGGCCTGTGTGCTGTTTCTTTTAAACGAAGGTATCATACAAGCATGCGGAATAACTGATGGGGGCTACCCTACCCTGTGGCTGTCCCACAGACTAAGAATAGCCCGTAGGCTATACACAGCTTACGAATGCTGCTAGAAACTCCATGTTCGTTTGCAGCAGGTGATCCGCTTGCTTATTTTCCGCTGCTAGTATATGAAAAAAAAAACATTGGAGGAGGGCTATAACGTAATGGCACCGGTTTCCGACTAGCATCCTCTATCCGACCATTTTGGTTTTTATCCATTAAAAAATTTAAAATATCGCGCGAAAGCCGTGAAACCGAACGCATTCAATTTAGTTACTCATCGTACGTCAATTGTCAAAACTTCTGTTTCAAATGTCAACGGACACTCTGTCATTTCAACAAAAGCTACGCAACGGAGTAGTTCGTATCAAGTTGAATGTGAAAAAAACATAAATCTGTGAAAACAAACATCTGGGTTTTTGTGAAGAATACTCTGGTAAGTTTAGCATTTTTTTACTTTATACGTTTTATTAGTGTATTAACGCCTTAAAATTTCAATATGCAAAAAAATCTTGCTTATTTTTATATATTTATCGGCTAATTAATTGTGGACGGAATGAGGTGCCCTATAAAATCATAATATTCCGAATACCGACCACTTGGTCGGTAAAAGGAATTTTGCACGTTGTAAATAAAACTAATTTTCTATTATTCGTGTTGTTTTGTGAGTGTTTCGTTTTCATTTACTGATTCTAAAAGATATCTTTATATAATACACCTGTATGCGACCTATGATAACTTTAATGGATTTTTTGTAAAATTCGTTTTAACTTGCACTTTTTTTCGGTTTACTTCCTATTCATTTCCAAAGACCACTCTGGTTTTAAAACCTTATACTTTATGTTTATTAGACATAATTGCATAATTACAATGCTGTTAGATTTTTATAAGTGTGTGTGAAATAGAAACACGCTAAAAATTTATATAAATTTCGGTTTAGAGGACTTATTAGGCAAATATAGGATTGGTCGGAATCTGGATACGATTTGTTTCGCTTGCCCCTGTTTCCGTCCAACTCCGGTGCTTTTGGTTTCGGTGTGCTTGTTTAAAATTACATGTGTTTATTTCAGGTACATCATCATGAGTGATAAGAAATCAGAAAAGCTGCCGGCAAGCCGGTGCTGAAGGAACTTCGGCGTATATTTAACTCGGTTCTTTTCTCCGGGAGAACTCCTAGGGCGTGGCAGCGGAGCTTGGTCGTGTTGTTCTTCAAGAAAGGCGACAAAACCTTACTGAAGAACTATCGACCAATTTCACTCTTAAGTCACGTCTATAAATTGTTCTCAAGAGTCATTTCGAATCGCCTTACACGAAGACTTGACGAAGCTCAACCTGCAGAGCAGGCCGGGTTCCGACGGAGTTATAGCACCATAGACCATATTCACACAGTGAGACAGGTTATACAGAAGACCAAAGAGTATAACCAGCCCCTGTGCATGGCGTTTGTGGACTATGAAAAAGCTTTTGACTCCGTCGAGACCTGGGCAGTTCTCGAGGCCTTGCAGAGGTGCCAAGTCGATTGGCGATATATCGAGGTGTTGAAGTGTCTATATGACGCCGCTAATATGTCCGTAGTAATCCAGAATGGCCAAACCGAGCCTGTCCTGCTGCGACGTGGTGTGAGACAAGGAGATGTTATATCTCCGAAACTCTTCTCCGCTGCGCTGCAGGACATGTTCGAAACGCTAAACTGGAAAGAGCGCGGAATTAATATTAATGGCGAGTACATGTCACACCTACGATTCGCAGACGACATCGTCATCTTGGCAGAAACCTTACAGGACCTACAGGAGATGGTGAGCAGCCTGGCTGAATCTTCTAAACACAGCGGTCTTCGGATGAACTTGGATAAAACCAAGGTCATGTTCAACGAGCTCGTTGATCCGGGACCGGTCGCTGTTAATGGAGTACCTCTCGAAGTTGTCCAGGAATATGTCTATCTAGGACAAACGCTCCAATTAGGCAAAAACAACTTCGAGAGAGAAGCCAATAGAAGAATTCAGCTAGGCTGGGCAGCATTTGGTAGGCTTCGTCAAGTCTTCTCGTCACCCATCCCTCAAAGTCTTAAGTCGAAAGTCTTCGACCAGTGCGTCCTTCCGGTCATGACTTACGGTGCCGAGACGTGGACACTCACGGCTGGACTAATCCAGCGGTTCAAAGTCGCTCAAAGAGCTATGGAAAGGGCTATGCTCGGAGTATCTCTGAAGGACCGCATCAGAAATGATGTAATCCGACAGAGAACCAGAGTCACCGACATAGCCCACCGAATTAGCAAACTGAAGTGGCAGTGGGCTGGTCACATTAGCCGCAGAACTGACAACCGTTGGAGCCATAAGGTCCTTGAGTGGAGACCGCGACTCGGCAAACGTAGTGTTGGACGCCCTGCTACAAGATGGGATGACGACATTCGAAGGCTGGCTGGAGTGGGCTGGATGAGAGTGGCCGAAAATCGGGAGCGGTGGCGTGCATTAGGGGAGACCTATGTCCAGCAGTGGACGAACGTGGGTTGCTGATGATGAATAAAGATTGACATATGATGTACGTCCTACGTTTAGATCCTTGTGAATCTAATTTAAGTATAAAAGAGTTTATTTTTGTTATTTTTGGATCAAATTCCTAATAAATGCTGAAGTAATATTCAAAATGGTTGTTATTTTAAGAATTTTCACTCTATTTCTAGGTCATACAGTTGATTTTACAAGGTAAGAATTGGCTGGTCGGAATCTAGCTACTTAGTGGTCGGATACACGAATATTTGTAGTCAGCTGGTCGGAAAACGGTGCTTTCAGTTGATTTCCAGTCGTAACAGTTTAAATACAAATATATACATATATAAGTAATTATAAGAGACTATCATGTATAGATTTTCAAATTTAAGTTCGTGATCTTTCAGAAAAGCATATTTTTTAATGAGCTCTAGAGTATTTTCTTTATCTTTTGAAGGATTCATTTAGCGATATCAGTCAGTGGTCGGAATTCGGTGCCATTGCGTTAATATCCAGCAGCGGACGTCTATTGGTTGAAACATGAGGATGATCTGGGTGGCATACTATCGCTCGACAGTACGCTGCCTAGTCGGCAACCTCCAATCGCGACTGCACTCACAATTAACCTTATCTTCACTCGCCGGATTGCAATAATTGCAGCTCTTCGCCCCTATAACCGAGATAGCCGTAATCGATTCATTAGGCCGGTACTAAGTGGGTAGCTTTCGTTTACTCACTTGTTAAAGTTTGATTACGAATGAAATATTTTGTATCGGCTGTGCTGCGCGGTTTCACCAGCGTGGTGATAGAATTATCGTTATATTTTGGATTTTATACAGTATATATGAGTGGAATCCTTGAGTGGAGACCGCGCCTCGGTAAGTGTAGTGTTGGACGCCCTGCGCCAAGATGGGGTGATGACATTCGAAGGCTGGTGGACTGGATGAGAGTGGCCGAAAATCGGGAGCGGTGGCGTGCATTAGGGGAGACCTATGTCCAGCAGTGGACAAGCCACACTCGTCCACTGCTGGCAACCCACGTTGATGATGATGGTGATGATGATAACAGATATATATTTATGAATTGTTACTTTTAAGTGATTGCGCACTGCGCGATCAAAATGTTCGATAAACTTTTAACAACGTGGAGTTCCTTCAAACATTACTCCAACTGCTTTGTTATGAATGCCCGAAATATCTTAAGATATTTCATTAAAATTTCGTAACGTTTAATTGCCTCAAAAATGCAAAAGCAATCGCAACAGACACGCCAGCGGCCATAAACGAGTTTACGGCTTTGGTTTACGTTCAGACGAATTTTATCGACGTTATCTTCCGATATCGGGAGCGTGTAGGGCTGTCGACTTACCAAGCGCCAGTAGTGTATGATCATCATCATCAACCCGGAGGTACCCACCCACTGCTGCTAGTGTATGTTAAAAACTAGAAGTACACACTTCTGTAGAGTCCGCTTGTAACCACGGCTACTATAACGCAGCCAAACATCAAGCAGTAAGTACACAATTTATATGCTTAAAACTTAACGTCGCGTCAATTCCTGTCTATAACAATAAAGTTATAAATACAGACTCAGTAAATAACTATAAAAAAAATTAAATGTCTGACGAGAACTCACGCTTACAATAATAATTGTAACATTTGTAATAATGCGCACTGAAAAGGAGTGGAACGCCCTTCCTGTGTTTTCCGCAATCACTCTACAAACTAATTTAAAGCTATACTCAATATACTGCATCTAGGGTAAATTTGCTACATTGTAAGAATATACTGCAATAGGCTTCAAAATCAAATTTAGGGTGATGCCAAAAGCAAGCTTATCTCTTATAAAAAAAAAAGACACGAACATCCCATAAGCAACCCTAAGCACTTTTGATTTCCCTTGTTATGTTCTCAGGTAAACAAATGTCTGTTACAAAGATCAGAGATAAAAGCGTTACTTTTATGGTCTCTCTGAACTAAGGGATGTCTTTGGGAAGCCTTTGTAAAAATGTGGCTTTTCTTTCTTACTGGCTTCCGAAAGTTTTTCCAGACGACCCGTTTAGCGTCTGTTTAGTGGTTCGAGCGCCGGTTGAGACGCAAGGATCACTAACACAAATGTTTGATATGAAACAGATATTTGTGTTCGATCACGGTGGGTTCGGTGTTCCCTCGGTGTTCGGTTTCCATAGTTCAAGGCAATTATTCACCCCAGTGTGATGACTAAATATGGGAGCTATTGTGTGTGTGAAAAATCAGCTAGATGGTGTAGTTTTAGACTGAGGTCCAACTTCAACGTCATAGGTTGTTTAGTGATATTTTTTTGACATGTCACATCAAAATAACCAATCACTGTGAAGATGGATAACCTCAGTGCTACAGTACGCCATCTAGCGGATTTTACACACACAATTTAACGCCTTTTCAATTAGCTTCTGAAGGCGCTTCCACACGCTTGCCATACAGACCGGCAAACAGCATGCTCACTAAGCAATAACAACACAATCATGTTGTCACTTTCACACACCTTGTGTTTGTATTTTTTCCTTCTTGCCAAACAAACGCCAACGTAGGGGCGCGCCTTCAACATTTCTGTATGCTTGGGTGTCAAGCATGTTCGAATAGGCACAGTGCCCAGTGCCCTGGAGTCACAGATCTCAAGAAATAAAGATGGCATTGACAGTATGCTATTATAGTGTTTCGGTAAGATGATAAATGTTCGCCAAAGCACCAATCAACATGTCCCAAAATAGGGCATCATGTAAATATGACACATCAAAGGCAGATTCGTTGTAACCTAGACATTACGTCTGATTGGAGAACAATACATGACAATTTAAGACGGGTAAAAGTCTATAAAATGCGATACCAGACCCGAGTGACTATTGTTTTTTTTTTTCATTTTTGTACGCCCCTTGACTGAATACCGAAAACTCTCGGGTATACTGCAAACGCTTACTTTGATTAATGGAGAGTTGACGGCGCTTTTGTAACTCTACTGGTGCAATGTTGCGATTTCGTGCCTTCAAATGATGTGCCTACTCGTCTGCCACCTATCATAACACTAAAAGAACTAAACGCAATGACATCGCTCACGTACAAAAACTGTATAGCTTCTCTAGTGCCGATGCGTTTGCGCTCTCAAACCCGAGCCAAAGCAGTAACGCCAAGAGCGAGGATTAACTGAATTCTAAGGTAGATTGATGCCTTTGAGGGTGCCTTCGGAAACCTAGGCTAACGGGATGAGCTAGATAGATTTCGACTGGGAACTAGATACATACAAATGCATCATCATGTATAAGGTATAGCAGATCAGGATAGAACGTGCGTCTTTTCAACGAGAGACTTTAGGTTCGAATATAATATGGATTTTTCAAATGTATAATATACCTACTTAATATACGGACCAACACTCCGATAACTGGCAAAGAATGGGAGCAGTGGAGGCTATTAGGGGAGGCCTTTGCCCAGCAGCAGGACAATACGTGCTAACAAAAAAAAAAATGCCTACTTACTATATTTTTATGATGGGAGGCCTTTGCCCTACAGCGGGACAGTAACCTATAGGCTGATATTTTACTTATAAGAAAGTTTTAATCGAAATTGATTTTAGAACAAAAAAGCAACAACAACAAAAATCGAGGTTTCTATTGTCATATTTATTGCATAAGGTGGACGCAAACTTTCGCGATGTGGCGGCGATGACGCATAACATCGATTTCCACAAAAATGCCTGATTTTGCGCAAAAGTAGGTTCACCATTCGTTTAATGATCTTACAACTTACTTAGTTAAGTTATAATTAAATA
The DNA here is from genome assembly GCA_014851415.1 of Cnaphalocrocis medinalis. Taxonomy (NCBI): domain Eukaryota; kingdom Metazoa; phylum Arthropoda; class Insecta; order Lepidoptera; family Crambidae; genus Cnaphalocrocis; species Cnaphalocrocis medinalis. Next base: position 10,515,491 of record CM026297.1, read on the forward strand.
TTAAATTTCTTAAAAAAATCGACTTTTATAAAACATTTTTAATACAGGGAAAACCTTCATTGCCGCCATTGGCAAGATTGTGTATGACTCTAACAATATGGATGGAGAAAAATCTTAAAGCATAAGTGTATGCGAAGTCTTTCAACTCCTTGTGGGTTGGCAGGGCAAGGTGACGCCTCCTTCGTGTGATTTTTAATCTGTGCTTCAGCTTTCAGCAGCCTATAGACTGGGGATATGAGTAAAAAATTAAAGAAAAAATAATGACCAAACCAAACAAGTAAACGTGAAGCAGTGTCTGCGCTATGTTTCGTCCAGTGAGTGAGGGTACGATAGGCCTAAACGGGGGTTAAAAGTTGGCAGCGCACTTGTAACTCCACTGGCGTTGCAAATGTCTATGGGTGGCAGCAATCGCTTACTATCAGGAGATTCGTATACTCGTTTGCCACCTATCACTTTAAAAAAAATTAAGATGGGCAAATCTTGTTTCCACAAATCGTTAACTTGGTCATACTATTTTATCTACTACCACCGGAATTACGCAATGACCTTCACAGAAATATGACGAAAACCTAGCAATACTTCTGAGGGTACAAAAACTAAATGCCATTAAATCTGCCGAGCAAAAACCATTTGGAAAATTGGTGAATCATGCAAAAAAGTGAACGATGTGTTAGATTGCACATTTGGTATAAGATGAACAAGGTAACATGTTTTATTAGCAAAAGTGATGTACATATTCGACATAAATGTGACATCAGCGACTGCCCCGTAAGACCAGGAGGCCAATTCTCGGTTTTCGCCTTCTATGTTGAGTCGACTTCATGGAACGCACAACCAATAGGAGAACACAGATTACGTTCAACATGCGTTCCATGAAGTCGACTCGACATAGAAGGCGAAAACCGAGAATTGGCCTCCAGGCCCGCAATTTTCGTTCGATTTATCGAAATAGATATTTAGCGCAAAAACATTGACTGTGTTTATGCAAAGTTTTCGTGCGATATTCGCTATGTTTTTTCCTAAAACGTTTAAGTTTCCTCATGATTTTACCTCTCACCGCCGAGCACTTCCAAAGATATGAACCGTTTGGTCACGGAACCTTGTAAAACTAGGGGTGTCTTTTAGGATTCACTTATGTCCTATAACCTCCCATTGAAAAGGCACACAGTTTTCGAATTCTTTTTTTTATAGTTTAGAGGGCAGACGAACAGACTGATCACCTGATGGGAAGCGATTACCGCAACACCAGAGGCGTCACAAGTGCGCTGCCGACCTATTAAGAAGGAATACGCTCGTTTTATGTAATTCATGTTGTTATTTAAAATCTTCCCATTGCTTTCCAACGTTAAATGTCAAGCTTTCGCTCCATAATTCAATCAGGATCCTCATTCCGAATCCAATTTCCATTTTAGTGAGAAATTTGATTTATTTTTACCTCACACACACGCTGAAACATCAATACGCAGAAAATTTAATTATGCGTCTGACTGTACGCGATTTAATCAAATAATATTGCCAGTCCCGGCAAACAGGAATACACCAAGTAATATTACCAAAATACCAGCGCGATACGGAATGGCGAAGCCAGATAAAATGCCTGGAACATATCTGAAAGCTTTTCCCAACATTTTTTGTTTGGCTGATTAATTCTACAAAATTATTGGATATTATAAGTATCAGCCTACAGCCAAGGCCTCCATAGAAATCCAGTTGTTGCTACTACGCTTGTTTAATACGGATTCGGAAATCTTCGAAAATAGTTATGCTCGACCCGGTTATCGAACCTGGGATCCCGAGATCATGGCCCGGTACTTGAACCATAGACTATCAGGGCGATAAGTAGCTAGGTAAGTACCTACGTACAGCCACACATCAAAGTATATATACAAAACTGTCAAATTACTTCAATCCTATCTCATCTTACTGTTATACACATTAGGTTGAATATCAATTGAGGAAATTTTACAGGTTGTGGTTACCTGATGTGTTGCTGACTGTACCTATCATCTTTCACCGTCCCGTGAGATGACTTATCGCGAAAAACAAACTTCATGTCCAAAATTGGTAATGTCGTGTTACTCACGCGTGCCGACGATCCGCTATTTCTGGTGTAGGGGAAAAAATGGCGCTACTTATGCGAGAAGCCGTGCGTTCAATCTCCGGTCTGACGCTTCAGAATTACTTCGAGGCAGTTTCAAAGATATCGACTCACTCAACGGTGGAGGAACTACAAAGTAAGCTACAAATGAGAATGAAAAAGTGAACAGACAGGTTCATTAAAACATTTAATTGGCACGTTTTATTTTCCGAGACAATTACGGGAAAAAATAAAAGTGAAAAGTTTTAGTAAATATTGTAACATCGTGTTACTAAAATTATGCTATACTTGTGGCGTTTTTTATAGGTGACAAACGAGCAGACAGATCACCTGATGGTAGCGATGGTACGCCGCCCATAGACACCAGCAACTCCAGTAGTCACAATTGCGCTTCCAACCTTTCCCAATCACGAGACCTATTTGGGGTGCTAGGGGAAAGTTTGTTGCTTTAAGGTCCTTGGCGACTTCGTCCCTCTAGCGATATCTCGGACGCCCCACAGGACGGCATCCCATTGGTCGTCCCAGATAAGCTCTTTGGCCACTCATTCCTCTCCAAATCTGCCACGTCTCCGAGCCAGCGTATTCAGGATGATTTTATGATGGGTGCATGATTGGCCGGAATTAGCACAGGACCGAAAGAAATGGCGAACTTTGACGTCGGAGGCCAAGATCTACCTTGGATCGCTGAGCCAACGTAAGCAAGGGGAAAGTATGAATGCGCACTTGTGTTGCGAACTTGCGAGTGTCCGTCTGCTTGCAGCCATATGCTACATAAAAAGCCTACATCAAAATATACATTGCTTCCAAAAACTAGTCAATTCACGAAGTATAACCGCAACAAAACGTCAATAACCAGCAAAAGCCGGGCGCCGCGCAGCCAGCGCCCGCAGTTCCAAATTTTAAACCTCCACAAAATATTGTATTTCAATTTGATTCGTTGACCCAAATTTCATCAGCCGCAGCCAAAACTACGCAGGTCTGCTCTGATTGGTTATTGATTTATTTTAGACATTGTTTTAACTGCGGTACCTACATACATAACGTGGCCATTCCTTTTTAGCTCAAAACGGGACATCGTTTTTAGGGTAACCAAGTTGCAACAATATAAGAATAGTTAATATTGTTGAAACTTGGTAAGTAGATATACAGTCAGCCACACATCAGGTTACCACAACCTGTAAAATTTCCTTAATTGATATTCAACCTAATACGTATGACAGCAAGATGCGAGTCGATTGTAGACATTTGATAGTTTTGTATACTTTGATGAGTGTTTTGTGAACCGCATTAATTAAAAAAAAATAGAGATTCTACCTAAATAAAGAAAGACTAGTCTACACACTTGACGACCCGCTTATCGCATTGATTTGACAGGCCGGTTGTCTCAATATATTGCTCTATAATTTGAAAGGTAAGTTGGGCTAGCAAATTATTTGAACCGTTTCCAAAGACGGGACACTTTCTTGTCCTGTTGCTATGTTGACACCGGACAGACAACCTTATAAAGGGACTGTCCCGTTCAAAATGGGCGTCTAGTCACGTTAGATGTACATGGTGTAGGTATACGAGGTGTTTGATCTATCGGATTGATTCAGTAGGCAAGCTATCGATCATGTTGACTTATGGGGTAAATGTTGATGAATTGCGTAACCGTTTCGGACGAGGGCTTGTGTTCGTAACTCGTTATCACGCGTTGTTTACGCTGCTTATAAAACCTTGTAGTAAACGTTTTTTAAGTATAGATTAACGCCTGATATTATATAAAGTTGTTTTCTTTAAATGGGCTTTACTTTTATACAACGCCCCGTTGGTCTAGTATTTTATCCCAGGTTCAATCCGGGTCCAGCATAAAGTATGTTTTTAAAATTTTTCGAACACAGCTCGGGTTAGTGAACACAAATCCGCATTAGGCAAGCGTGTTGATTAAGCCTAATCCCATCATAGTAGGTAGCGATGACTTGATTTTTATGATGGAGGCTTTTGCCCTGCAGTGGGAAAGACATATAGGCTGATACTTTACTTTTACGTTAATGGGAAAGATTCAAGTGATAAGTCAACACTACCTAATGATAATCCACGCAACAGAAAGTATTATGTTCTACGGTAGTTCGCCATAACCGATATAGCGGTCAATCTAATTAAACGAACATCCACTGCGAAACTAGGTATCCAATAGCGCTTTTTTCTGAATGGAGCCTTCACTGTAAACGCTTTCGCTGTATCAAGATTATATGATTGAAGTTTCAAACACACCAAATAGGTATGTACCTACAAATAAATAGCTTGGCCGATGTCAAATGTAAACAAATACACAATCTACACGACCTCTCAAAATCTAAGGTCAAACAGGCACGAATTCGCGACAAATAGCGAAACCAAAATAAACAGATTAGATCCTCTGACGGCCGCTATCAATTATTATGAACACCATAATGAGAAGGCGGTGTGGTCTGAGGACTGCAGTCGTGACCGACGGGTGTGGTCTTCGCTAAATAGGTCTAAGCCGATAAGCATACTTAGACTTTTTTTGTTACATACAAAAAAGTCAACTTTTTCCTATAACGGGGAAGCGGCAATCAATTAACCTGAAAGATAGATAGACACACTTTATTGCGCCAAAACTGATGTTAGTAACTGGTATTACAGATTTTGTGGTGTAGCCCTTCGGACAACCGCCCAGTTGGACAATGATATTTAGCCGTCAAGCCATCGCCACGCAAACACTGACAGCGTTCTGTGGAACAGTATATTATAGGCTATATACTGTCTCACATGCTGGGCAAAGGCCTCCAACATAGAAATCAATTCATCGCTACTATGATGCGATTAGGCTTAAACACCACGCTTCCCTCATGCGGATTGGTGATCACAAACCCGAGCTATGTTCGTAAAATTCAAAACATACTTTTTTACTCGACCCGGAATTACATAAACCACTGAACCAAATGGGGCGTAATCAGTAGGTAACAACCCCTAAATAGTAAAATGTGTCAATAATTACCCGCAGGCATTAGACGTTACTTTTCAATTTCACGCCACACAAAGTAAAATTGTAAAAAATCCTTCGTCCACAAGTCATTAACTACCAATTAATTAACAAACGATGTACCTAAAAGGGTCGTTCGCCCTTCCCTACACCTGCTCGGTCCACCTGGCGTCATCCTGCCCTACCCTGTCTACCAGACTTGTGTTGTTGTTGATTGAGTGGTTCTAATGAACTAGTACACTTACCTGTACATTGACCAATAGGTTCGTTCACTAGCACGAACTTTTCAGAGAAATCGTAGCCTATATTACGTATCGTAAACAACTTGTATGAAAATTTACAAGCTCCCTTTATCGTACGTAAGTAGAACTAAAATTGACCGCACATACGTAAGTAAGGACTAGTAACGCAACGTGAGCGCCAGTCCAAAGATTATACAAATACAACTAACGTGTCCAAAACTTTTTTTAAAGGAAATGGTACGATATGATACGCCTATAAACCATGAACACCCATGAACCAGTGGAGTCACAAGTGCGCTACCAATCTCTTAACCTCTTTTCCCCCCAATTGCGCCTCCCAACTCACTCGGCGAAACTCAGTGCAGGCGCTGCTTAAAGCCGGTCTTCTGTGAGGACGTGGACGTGGTATAACTTCGATCGAGCCGGCCCATTCATGCCAAAGCGTGGTTCTCTCACCGTCAGAACTATTTTGGTTCTCTAACTACAAATCAATTGTACCACTCTTTCCATTTAAGTGAGCTGCTTTACGCGGCCCTACCGCCTTAGGGCCGACCCTCCTGAGTAATGATAAACAATTCGATGCACTTTGTTTTTTTGCCTCTATTGATTTCCAATTGTACTAGTCAGCTTTTAGAGACTGCTTTGCGAGTTTAAACGCTACTCTCTTAGATTTAAAGTGTTTTGAAATGTTTTTGGGCTGACAGATGTAAACTGCCCGTTTCCTGTTTTTGCAAACTCAACATTCAAAATGTATTTGTACCAAGTATTGTTAAAATATTGGTAGGTTAGTCGGTATTATTAGATCAAATGTGAATGGCCTCTGGTTTGTTTTCTATGTAATAGCAGGCATTTACAAACTTAAAACTTCTCAGAATATGATGTAACCGACATACTAGGTGTACAATAACGAAATGACTTGTAGCATGTTGAGTATGTATAGGATTGAATAACGTTGACAAAAGAGCGACAGATTAGATATTCTATAGAAATAGTATTTTTTTTAATTGTTTTATTAATAAAATGTTCCCTTCCGTGGATGTGATCACATAGGTTTTATGGAGAAAAATAAATGTTGCGTTTTTTTTGCTACTATAAATACATAAAAACCTATGCTATTATTAACTTATATGCATTTGCTCCCTAGATACGAGATTATATGTATATGCAGCTAATAGAAGATACTTTTTTTTTCTCATAAAATGTGTGATCAATTTTTTTTTCACGTCCATGGATCAATGTCACGCTGGCCGTACAAGAAAAATAACAAGTGTTTATCCGAACGCACGTGGCCACACACAAGCCAGAGGACGCCATCTTTTACCCCCAGTTGTCAGTTTCAGCCAGAGACATAGCGTCTGTGAGTAAATAAAAAAAATATTTTCATTCTCAAAACTCGTCGAGCATAAGTGGTCACAACTGTGGTGATGATCAAAGGTATGTACTTTACATCTATGCTTTTACTTTCTGTGATTTCAATGTGTTTTGGTGTCGAAAAAGACATGGTTAAAATAAGCATTGTTCATTCCTGTTTTTTCAGGTGATGTTATCGGAGCTTAAACGGATAAAAGTCACGTCCGGTGGGAGGTCACTTCCTTGGTTCCGTGTATAAAAATCGTTGCCATGGAAGTGACCTTCGATCCACGGAAAGACAATGAAATTACAATATTGATTAAATGCTGCCTCTTCAGTGACTATGTTTCTTTTTTCAAATTTTAGTTTTCGTTGATTTTGTGAAGCTGGTAGCTGATATGACAGCAAGAGAACATCGGATGCAGCAAAAAGAGTGGAGAGAACGCAAATTAAGGAGTCGCCGTAAGTCGCGGGGATTATCCCTCTTGACCTCAGGGGACGATGAAGCAGGTCCAACTGTATGAGGTCAAGAGGGGTAAACCCCGTCGAGGACATATCCCGGGAGGCTGATGGAGGCAAGGGTAAGCCCCTTCCTCCTTCAGCATCCTGCCCAAAGGAGCCCAATAGCTTCGATCTCATACACGACGAGGGGGTGATAGCCAAGCTCCCCCAGAGCCCCCCCAGAGCTGCCGTACATGTATACGGACGGCAGCAACATCGAAGGCAAAGTGGGCGAGGCGGGTCACAGTCTGGGAGGGGGGGGAGAGAGGTGGGGGAAAACCAAGATCTCACTCGCCTCCTACTGCAGCGTTCTACCAGGCCGAGTTGTACTCGATCCTGGAGGCGCTCAGGCTGGCGGCGGGTAGGGTGAGGTGGCACAAGGCCTCAATAGTCAGTGAAGTGACTCTAGGTCGTCGCTAGAGGCCCTGGCGGACCCCGCCTCCCTACACCCCTTGGTCGGCAGTATTATGCGGGCACTGGCGGAACTCGAAGGCAAGGGGGGTGAAATTAATTTCTTTTGGGTGAAGGCGCACGCCGACATCCCAGGGAACGAGAGGGCGGACGAGCTCGCGAAAGAGGCCGCGCTCAAATCCAAGACCGCCCCCCGCTACGACTGTTTCCCCCTTTCGGCGGCGCGCAGAGCGATTAGAGAAAACACTATAGGGCACTATAGGCAGGACAGATACGAGACGTCGGTGACAGGAGCAGTAACGCGCATGTTCCTGCCCGACGTCCGTGAGGTCAAGATAATGGGAGGAAGGGCGTTCACTAATATGGAGGCGCAGCTGCTCACCGGCCACGGCGGCTTTAAGGCTTACCTGCACAGATTCCGTCTGGCTGACTCCCCGCACTGCATTTGCGACGGCGAGACGGGGGAGACCCTGGAGCACATTCCGTTTGAGTGCCCCAGGTTCTCCTCGAGCACGACTGCGAATGCAGAGTGGGGATTCAGCTGGACACAACCCAACCACGGTAGCGGGGGTGATGAGTGACCGTGGCTGCAGGGAGGCCTTCATGGAGTACGGCCAGGTGGTGAAGGTGTGAGCGCTGCGGCCAAAGCTAACAGGGGAAGAACGTAGCGTGACCGGTCGCAGTGCGGATAGATGTGTCGCGCGCCGTCGCGCAGTGTCGCGTTTTAAATTGAAAACAGTTTACTAGAAAGTTCCTGTTACCTACATCATATTCTTTAAGATTAAGAAAATATATTGAAATAATAACACTGATCTTTTATTTTCAACACATCTTTTGGTCTTCCATGACAAATATTTGTAGAACAAGGAAGTGACAATCCCTACTTATGTATGGAATGTCACTTCCTTGGATCTGCGGTCACTTCCATGGAGGGCAATTTTTTTTAAGTCCTCATATCTCAGTACTTATGAGACTGCAAGCTCAGCGACCATTTTTACCATGATCCCCAAGGCCAACACTACTAAAATGTATCATCAATTTTTTTTAAATATCACTTGTGCTTGATGTCATTTTTTGGATTCAAAATGAGAAATACCATGTATCAGCGGCATTACATTACAAACTTCATCAGAATATGATGTAACCGCATACTAGGTATACAATAACTAAATACAGTGGAGCGGTTAGGATTATAGATTTGACCACGATTGCAGCCGTTGCTTTAAAGTGCAACCGACCCACTGCGCCACCAAGGCCTAGACAGTCCAGTAGTAGTTATCAACAATAGTAATGCAAAGTGGACTCCATATTCTCCATCAACAATATTATCTATCTATCTAATACTATATAAAGAAATACATTCTATGGACAATTGGACAAACCAAAAAGGCAAAACACTAGCGCGATACGATCGACGCCCAGCGCCATCTATTTGGTACAGAGTGGAACTCATGAATCATCATCAACTCTAAACAAAATGAGGGCGGGCCACTAATAGAAGATGAGATTCATAAGCTACGGTGATTTACCTTCGCCATTGTAAATTTTTTGAGGTGAAGTTGTTTTGTTTTTTGTAAGACACCAATAAATCGCCATACTATAATACCAATCAAAATATCGACAAATACAGTGTCATTGACATCAACACGCGAAATCATTTTACCAGCTAATTGGCAATCTATTTGCCAGGACCACGTTTGCAAAACGCGCTTAGAATAATGCCACTTATGCTAATATTTGACTAGGCGAATAAGGGACAAGCTTGCATTTAAAATACCTACATGACGTGTTTCAAAGAACGCTGCATTAAGTCATTCGTAGCAACTCGTTAAAATGCTGAGATTGAAGTACCTAACATTTGCTGGGACTTTTAAGGAACTCATTGAATGAACATTTGCTAGAGAGGAGGCAGTAGCTCATTGAATAAGAATCGCACCTAACATGCTCCTTGATTTTTGAAATCTACATGTTCCTTTTTTTTAATTGATAGGTAGCAGACAAGCAGACGGATCACCTGACGGTAAGCGATTGCCGTCGCCCGTAGGACACGTGCAACATCAGTAGAGTCACAAGTGCGCTGCCAACCTTTTACCCGCTTTTCCCCCAATTGGGCCTCCGGGTCCCTCATTCACTCAGCCAACAATGTGTATGTACAGTAAGATGAGAGTTGATTGAAACATAGGTGAATGCTATGATTCGAACCACAACCCCTCATATGGATGCGTTCTTTATTCACTGAGCTATCATCACTCTAAGTTGCTTAAGTTATTACAACAAATACCCCTCTATGATCTGGTAGAAGTAGGTAAATATGTTGATCTCAAGTATAGAAAAAACTTCAATCCTCATAAATGGTATCTAGTAATTAAATCTTAATGTCTCCATCTTAATTGAAGGTTATTAGTAGGTACATAGAATTATGGAACTCATAAAAAATCTTGTGGAGATTAACACAGAAGTTTGAATTAACATACATACAGATTCTTCAATAAAGTTAATTAAAAAAGGATGGTAAAAAACCAAGATTCAAATGAAACTCTATTATTCTACCCAAAGGTTTTATCAATGCTGTTAACGTTGATAAAAATATTACTAAATGTACAATTCAAAACCAATGTTTGGATGGACAATTCTAAAATCACAGGTAATTCTTTAAAGTATGATTAACAGCTTATTATATTCACCATAATGCCATGAAAGATAGTGTTTCGAATAGAAACCAAATGGTTTCTTACTTTAAAGATTAAAACGTAAATCTAGATAAAGTAGAGTATAGCACATAACTTGGTAGTATTAACTTTGGTATTAAAACACTTGCGAATGCAGTTAAAAAACTCGCCAAGGTTGTTTTGTTTTTAAATTGCAGTGTTTTACAACCCTTATTATGTGCCAGTCACATAAACAGTCTACCTACTCTAGGCATCGGAAACCTAGAATGGTTTACAAAACATCATTCATTCATGGAACGGAACTGACTATCGTGACAAGTACATCAGTTTTGCAAATAGGTAAGGAGCATGTTAGACTTGAATTGTTATGGTAATAACTGTAATCTAGGTATTCGATTTCCTGTTAACATGAATAGGATGGAAGAAACGAAGCAGGTGACATTTCCACCTGCATATGATCAGCTATCAGTGTATGTACTTATATGGCATTGGTAATCAGTAGATGCATGATAAGGAATGTGTAAATTAGGATGATGTGTGAGAATGAAACAGCAGAGAATAAATAAGTCGTGGAGATGTGGAGAAATTATAGAAAAATAATAATACAGATGACTTATTCCAATTTCCTGGTTTAAATGTCCCATCACTACATGTAAACAATGCTGTCAAATTTCTTCAATTGATTCTAATTCCAACATACATTTGGTTCAAAATGACTGACCAGATGGCGCATTTGATAGTGACCCAAACTCATGTACGCCAAAAGTTGTGGTTTAAATCCCCACCCTGGACAAACATTTGTATGATGAACACATGTGTTTTTACAGTGTCTGAGTATAGGTAAATATGTATTTAAGTATTATATTCGTAAATGCTCTGTTGTCTGATATCTGATTGAAAACAAGCCCATTGGAGCCAGGTCAATGTATGAGATATTGTGGGATTTTTTTTAGGTAGGCTTATTTATTTCAATATCTATTGAGGAAATTGGATTAGATTATGGTAATTTAATGTGTGGCTGTAGCAATGGAGAGCTTTGTTGAATAGGTTTTAAAATTTAATTCTCTTCCAGCTGACATGATACCTAAAAAGTCAGGAATGACAAAAACAACATTGTTCTACACAAATACTTTACATGTAATAACCTTAAACAATGATTTGAATGTATAAATCAATTTTAATAGCATATGAAATAAAGTTGGTGACTCATTAGAACCCTATTTAGGGTAAATAACTAATATGATGAGCCTTTAAAGGGCCTGTTCCCAAAGAGTGAATATAAAGTTTCCCTCCTATAGAGAAAAAAAAATGCTTTGTGTTGGCATTGAATTGAGAGTGGTATGAATATGGTAGGATGTTATAAAGACTCCTGAAGAGGAATAAAACCTACCTATGTACAACATTATCAGCAGAAAATTTCCAAAATCATCTAACTTTGCCCAGTTTGATGATCTTGGGAATTTTACTTAATCTTAATAGGGTTTGACCTAATCCTAACTTGTTATAGATGACGGTTAATTAGGTGCCAAACCATAGTTATGAGAACTATGTAGGCGAGTTGTTATAATAATGTATTTCGCTTTTGAAAAAAACATGATGGAAAACTAGTTTAATAAACTACATTAGCATAGAAAATGTTACAGATCTTAATAGCAATATTAAACAGTAATTGTATTGATTCATTCACATGTTATGTAAAGTGAAAAAAATAGGATACAAATGAATTCAAACAAAGTAGTCAGTAGTTGTTTCATAAGTGTAATTTAGCAAATTCATTTTGAAACTTAATTAAATCAAAACTCAATGTAAATCTCACTTTTACTTTTGAAATACTTGTTACCAACTTTCTGTTTCTTTTTCTATTTATGCATTCTAGGAATGCTGAATCTAGAGCATAATTAAAAGCATTGTAATTTGTTTAATGTTGAATGTATAAAGAATTGAATGGACGTTTTATCGCGTTTTTATAGTTATTGATAAACAATAAAGTTTAATGACGAAACGGATCTTAATATTTCCAATTTTCGAAAGCAAACTCATTAAAAGACAATAAAAATAGCTTCATAACGTTTGAGCAGTGAAAACCGTATTGAGAACATCTGCTCATTTGAAAACAACACCAATGTCATTATGTGGCGACGCCGACGGAGGAGAGTTCGCGACCTACCCCGAATATCGGGCGCGTGGGAACCTCACAGCTGCCCCGATCAGCCCTGCCCGGCTCGCCGGCGCCAGCCAGGCCTACCACGCCACTTTATTTCCCCAATATAGTCAAAGAGGTTACCACGAATGACGGCCGACTTTAGCCTCTCCAAAAACCCCAAAAAATACACTTATACGCATAAAAAATTATCTACTTACGTGTCACAACAGGTATCATCCAACAATAACGCTCATAGCGATCCAAAACGGGCTATCACTGCATAAATAATCACAATTCCACACAGAACATTTTTTAAGGCATCCAACGCAATATTGCACAAATGACCCTATAACCATCGATAACTTATAACAAATTGCACGAGAACATGTATAAAACACCAACACAAAAACAGGATAATATTTTAAAAGTTATTATCACAAATATAAATGGAATATCACACAAACGGATATCACTTTTCTACATGTCCTTGCATTCACATAAATTGGTAGCCATCTTGCGTTCGTCCGAGTTAACAAAAAATGTTGCCAGTGTTATAAACTATTCTCCCTATTCAAATTAAAATGCACATAAACACCCTAGTTTTTTTTTAGATAAATACTTAAGCTTTGTAACTGTCCTACAATTTACTAAAATGTATTACAATACACATTATACACTTGTTAAAATACACACAATACGATTTGATTTTGACAATTATTATTCTAACTCAGTTTAAGGTTGACTGAAAGCTCTTTTATTTCAGTAATGGATTATTTTATCCATGCTACTCCTCTCACATTTAATAAGCAACAGCTGTTAAGCCTTTCTAATCCCATCATAGTAGGTGGCGATTACTTGATATATAATTATGATGGAGGTAATTTGCCTTGCAGCGGGATAGAAACTATTTTTTTTTATTATTTTCTATTGATGCTTACAATCTTTTAAAAATTTGAATCAGGTTAAAAAATGTATGTTTGTAAAAATATATGTAAATGCATGTATGTGTGTAAAATAAATGGACTTTTGTTAAGATATTGATAAAAAATAGGATACAATAGAAAACTTAAAGTATCTGCCTGTTTTATGATAGTTCAAAGTTCGATGACAGTGGGTTGAGTCGTAGATCAAAACTACTAAAAGACACCTTTAAAGTGTAAGGGGAAGGGTCATAGTTATAGTTTACGAAAAACAAATAAACTTCTTTATTTCAAACCACATGAACTTTTTGAGTACAGTGATTTCTTTTCATATCCACTTATTTTCACTGTGTCATAGAAAACTATTTGATTGTTTCTAATAGATGGAATCGTTACCTACCTCTTACCTTTAATTGCAAAATCATTGACCATGATCCTTCTTCCCCCTAACAAAGGAAATGCAATTTTTTTAAAATAAGAATAAGAATAATTATAGTTTAATTTAAATTTTTGCATCAGGAGTTACATTTCTTTCCAACATTTTTTAAAATGTTGGCCCGTTTAGATTATCAATAAAACTATTTTTATCATTGCAAGTAACAAAGAACCATCGTTTTCACCAAAATTTTGAACTTTACTGAATTGTGGCAACACTTTAAGCCATAGACAACGTCAGCTATTTTAATAGTTTTTCATTTGTGTAGTAAGAATAGTCCGGATACAGCCTAATATTTAACTTTTTTAAATATGAAATTTAACGAAAAATAGTACACATGATCAATGAAATTCATTCCCTTACCTTAATTTAATGGTAAATAAAAAAAACTGAAATACAATCTGCGAATAAAAAGCAACCCGTGCAGCCGTGGCATTTTGCGTGGAGTAGAAGTTATTGGTCTATGACATTATTAAAAAACGCGGCTTTTTTAAAATGGTATAAACTCATAAAATTGTCTTTATTACCTTTAACCTATAGCTATAATTTGTGGCTATAACCTGATGAATCAGCACCCAGAAGTGGTAGTACAGAGGTGGCAGCCCACTGGCCGGACTCGTCTGCCCTGAAATTGACAACCATTAGTGCAGGTGTACAGACGGCGTTAGGTCGAGTTACCCTCCTCGTAATGCAATGTATAGTGCAGTACGGCCACTCTTTGAACTGTTGATCTTAGAATCGACCCTTCTGATGATAAATTTTATGGTACCTATCCGCCGCTCATAGACATTAACAATGCTGAGCTGAGGCCCGGTCATGCGCCTACCACCTTTGAGTAGACAGTGGCTATATACTCAAAGCCTACCATGGAAGAAATTTTATCAGTAATGTGACTTATTATTCTGGTTGATCATAGTTTTTATTCACACAGGCATGTAGGCAGAGTAGCCAGTTATTCTAAACGCTAGCATGTAGGAAGATCTTAGTAACCACATTTTTTTTCAGGGTAGTTTGTCGGCAATAAAGGTAATTTGTTGTACCTATCCATTGTATCCACGATATACCTACCTACTGTTATTATTGAAGTGAGATCTGTTGACTCAACTACGTAGGTATACCTCTCTCGTTCGTCTCGTTTTTGGGTCAATAATAGGCATCTACGCCTTTTATTTATACGAAAAAAATATTAACATTTAGAAGGTATAGTGTGATCCCTTCTGTTGATATTGTCAAATCACACGGCAGTAGAAAAATGAAGATATATGGACTACCGTTGTACCATCTATTACGGAATGAAGATATTTCAGTAAAACTGCAACTCGAGTGTCAACAAAGTCGTGAAAATAAATGCTGACATCATCACTGCCGCTATAAATTATAGTATGGTTCATAATCTATTGGTAATAAAACATTTGAACTATTTAGTCCCTCAGTCATCCGTTTGTCACGACTTTCTTGATGCATTAGGTATAGGCCTGAGAGCGTTGGTTTAATGCTCTAAGGGTATATAGCTGATATTTCTATAGGAAAACATTACAATGAAACAACGAAATAGAGTTATGTGTACGTACGTATAATCTTTTTATTTCCTTTTAATTTTTTATCTTAATTTTTACGTTAAATTGACATCTTACAGACCACAGGTCTTACAATTATCTTAAAATAAACATTACCAAGTTTAAGAAATACAAAGAAGGATAATTTAAAAAGTATGAACCGGTAAAGGCAAGAAATAAAATAAAATGCATAATTTGCTTACAAAATAAGTTTTACGAGGAAAATTTGAAAACTCGTTAGAAAACCATTTATCACAAATTGTTTAATACAATAACGCCTTCTAAAACGAAGGCAATGTGACTTATTAAGTTTTTAAATTACTTTAATGTTTTTTTTTTGTTATTTCAACTTAGAATAGGCAGTAGACAGTTGATTCTTAGATCTAAAAGACAAATAAGTACCAATTGCAACTCTCCATAATCTTCGACATGTTGGAATGCAAAAAAAATTGAAAGTTAGGGTATCCCGATTATATAATAATAAAGAAAAAAAATGCACGTTTATTATTAAGTCCAGTTCTGACTAGACAATCACACACACACGCTTACTGTCAAAGGCCACTTCAAATTCCACTTAGCGCGGGAAAGTCGAAACGTCAAACGTCAACGGATATGTCACAGATTCGCTCGCACTTGACATAGACAAGTTTCTTGACAACCATCCATCCCATTCTGCCCTGGGGCGGCGCGGGGTGCGCTTGGATAAATCACAAAAATCAATGATCTGTCGCCGATTGGAGCCATTCGATCGCTGGATCGCTCGTTCACTTCACTATTACACCGGGACTCTTCTGGTATTCAACTGGCAGGTATATGTGCATCAGTTTTTCTATTTCACCTCTGCAGAGTGGGCACCGTTCGCATCTGTGACAAATAAAAAAAAACAACTTTAATAAATTATCGTTTTTTAATGGTGATGGGTGAAGCCTCAAGGACCTCTCCCGAAACCACGGCTGGCGTCCGTATAAAGCCGAACACAATTAGGCTTTTGAGTGGACTAACCCCGTAATTGACAATGCGAGAAGACGAAATAAAGATGGTAAGTGATGACCGCCAGCTCATGGACATCTGCAACGCTTCAGATGCGTTGCCTGCACTTAAGACGAAGGGTACGGCACTCTAGCGCCGCCAATTGATATTAAATTTATAGCAACTAAGCCGGATCTATTATTTATCTATCACTGAACCCCAGCCTCTCGGCAAACACTTAGGTATACTATTTATTGAATAACTATGCACAACTTTTTGGCCTGTTTTTGTATTCGAAATATTGATTAACGCCAAAAGTGGCCACTTTTGGCGTTAATCAATAGAGGTTCTGTTTTTGCTTTTACTACGTTATGGAATAGAGTACGTCATATATCAATACTAGTGACCCGCCCTCACTTCGGGCGTCGGGACCGTAATTCAGAAAATGAACCAATAGATGGCGCTGTGCTCAATTGAACATCGCGCAATGAAAATTACAGCCTTGGGTCGCTGTCTAGAGAATGATTGAATGAATATGCTTTTTAATTGCACACAAAACAGAGGTATAGAAAAACGTAAAACTTAGTTATAAGCAGGAGTAATGTACAACAAAGGCGGCCTTATCACTACTGAGCGATCTTCTTCCAGGCACCTATAAAATTTGTAAGAAGTTATTCTCTTTATAAATAGTTAAAGATATACTCATTTCTACTGCGGCCCTGCACCTATTTTAATTCCCATACTACTAGTCTCATGATGATTGTGTAATTACTGCTCGGGGCGCCACGTCCTCGCAGGCAGACCACGTGCCTGCAGGGCAGGAACAGCGTGGCCATCGCGTTGTCCATGCACACGCGCAAAGCCAGCGCGTCGCCGCCGCTGCTGCTCGACCGAGACCGGGACTTCCTGCGAGACAAACATCCGTTAGACACGCTAGAAGACTAGGAAGACCCTCCCATGAAATTCTTAAAGCACTAACCGTGAATAAAGTAAAGTTAAGTATCAGCCTATATCTACTCATGTAGCAGAAAGTGTTAGTTATGACCTTGAGTGCGCAGAAACCAATTTTGATAGAAAAGTCTTCTTTTTTTACAAGTGCGCAAAATGACGGTCATCGCTATACTTTCGTGCCTCACAGAAGACCGGCGTGAAGCAGCGCCTTCACTGTGTTTCGCCGAGTGAGGCTACCGGAGACCCAATTGGTGGGAAAGGGCGTAAAATGTTGACAGCACACTTGTGACTCTACTGATGTTGCAGGTGTCTATGGGCGGGTAATGCTTACTATCAGGTGATCCGTCTGCTCTTTTGCCACCTATAACATTAAAAAAAACTACCCCACTGCAGGGCAAAAAGACCTCTATCATAGAAATTAAGTCATCGCTACTATGATGGGATTAGCCTTAATCACCACGCTTGCCTAATGTGGTGATCACAAACCCAAAGTATGTGCGAAAAATTCTAAACACACTTTTGCTTGACCCGGGAATCTCTCCCTTGAAGTTATTAATTTTGACATACGTGGTGTTTACAACGTCAACGACGAAATGCCCAACTGTGAGCTAATGAATACTGATAAAGAAGAGAAGAAGAAGACGATAGTAGCAATAGTTACCTTTCTGTTATTCCCGTGCGCGTTGGGGCGGCATGCGCGCGGCTCGTGGTGCGCACGCGCGTGCGCCTCGCGGCGCGCACGGTCGTGCACCTCGCGGCACGTGCGCCGGATGTCGAACACGTACCGGCGGCCCAGGGTGGTCGCGTCGTTGAAGATCGACGCTATCGTGCCCTGGAACAAGAGGAGAGGACGGTTAGAGTTGGTTTACCACGGGGACATAATCATCATTCATCATCAGCAACTCACACTCGTCCATTGCCGGGCACAGGAGGCTAATTCTCGGTCGAGTCGACTTCATGGAACGCATAGACCAATAGGAGAACAAGATAAGGAATGTCGACTGTTATCTGTATTCTCCTATTGGTTGTGCGTTCCATGAAGTCGACTCGACGTAGAAGGCGAAAACCGAGAATCAGCCTCCAGGTCTCCCCTAATGCACGCCACTGCTCCCGATTTTCGGCCACTCTCATCCAGCCTACTCCAGCCAGCTTTTGAATGTCATCATCCCTTCTAGTCGCATGTCGTCCAACACTACGCTTACCGAGTCGCGATCTCCAATCAAGAACTTTACGGTCACCACGCCTTTACCGGCGGCTATGCCACGGGTGCTGAGGATATACTACTTGGCAGCGCAGGTATAATGCATCAAATCTTAAATCTCCAACCGTGGAGCCAAGTTTCTATGGTTGGAGCAATACCACGGCTTCATAGAAGATTTCATATTTCGACGACTGAGTGAAAGCCCAATTGGGTGGAAAGGGGTGAAAGGTAGGAAGAGCACTTGTGACTTCTGGTGCTCTACTCTACTCTATCAGGTGATCCGTCTGCTCGTCTGCTACCTATAACATAAAAGAAATAAAAAAGTACGGGTGTCGAGGACAGAATCATTGGCGGCGTGTCTATGGGCCACCTTTGCAACTGGGGACAGACATTATTATAAGGGACAGATCAACCGAATCATGGTTACACATTTCATTAACTAACAAGGTGGTAAAACATATTTCTTTAATATCACCAACCAACCATAATAAAACGCATTTAAGTTACATAATCTAGATTCAAGGTGCAAAACATGTTTGTGTCAGATCCACAATTATACTTGAAATCCTGATCGAAAATAAGATAATTGTACAATAATATCTCGGATCGATTGCCTAGCAACTTGTGATTTCGAGTGATAACAAGGATAGCAATGTGATAAAATTGTTTGTCTAAATTGAAAATCCGGCTTTGATTCTCGCTGATTCTGGTTTCTAGACACTGGAATAGGATAGCTGGTAGAATATGGATCCAGTCAGTCAAACAGTCAAATGTGTACGATAGTAAAGTTGAGAGTTGATTGAAGAAATTTGACAGTATTGTATACTTTGATTACTAATACATGGGCGGCAAAATTTCAATTGTTTAGGGCCGGCAAATGTGTGAATTCGCTACCTGCTGTACGCACATAGGAAGTTAAAAACGCGATTAGTTATATTCAAATACTTACATCAACTTTTATTCTAACCACTAACTCGAACAGTCTCATGGACTTTGAATCCTATAAATAGTTACCAATTTAGGCAATTAAAAACTACTCAGAGTCAACAAAATCCAAGAATTCATTAATTTGAAACATTTACCAAAGTTCGAAGTCCTACTTACGCATTCTTCTTTAAAGTAAACAAGATTTGAAATTGTAATTCATTTTAATAAATGCAAGATTTATTTAAACTGCGTATGTTTCTACTAAATTCACAAAAAACACAAGTAAAAAAACAAAACAACACTAAAATTATTGTCTAGTTATTTGGTTGGAACTCCCAGAAATATGTAACAACGTAATAAAGGTAAAAACATGGTATTGTTTCATTAATGTTGCTAATTTTGAAATAAACAAAAAACCTCTATTTCCTTATAAAAATGTTTATTCGTAAGTGTGTAACGTTAAGACGATTTTGTAAACCGCAACTAGATGGCGCTGACAAACTAAACGTGCATTGAAGTTTTCATTCTTTCTTCGATTTTCTTCAAATTAATGGACAGACCAAGACGTTTGCATTTGTCTCCGTGAAAAAATTTAAACGTAGTTTAAATGTGGAATATTTCTATAGGCTATCTATTTTAACGTTTTAAGTAAGCCAGATAACACCTGACCAAATTGGATACCTCGTTTAACACTTTTAAACGAGGCTGTGACGAGGTATCCAATTTGGTCTGCTTTATCTGACTTATTTGTCTCGTAAATACCTACTTACTTTATTATTGAAACTGCTCGAAAGTAGGTATTTGACTTAAGTGCAAGCATGCAGTCAGGTATCCGATAGTTTTTATGTCAAAGATAACGGAAATATCTCCATTTTAAAAGGTCGTTTGGTCTTTCGAGTTAGTCTCGTCTCCATGAAGATTCATGGATTAAAACTCTGGCCAGAAAGAAAAAACAAAAAGGAAGCGAATCTTCCAACATTAGTCCAATCGTTCCTAATTTAAATTTCAAACATGTGCTTAGTGACGTCACAAGTAGCAGCCATTTTCGCGAGGCGGGCCCCGACCAAACTCAAACTGGTTTCTAGTACTTTGTCCGTTTGTCGTATTTAAATTGAGCGAAACGGTATTAATAATTAAATTAAATACAAAATAAGCTAAATGCTTGTCTATGGAAGCCAGACAGGGTTTTCTTAAAGAAAATACAAAATAACATTCGTACAAAGAATGCTTTAATAGTTACAAAATTATCATCCTAACATTACCTATGTCACCCAAATTGGCGCGAATAACGGACGAATATGGACCGCTCTGTTTCTATAAAGCAAAAGTAATAAAAAATCATTGCAACCAAATGAGGATAAAAATAGAAATGATAAAAGACGGAGTCTAAAACCAGTTCACAAACGGGATATTTTTTTACACTAAAGACGGCAAACGAGCAATTCACTTGATGATATGTGATAATTCAAAGTTCTAAGATAACCAGAGGCCCCAGATCTGGAGGGAAGTTGATTAAAAGTTTGACTGCACACTTGCGACTCCACTGGTCTTTCGAGAGTCTATGGACGGAGGCAATCGCCTACACTACAATATATCTGGTGACTCGACTACTCGTACCTTCAAGTCCCTAATGAACTGCTCCGTGACGTCACTCCTCACAGTCTCGCAGCAGTAGAAGGCGTGCTTCTCCGTGACCGCCCGGTAGAGGGCAGCAGCCTGCCCCGTGGTCGCCATCTTGACGTTGAGCGTGGCCTCGTGCCCCTCCCCCGTGACGTACGACAGCTGGAAGATGCGCCTGAGCGACTGAGCACGGTTGATTACGGTGTACTTGATGCTGGAAAAGATAATGGTGGCAAATTAGTTGTTGAAACTATAACATCCAAATTGACAGGTCCAGGTACCCTTGGTTCCGTCATATAAGTACTAGAAGCAGAATAATCGTCTGATGGTAAGCGATTGCCAATGTTTAAACACCCCTTCCTCCCAATTGAGCATTTGATACCCTCACTCACTCGACGAAAGAGCGTAGATTCGGGGCAGGCGCCGAATTCGGCAGATTTTTGTGCGGCTAATTCTTGTCAGAGTTAAAGGTAGTCTTTCTAGCGTCGCGACGTTATGGATGTTTTTACCGGGACCTGTGCCTATTTGTTGTGCATAACAACTAAAGGAGTGAGTTATAAGCAAAAAGATTATACTGCCAGGTAAGCTGATCTTGCTTCACATTTTCGCAATGTTAATGATATTGTGCCACTATCTTGCGAGGATGCTCATTCTAGATTACCTTATCAACGACAAACAGGACACAAGACAATTTGCAGAGTTGAATTTTGCTCAAACCATTTGTTTTGCAATTTCTTTTTGTACCTTTTTTCAGCGAACACAAAGTAACAAAGTTGAAGATAGGTTCAAAATCAAAGCGTAAAAGAAGATATGATCTTCAATAATACCACAAATAATACTTTGATTATTAAAGACATTTTCATTACCAGTGTCAAATGATGTATCAAAACTGATATTATATCTACAAAGATAAATATGACAGTTTCATTGATTAGTTTGCATGAAAATTATGATTCTAGGACAAATGATAAACACTTGTAACACGGTTTTGGACCACCTATCCAGGTTAATAGAGTTTATTTTTAGTTGCGCAAAATTTCTGAAAATATTGAAACAGCGAGCGGTAATTTAGGTCAGGGGTATTTAGATTGACTGAGGAAAGCCAAGTGTTTTGTTGATGTAGAAGCAAATAAGGAAGAAAAATATTCACTACAAAGAAGAGATCAGAAAATATGCAAAGTTGTAATTGAGCTTAACCGAAATTTTAAAACATTTGCATCTCTTAAACTCCAAAGAGAAAATAAAAATTGCATTTACTTACTTACAACAATTAAACAAGGGCACAAAATACTAGGATTTCCAAGACATTGTTTTGAAGACAAAAAAACAAAATAAATATTAACTGATGAATCGGTTACTGTCCTAAGGACATTTTGACCTTAGACAATGCAAAATTACAAATTCTGACATCAAATTGCAAGTCAACCATTGTTTATAGTTTTACCGGCAAAACATGCGTTAAGAGTTGAAAGATTTTTTAGATTATCTTTGCCACATACTTTCTGAATTTTCTCGAACATGTAAATTGCGACTTTAATTACATTTCCTACGATGATATCATTATCCATAAGCTTCTCAGGAATTGTTTCAAGTGTCTGTTTAGTATTCTGAATTATAAACAAAGCTGTTCAAATAACTGGTTCATTGAACAACATGGCCACGACGACTGCGACTAATATAAAATTCCTACAATCTAAAAAAAGTTAGTCAAGAATAATATATACTGAACGACTACAGACATAAAACTACTACGCAGTTTTAAAGCGCGATACAACAAAGAAACAGATGCTTTAACAAGATTATCCATTGAATAATTTGAGGTCAAACTAATTCACAAAACGAGTTGGAAATGAGTCAAAACCAGGAAAAGCAACAAACCTTTGTTTCTCGACTCCAATCTCTTGTTCTCCGTTACAAGCTGGTCTGTAAACCACGATGCCATGAGGCCCCACGCCGACGCTCGTGCTCAGTCTGCATCCACAGCCGCCAACGTTCTGTCCCGTCGCCAGGCACCCCACTGTCGCTCCACCATCGATCTCCTGTTCATCCCTCGCCCTGGGCTCCTCCACTTGCTGAGTGTGGTATAGCAAGTGACTGTACAGATTGTGAGCATTAGTTCGTCTGATTGACAGGCTTGCAAAAGAACAGTTCCTCCCCAAACGACTCCAAATTTGAGATCTCTTTCAACAATCTGTACTCAGCCTGAGAAGCCCTCATACCTTGGATTTCGCAGTGGTAATCAATGATTTTGTCAACGTGATCTTCAGGCTTCTCGCCTTGAGGGCCAATCTTTTCGCACTCCTCGTAAATGTGAATCGGAGGTACGTCAGGGTCACAATCTCCAGTTTCAGCCTGAGCTATGTAGGCGACGATGCGTCTAGCGACTTCCAGATCAGCTACGACCAATCTGCCTTCAACAAGGTCGAGTTTCGCGTGCAGGTAGAACTGGTGGCGGGTAGGTTCGTTGATGAGCAGGTGGGGTGGCACCCAGAACTTGACGCGGAGGTCGAGCCGGCCTCCGGGGATGCGGTGGGGATCGAGGGGGTTCCGCAAGTTGAGCCATCTTCCGGGTCCTGATCCGGGGCATACCCGGAGGCCGAAATAGTCAGATTCGGCGCCTATCTCCAATTTTTCGCAAACCTGCAACAAAGAAAATAGACATGAGTTAATTTGAATGTAAATTGTACGCCGCTCATTGCTTGTTCATTTGTTCGTAGTACCCAATTAACAAACGAAGACGTAAACCAAATTAAGACAAGAACAAAAATATATTAAAGAACACGAAAGACTTTGTTAATCCGCTAGGTAAGAAGCCATTTTATTTAACTTCCGTATGAACTTTGGACCGTGAGTAAACCATTCACATGTACACGTGGGTTTTATCAGAATAACATATTTTTCTTAACTGCGATTACTAAAGCATTTCGTTGAATACATAACATGACTTGATTCAACTCTAAACCATAAAGTAACAGTGAGAGAGATTTAATTTAAAAAAGCGTTAGCAACCTTCAATTATATAGATTCTATAATTAGAGGTTTAGCCGAAACGGCCTCAGGTAATCGCCAAAAACGTTACTAGTTTGGCAACATTGGCAACTTTGTGAAAGTGGCCTACGATGGCCTATTATTAATGGCCAATTTGTCTCGTCTGGCACCGATGTCGTAACTGATGGAAAGGATATGGAGATTACTGTTAGTATTTATTAGTGAGACTTTAAGATTTGGTTTAGGAACATTAAATGTTAGCATTGTTAGCATAATGACTTTCCATGAAGTTCTCATGGAAAGTCATTATGCTCTTTAATACCTGAAATAATTATGACACTGTTGGAATTCCCCTATGAATGGAAATGGAAGTAAAAAAGGGTGGGTTTTTTGCAATTCTGTAACCCTCATTATTTCCTGATCAACTATGCTGTCTGTTAGCAATAAGTAGATGACACGAATATAACATTAGTAGAAGTCGAAGGAAGAGATAATGTATCTATAAATAAAGCTGGAATCATTACTGAAAAATGGGCGCAAACAAAAATGGAGACTTCTCGTATTTATTTAGGTGACTCCAGAACAAAGGCGTTTATGTATCTAGGTGTGTTTGAGCTGCATTAATTTAATTAAATAGTTATTGTGTATCCTGGACAAAGTCACCTCTGTTGCATAAGTTGGAAGAAATATTTGGAACAATATACTTCCTTGAAATAAATATACTCGCCAGACGATTATGATTGATGTTATCAGAAAATATTACCTGTCGGTTGACATTCAAGGATGTCCGATAAAAAGGATAGAAGACAATAAACAATGGCAGATATAAAAGTGAAATCAAGTTGCTGAACAGAAATTACAATTAAATTTTAATAGCAGCATTAGTTACACCGAAATTTTTATTTTTGGTATAGCAATTCTTAGAAAGAAAAATAATTTCTTATCAGCAAAGACTCCCCTGCTAGGCTTTCCCCATGGTTAGGATGTGGTTTTGTAAATGCCTTTTCAAAATCTTAGTGTATCCGAGTTATTAAGCTGAGCTAAATTCTACGAGACACTGTAAATTAAGCAAAAAGAAAATCTGCAAATGAATCTGCCTTGTTTAGACTTAATGTTGACAATGTAAACTTACTTGAAGTAGTTTTGCACATAGCAACAAACAGCAAAACACCTCTGGCAAATCTCAATAATAAATACCTACATTAGCTAGGCCAAGATACATTGCGTGAGTCTACGCAAACAAGATAGTTGCTGCAAATATTTACCCAGCCTTGCTAATCTGTGACAATCACGACACAACAGCGTGTAGCTTAATAGATCTACTGTTAATATAGCAAGTAACTCCATAGGACTTATGGTGCAAGAAACGCCCATAAGAAAGGCAACAGACTCGTTGGTACGACGATATAAAAAGAGCAGAGAGAAATGCATTTAGTGTTAAAGGTAAACCAAAAAAGCGATACACTTGCGAAATGTAATCGACGCGCGGTGCCATCTATTTGGTACATTTTAAATCTAATCTCCCGTAAAAGAGTAAAAGGACGGGCCACTAATCCATGAAAATGTTACATTACTATTTAATATTCCATAGCAATATCTGTAGTTTATATGTACCCAAATCATTACCCACCTTAAGACGAACTTGCGTGGAAGCAGAAAAATCATAAAACTTTTACTTTATTCAAATATTGTTTTCACGTTTTTTTTATTTGATTGATTTTAAGCATAGCTTTGTATGTTAATAATGTTTCAAGGGCGTGTATATTTCTCAAAACATGAGTTGCCACTGTTGATAAAGTATGCGTCATATCTTCTTGCTGTTTCAAAAACTGTTTGTTTTCATAATCAGCTTAAAATATGAAATGTGGAAACGCCTTAAAATGGTAAAATATTCGATAAATACATGCATAAAGTAAAATGTATGAATGACAATGTAATTACTATACCGAATACCCGGATATTTTCAGTGTCCAACAGGTCAAGAATGGTCAACGATTCGAAAAGAATCGAAAACAAATCGTGATTAAAAAAACAGTTTTAAAAAGTACTCGTATCTACCTAGATTTTTAAGCCCAACCAGTATAGGATATATAACAAACAAAGGATAGTCCTTATGTCGTCTCATTATTTTATTCTATTGTTTCTTATACACAGCTTTGGAAATAGCATATAAATACAATCAAAATAACGTTGACTCTCATTTATCTCATGAAATCTTATTGAAATTACCAGTGAGAAGATATCGTTAAAATGTTTGAGTAACACTTTAAATTGAACTAATATAGATAGACAAATTGTCATATCAGATGATAAAGACATATGAACGATATCCGATAGAACAGATCGTAGAATTCGTAGATAGACTGAATTGATTTAAATCCGCTATGGCATCATCGCTTCAGGGATATCCTTGTGTAGTAATTGTAAATTGTAAGTGTTACACACATCTTATCTTGAAGTTTCCTCAAACTCATAGACTTAAAAACAAAACAATACAAATAGGTACATCCAACTACGGATGAGAATAAACTAGAAGATGGATTGTAAACTTTCCTTATTAAAAAGATAGTAACAACATAAAAGACAAATGACTAATATTATTCTAAAGATAACAATAAAGACAGTGTAAATATCCGTGAAGCTGGCCGTATAACAGTTAGTTTAGACCTAAGATTTCAATTTTGGGGTGGTCGTAATAACAGTAATACTCAGAATACGGCAATTTTGTAATTCATGAGCGCCCGAGGGATTCGGTTTTCCAGGAACCGTGTAATCATTGACTTTAATGACGGATGGACGGACATGCAATCACTTCAAACGAGTTTCTCGGAGACCAACGTGCTGGGAAACCAGATATGTAAGAATATATAGATGGATATGTTATTGTTCTTTGGGTTGGGAAAGTGTGGTTTGCCAAGTGAATCAGTCATTTTGTAGTTTTCTCAATTTTGTATGTACAAGTTTTACGAGACTGAACGTAAACTTAATTTATAAGAACATAAGTGTTAATAAGCATGAAGTAAAGTGCTAATGACGATCTGTCAGATTGCTAAAAACAAGTTAGCTACACCTATACCTCAATTTGTCAATAAGAATAGAAAGTGAGATGCTAGTTAATATCTTAATGACTAGAAGAGATATCTTCACAATTTAGCTAAATTGTGTAGATATTTCTTCTAATAATTAAGATTACAGGTCTAAAGAATATTTTTAAGAAAAAGGTTATTATGATAAGGCCTCGTTTACCACCTCTGAGTAAAGTGTCAAGTAATTTACTAGTAGTTATAGTGGCTTCGGAGAAAATTGGCCCCTGGTATTTGTATTGAAAAAAATATTTAAATTAAAATAGACCGCGGACCAGGGACCAATTTTCTCCGAACTCACTATAATTGACAATTACTTGACACTTTACTCGGAGGTGGTGAACGAGGCCCTTAGTCATATCTTTTTCTTAAAAATATTCTTGCTCCCAATTTTGCTATCAAAAGTAGCTTCTAAAATCCGTCTGAAGTGTTTTTATCTCTGAGTACATTATCTTCATTGACTTTCGATTCAGCGTTTTATTTTAAGCGATGACCAATATTCCCTGTAGTTACAACAACTAATACGTCACAGTATTCTAGTACCTTGCATCGTAAATGTCTAGGAATTGCGCAATCATGCTCGTTTAGTTCTTAAAGGTTTGCATAATTTGTTGCAGTATTTACTAGGTCAAAGTTTATAAATTGCATTTCAATATTTCAACATGTCTTACTATTAAAATTTACTATTAACTGCATTGTTGCATACTTAATATGATTAGGGACGTCAATTAACAGTTTTAAGTCCGTTAGGGATGTATCAGAAATAACTATTATCGTGCTTTATGGTATTAACTAACTGACCTCAACGTCATACACTCATAAGGCTCAGACAAAAGATACAATAGAAAGTCAGTCGATTTTGGCCATAAAAATGCTTCTTGGTATTATGACCTTAAAGATCGTGTATGCCACTGAGTTTACTGCTCTCTTATGCCCTTCATTTTGTTCCATTTAAGCTAGGTACTATCAAAAAGATTTGCTACGGCAACACCTTAGTAAACACCGGTAGCTGTCATAAAAAAACATCGCCATCTTGGACCCGCCATTTTGTGTCATTTCGGAATCGCGGCACGTGCGCTTGCGCCTCCTCGGAAGGAGCCCCTGTGGTCATCGACCGGGACTATTGTATAGTCAACAGTGCGAATTTGAACCTTCCTACTATATAATTAAGGTCCTCAAAGTTACGAGTATCTTTGTACGATCCGACACGTATATTTTGATTAATTTTCTTAGACTTTTGATTTGCACTTGAGAACAATTATTATTACTAGTGAAATTATACAAAGATCAATAAAATAAATTATATGTCTGATAATAATAATATACTTACTTATTGGCAATAAAGATATTATTGCAACTATTACTGAGATATTAGTTGAATACTACCAATATTTTATCACATTAGTTATTGTTCAAAGTCGGCTTTTCTAATGATGATTGGGAAATTTCAAAATACTTATAAATCACCCTTTTGAAAGTAAACTTCCTATAATTTGATCTGTTGCGTTAAACTTTTATTTCCCCTATGATATTTAACAATGAAAGAAAGTCTATAAATGACATTCGCCATAAACATCGATTATAGCTTTCACTTACGTAATAATAGCACATCAAAGATTTAGGTAAGTTGTAATTAATGTTGAGCAAAAATCAACAGCACGTTACTAAAAAAATACAATAGAAAACGAATTATTTTATGATTACCTTTATAGGGAACACCCTAAAATTGTTTTGTTTAATAATATGATCGATTGCACAAAAATAGCAAGTGGCAACCCAACGTTAAAACGAAATACATATAACTTCTTTATTAATGCTCAGGTTGACAAGTAATTAAGTAAGTTTAAAAAACCTACGTCCTTAATACAATGTATGAATAATGAGTCAGGTTGAATACAAAATGCGCATAATACTATCTACGTTATTGAGGTCAACATTGTTTTCACTGAAAATACTGCAGTACATACTATGTGCGACATTGGCTATGATGACTAAACTATATTGACAATTTATAATGTATTTGTGGTTGAACAAGTCGGTTATAAAACAATGCTATGCGGACAGACTGTAAATAAAAATAGAAGAGCTGTAAAACTGTTTACAACATGCGTATACGCTTAGAAGGATTATATTCGCACTAATTGTTACGATAAATTATAAAAAAAAGTAGTGATATCAAGTTAACATTACGTATAGCTGCATAAAGCACAACAGGTAGTTTATTCATGAGCTGCGATTTATTTTTAAAGTTAAACATTATTTTAGAGCGGATTACACCAGTATGAACATGAGGAATGACGTATCTTACGAGAATGTCCCACGCATCCTTTGAAGGCATAATCAAATTACATAATAACAATTTTATTTTCATTTTTTTGACAGTGAAAGATTGATACAATGTTATTTATTTATCAGAGATTTTGTTATAAAATTGAGATTTCAAAACTTTCGCAGCATCTGATGTAACCTTCATCGCGGTGCCATCAAACCTAACGACTTTTTGATTCCATTTTAATGTCGTTGTACCTACGAGCACTATTGCTTAGCAATGCATGAACCCACACAAAAAGTATATTGGGAATGCTATATCACGGATAACAGGCAAAACACCGGGTCCCAGATGTTTTCTCTGCGTCCCTTTCTAACGTATGTTTCCATCTCGTTCTGGTTAAGCCACGCCGTGATCACGCGCAAGGTGCGTGCCCTACGTTCTCGACCGCTCGTCTCACTGATCGCTCTATCAGTCGAGAGAGACGTTGCAAATCGAGCAACAAGTCGACTGACGAATCGCCAAACAGACGAAACAGATTAACCTCGCTGCCAAATATAATCTGCTATTTGTGCCTCCATTGCAGTCGAGATTTGCTTATCTTTACTATCATTCCAATTGTGCAAATGATCGCACGTATTAATTAAATCACGAAAAAATTTAGCTAAATCAGAACTAGATAGAAAGTCTTAAATAAAAATAGAGAAGTAAATGAGAAAAGTCCAAATTTGTTTGATATCTGTCAAGAGATCGCTGTAAACACTGATAATAACAAAGGAAGTATGTAAAGAAATAATAAAAGAGACACAAATAGAACGCTAAGTTGTCTCACAAAAGATGCCCAAAATCAAGAAACAAAAGATTACATTGTCTTTGACCGGCGAACCGGCACTCCAATATTTACAAGACCTCTTTGTTTGAAGGGGAGAGGCCTGTCTTAAAAGAAAGATCTTCGAAGCGAAAAAACAAGCGATTATACTGATATTTTTTGTAACACTCAAGTCTTAAAAGGTTTGACGAACAAAAAACTAACACATATTGGTGTTAACATCAAGAAACCAAATATACATTACAATAGGTATATTGACAGTTATTGGACAATAATAGTTGTTAACTAAATACATAATAACAAAAATAACTTTGGAACAAAGTAAGTAGGTATATTTTAGTAAAACAGTGTTTGGTTGTGCTATGGAAACCAAAATGGTGTTTTTATGCAAATTGGACATTGTGAAAACGACCTGCGAATTTTTTGAGGCGTAGAAATTAGAACTGCTTAGCTTGAATTAGAAATAAGCAAGGACAAGCTTGAACAATGGAAGCCTTGATGCTAATGACATATTAATGTTGAGGAAACCACTAAGGAACAGCGCAAAAAATGTGTTAACTACAGAGATTTTAAACCTCAGAGGCCAATAACTTAAGCTTGTTGAAGAAGTAACAAAGTCATCAGTTTATTTTTAGGATATTACTAGGTTATTTTGAAAAGATTAAGAGGGTTGAGAACCTCAAATAAAACCTCTTAATGTAACCACTGAAGGAAAATAAAGATTAACTGTAGACACAAAAACAAAGATAATTATTAATAGGATGAGAAAAGAACGAAATATTCCAATAAATATTTTCATAAACATGACGTAGTAAGATAAAAGGTACTAGAATAATAACAAATACTTGAGTTATCTAGTAAAGTAATAAATTATGATAAATAGTAAATAATAACTTGTAAATTTTCGTGAAAGTTAATTGAAGTGATAATAAAGTCATAAACTGGTCCTGTCCATAAAGATAACTTGTTTTGAAGATATTTCTCAGTAAAAAGGTACCTACTCTTAAAAACTGAGTTCATGTGTTCAATTACTAAGTATAAAATGCATGCATGTGAAATTTTAAAGAAAGACTATCCGGTTTTTATCGACTGACAACATTATTTGCGATAAAATACTCAATCATTGATAAATCTCAATACGGCCAATGCAAAAAAAGGAACTAAAGTTCGTGAGAGAGAGTCAGCACAGACTAAGTATAGACTTCAAGAGTAAAATAATAATAATTAAACTGCCTACTACATTAATTAATGGAGAATGCTGGTCTATAACAACTTAGGTTTTCCCAAAAACGTTTCCCACTGCTTATAATTTTCCATTTATGTACATGCCAATCACTAAGTATAATATTTTGAGAGTATTCAAACATAATATGAATATGAGAAAATTCATAATATGAATTTAATGTGTTACCATTTAGCACTGACCATTCTCGTAGTTTCGACTACTGCAAATATTGCTAGTAGTATAGTTAGCACCAGTATATAGCCTATATACTGTCCCACTGAAGGACAAACGCCTCGATCATAGAAGTCATCGCTACTATGATGGAATGATAATGCGGATTGGTGATCACAAACTCGAGCTATGTTCAAAAAATTCGAAACCTACTTTTGCTCAACATTGCTAATGTAGGTAAACCTTATCTGTATGTACTGCTTTTGCATATTTATCCAAAGCTAAGGATTTAGAAGGCATAAAGGCATTACGATAATCTGAGTTACGTCATCGCCGACTCTGGCACAAGATTATGTTTTGTTTTTGTTTACCGAGTAACCATTAATGTATTGTTTAGATCGCTAATATTGAATCGTGAATTATAAAGCTTCGTTATAGTTGACGTGCGATTTAGTTATTGATAGAGTATACTAGTTATACATAGCAAAGTAAAGTATCAGCCTTTATACTGTCCCACTGCAGGACAAAGGCCTCCATCATAGAAATCAAGTCATAGGTACTATCATGGGATTAGGGTGGTTTTATATGTACCTAGATAATAAAATTTTAAGTAAACAGGGCAAGAAGTAGAGCAATTTGGTTATAGTTTGAGAGATAACGAAAAACCTGACTACAAAAATAAGACAAAGGAAGTTAAAATCAAATCTTAATATTCAAAATAGGTTTATGCATTTGTAATCTTTATTTGTTTTTAATGTTCTGTCCGTATAAGTATACTAGCTACCTACACATAACCTCACCGATAACATAAAATACCTCGGCTACACACCTTGAATCGAGTTATAAGTCTGCTTCCCTCTTTGCAACAGAGTTAGAAAGAGACGAATGCTGTTTGAACAGTCCGTTTTGCAATTTTTTCGATGTTTGTAGTAAAACGACTGGCGCGAAAAATACTGCGCATATAGTTTTGTTATTTACGCATCGAAAACGCATAATCTATAGGAATTTATGGTTTGCGATCAACTATGCTGTTATCTTGAGATAGCAAACTGCAAAATAAACTTAAGAGCTTCGAAATTATGTCAACAACTGCTACCTATGATTACTATAAATAGAATTCAAAAAATAGTACATCTAGTTTAATTAAGATTGCTCAATAGTAGTGGTGCTTACTTATGTACTACTGACTCATTCGTACTGACAAGAATTTGCTGCGTGTCTTAGGTAATACTAGTACATAGATCTGCATAACTGTGTATGTATAAATAGATCTAAATACCTGTTTGGTATAATAGCGTCACTGGTAGTACTGCCAGTGTTCTCGTTTCCTTGATTTTATAGATTTTTTATTATTTATTCAACTAAGGAAATTCTAACGAGAATACTTCGATCGAAATTATCACAAAGAAGTAGCAGTATCAGAATCTACGAAGGATCCACAAGTATATACCTAAATAGATATTATTAAAGCAATAAACACAAGTGTTCATCGCACGAATGTTTGTCCACAGTGGGAATCGAACTCGCAATCATTGGCGTATGAAACAGGCTCAAAAATACGCTACCAGGCCAAACAAAGACGCAAAGATTTATCTATAGTTATACAAACCGAAAAGGCGAAACACTAGCGCGATGGAATTGACGACCAGCGCCATCTATTGGTACAGAGTGGAACTAATGTCCCGAAATGAAGTAAGCGCGGGACAGCAAGTTAAATATAAATCATAGAGAGAAAAGAAAATGGCGTTAATGTAATCCCTAAACATGCCCAAGACTTTAATATTATTAACCACAAATAAAACTGTATTAGATAAAAGAAAACTTATATTAGAATGTTCAGACAATGAGTGTATTACAACAGGCGCCATCACGTTTATCGAATAACAACTTAAGACTAATATTTACTGCGTTCATCAACGCGTTGATATTACTTCCTTGGTCATGCATGGAATATTGCTTTTATAGTTTTGTTATTCAGCTTCATTCTCGTAAACATACTTAAAGAGGCATACATAGATTTGCATTCCAATGCTTGCTATTAAACTAATAAGCACTTCATTAGTACATATTTTTTGTTTCACGAAAAGGTATTACTGTTTTAAACTTATTGAAATACATGGCGAAAAGTAAATTGTGAGGATGACGCACATGCAAAGTACTTAACAACAAAAGACTGAATAATGTTGCCATTCTATAAATTGCAATGGGTTACATACGAGTATGTATCAGACTAATGAATATGAATTGTGTTATTTTTGGATAAGTCTGAAACGTTTTTTTTGTAGATGAGTAGGTATATCAGAACAAACATAAGGAACTGTCCCATATTGTAAATGAGTTATAAATTAAAGGTAACTACTTAAAAGTAACCTAATCTGCTAATGTCAGGTGTGTCTATAGTCTTCTACTAATGCGGTTCATTTGCAAAAACCTTGATTCTCAATTTGATTTTCTCATTTCAGCTTTAAAAGACCATTGATAAATAATAAACGGGTCAAGAGAACCATAAATACCCGACATGGAAACTCTGCAACAACCAGCGACAATCTGTTTAAAGGACTTCGTCCAGAACATAAACTCGTTACATTATGGTCGGAGGCTGTTTCGAAATCGTAAAGCTTTGTACAACATTGTTGGCGCCGTTCCATAGCCCGACCTGTATGCAAATGTGTTAGCAAGTGAAACTGCGTTTATGAAAATACTAGTAGCATAAGAAACATGTTTGACAAAGAATACATTGCACAAGTTAGTTGGAGAAACTTCTCATTCTAATTAAAAGGAAGAAAGAGAATCTTTTTTCACTATAAATATGGCTAGATCCCAACAACGGCATGAAGAAATAATAAATATGGTAGAGAGATACAGATATAGACATAGTCATACATGAGAAAGGAGAGCAGCTGTACCGTGACTGAAATGAAATTATTTTCGAAATAAATATCTGTTACATAAAATTTAAGGATTCAAAATCTTTAGATGTTAGATCAAGAGAAGATTTTTTAGTTTAAGCAAAGATGGAAAGGAATATTGATCAACATAATCTGTTTATATTGCACTGACTTCAAATTATCTACTCCTTGAAGTGCCGCTTCATTACTGAAGATTGGTCATCAGCTCTTTTAATCGTGGCATATTCTATGGCAAGCCTGATTACTTCAAATAGACAACTCTTTTGTTATAATGTTGAAAGAACTAGATTTATTTGGACTCAATGCAAAAAACAACTAGCTAGTTTTTGTTCAAGTAGCTTTATCTATATTCCTATGAACTATAAAGAACGTAATTATGCGCATATATTCGTTTGACCGGCGAACCATCGCCATCTTGCCTTGAGTAAACAAAACAACGCATTGTTTCTATGCTCGTTTCTCCTAGAAAAATCAAATATTTACTATAGAGACTTTTCTATTTCGGTAATTATCTTTGTATCTTTGCAGGCAGGATAAGATTTAAGCCAGCTTGATCAAATTGTAAAGATATGGATGTGAAAAACATGTTTTTCGGATTTCCTTTCGTTAAAGGCGTATTTTCATACATTTTAGGTATTACGTAATCTCATGTGTTAATTATCGCGCATTTATAATCTATTCAACAATAAGTGCATGTGTACTTCCAAAGTAAAACGTCGATGGCGCCATCTGTAGATCTACATGGTAAATTACTTAGCAAATATTATTCTCAGATGTAGTAAACACTATGTTTTCTTCCTACTCTTCAGCAAATATCGCTTACTAGATTACTTTACAAATATGTAGATATGTTTACGTATTCAATAACAAACAACTATCAATTTAAAAATTGTGTGTTACCTTTCAACCCCTGACAGCTAACGTTTAAGAGTGAAGGGTTTTAAGTCGTAACTCTAGTCCTAAATCTTTAAACTTACGTCGTAAATATTTACGGCACGAACTGTATTCACATTAAATATCTACCTACTTATAATAGTAGTTTCTTATTGCTTTCTAGTATTGGTCTGTACGAAACTACTTTTATATACAGACTACCTTATTACCTTGAGCTTTACTAAGAGAATTGAGCTTGGCCGACGCTTGGAGCCGACAAGACGCAAATCTCCATTGTACGAGGCTCTTAAACATTATTGGTCATAAAACAACGCACCAAATGTTTCTATCAAGTCCTACACGTTTTCCAAGACCTAAGTAGTTTTCTTTTTCTAAGTATCTATCATTACAATATATCTGGAAAAGCGAGTTGGTCGCTTGGCTTTAGATAAACCGAAAACACTAAACGCTTTCGCGGTGCATTTTAAACATCTAAAAGTCCGATACATTGCCTGTACCGCTGTTTGTTCGCGCTAATCTAGGAAATATACAAATCGAGTAAGTGAAACTTTGTTGTGGGCAACATATGAGTATAATTAAAATTGTAGTGGCAAACCTTATTTCTCGCTAACAGAGTTGCAAGTTTCGCTAGTACTCAAATCAATTCAGAGTTAGATTAGATCATGACGTGATGTTTATATGTAGGTACTGGGTATTGTATTGTTCCAAAATATACACAAAGCTGATCGTGAGTTAACTAGGAAGTTACATAGCGGAATTTGTATTAGCATTTAGCCTACATAGAGATACAATTAAAGCTACAGATACTAAGTGGATATAGATATAGGAAACGAGGTTCAAAGCGGTTCGATTGGATGCGGAAAGCAGAGAGATTGTTATTCAACTTGAGATTAGGAAAGGTCGAAATAGTATTACGATATTTGTACAAGAGGAAATATCTAAAGGTACTGGAATTGCTAAACTCAAGGAGAAGACTCAAAGAGTAAAAAATACATTTAGGTATTAAATATGATGATTGAAAATTGCAACATAGGCTAGTGTGAGGTACTCAGCAAAATAAAATTAAAGCTACATACATTGATTTTGAGAAAGCGTCTACAGACAGCCACACATTAGGTTACTAACCCAATGTATTTGACAGTAAGATGAGAGTCAATTGAAGAAATTAGTCCGTTTTTATACTTTGACATGTGGCTGTAAGTACCTACATTAAAAATTTCATCCAAAAATATAATATTAAAGATAACATTGAGAGAGTGAAAGAAGAAATTTGGATCAGAGCCAACCATTTCACGCGCTCATAGCATGTTGAGGTTTACCTGTTTCTCGTTGAATGGGTGCCAAACTTTGAACATTTTCAGATCAAAATCTATATCTCGACAATCTTTAAACTGTTACTATGGTAAATAACTAATATGAGATGACTCATCATCACGAGATGAATCATTTTTACTTGTATCTGTCATGTTCTTGTCATGAATGATGGACGACTGTTGAAAGCATTGCCTATTTTGGATTTGTATTGCTTTTCTGGAAGATTTCTTTTAGAATTTTTTAAGGTTTGCTTTTTTAAACTCTTGGTCACTTCCTGACTTTAAAATTTCAAAATCCTTTTGCACATGCCCTTCTGCGTCATGAATTTGACGCAACGACTGGCTGAGTAAACCATCCCTGGTCGATGACTTGTGTCGTTTGGATCCCTTCCAAAACTTCACGTGATGAAATCGTGACCAAATCCGAGTGGGATCCCTTCAATGCTCTCGTAAAGTTATTTTTAGCTGCTCTCTTTTAAACTTTCCAATGTTAGAATCATCTTTGAGCGATGAAATTTTCAACATAAATATTTAGTTCATAATCCATTTTGTTTATTGAGATATGGTTTTTGAAATAGAGATGTAGCATAACATGTTTCGCATTGTGAACTTATTTGACTTACAAGAAACAAATGGTTCCTTTGAAAATAAAATTGCATTCACCTAAGAAGAAATAAAATATAAGAACGTCAAAAAGCATTGTTCACATATGGAATCCGATTGTAATATAATACCACTAAAATAATTTATAATTCTTTGCTTCAACAACACGGCATTTTACAATTACTATGTTCATATCGCCCACTTTTTCTTAGTCCAATCTATTTCCACCTTTAAAACCATCGTTATAAGTGCTAATTTTTATTAAAACGCACGTGTGGACCGTCTGGAGGTGGGAGAAGGGTGTACGTGATCTACGTAACGTTTATCAATATGGTGTTCTTCAAGGCACCATATTTGGACCACAATGATAAACAACATTGTTTTTTTTTTAATTACTATTGTAAACTGACAGTGTAACAACTCTATTCGTTACTTTGTGATTAAATTTATGATCACTTGAAGGAAGTCGTATAATAATGAGGCAAATGTAGTAATGAAGTAAATGAGATCTCTGTAATAATGTCAACGTATCTTGTATTGTTTACTATTGAAATCCCAAATTGGAACATGTAAAAAGTTTCCGTTGGCCTTTCCATCGACTATCGGTCAATTGTGTAAGAATTACAAAACTGTTTCAAGATCAATACATAAACAAACACTTATCGTCATAACAACACAATTATATGCTTTGTTTCCAACATTGGAGTACGAGTGAACGATTCTGGAATATTCTTCAATGTTGATAGTTTTGTTAATCTATTTCTATTTGTTTATTTAT
Organism: Cnaphalocrocis medinalis; assembly: GCA_014851415.1. Taxonomy (NCBI): domain Eukaryota; kingdom Metazoa; phylum Arthropoda; class Insecta; order Lepidoptera; family Crambidae; genus Cnaphalocrocis; species Cnaphalocrocis medinalis. The sequence continues at coordinate 10,553,533 of CM026297.1, forward strand.
TTGATTATACTTCTGTCGATCTATAATTTAGTGATTGCTATATCTGTGTCTTTTGTGATGTTAATTTGAATATTCAACAAACAAGCAGATTTTTTCGTTTGTAAATTCAACACCATATTGATCTTCGGCTGTACAAAATTTCAAATGCGTCTTTGTGCCAGAGTTTATATATTCTACATATTTTACCATGAAATAATCATAAAGCAACAGCTTTATTTTTCTATGGCTTTACATTAAGTAGGACCAAAGCATGATGAAAAGTCTAGTTTCAGTTTATCGACATAATTATAGTTCCTTTGTTCTTTATTCGCAGTTTCCCAATACGTCACAATTCACAATAGGTTGTTATTTTTTTCTAAGTATACTCGACTAGGAACTGTGGAAATGTGTGTGTGACCTCTAAAACGGGCCCAACCGGTTTCCCGCTTGCTGAATGATTTAGATCGGCAATAGCTTGTTATTTTAGATCCATGTTCGCTAAGGCTTTTATTAAAATCACCAATTCTAAAAATATTATCATCATTCTTCTCCGTATTTGGTTATATTTTTATCATTGGTTGTCTTTAAATCCAAACATCTATTTTAACTTACTTACTTGTAAGCTTTATTATCACTAAAAATAGCTGTTAAGCAGAGCTTTTATATTCGTCATCGTAATACGATGAGGTAGGTTTATTGTTCATTTTATTATCAACCTTAGTTACTAATTGAAAATGAAGCGACTAAAATATACTTTAAATTTGAAAATTACTGCATACAATATTATTAGAAAAGTCAAATAAAAGTCACTAGTACCGTCATATCGCCAGAAATATCTATATCCTGAAGATAAAGTAGCGAAAAAAGTTGGCAGCTCTACTTGGACATGATAAACTAGCAAGCAACCTAATTGAGGGACAGGTTCTAGTTGCTGCAGTGATATAACACCAGGTTACCTATGACGAAGCCTAGGCTAACATTCTATATTAGGAAACTGGCTGATGTTATCTTGTTTTTTCCAACCGGGATGGCGAGACGAGAAATTAGCTACAGAAATAAGAGTAACCACTATCTCATAACGTAATCTGTTAACATCTTTTCCCTTATTTGGAAGCCAGTTCAGTATTGCATTTATGTGTGTTATTCAAACAGTATCTTGTACTATTTGTTTAAGATATAAATCGACTTTATTAACTCGTAAAATTGAAACTCGAGTTTTGTTCATATTACGAACAGGTGCAGTGTAGAATTCATTGCATGTTTTTGTTCAATAAAACCTTGACTTATTTTCGGTTAGAACGTAAACCTACAAAGGCTTATTACAAACCATGTCCTTACTTAACATTGGATATTGTTGCCAACGACTGACACCATAAAAGAAGCGAATTGAATACTTTTAAAATTGCTACGTAAGGTTTAATGTTCGTCATATCATGAGTTTCCTTGACACATAACGCGTAAGTGCACTAAGTGCTCATTTTGAGTCCAAAGTACAAAATTTGCGTCACAATCAAAAAGATCCCTGAAGATATGAATAATCCTCAGTGGATCCGGTTGGAAATCCTCCAAGCAACAAAAATGTAATTAAACCTAAGATAAGATTATAATCGAAATAACAATTAATGATTAATATATTATCAATCAATTCCATGCAAACATGTCAGATTAAAAGAAATATAAGGCAAAAACATTTCTAAAAGAAAGTAACGATCAAAACATCTATATTGATCTCTTTACAAAGATGAGGAAGATACGCTCAAAACGCGGTGACAAAAAAAACTATTACTATGGACATGATTTAAGAACAGTATGAATCTATAACACAAGATTATGCATTATTCTAGAATACATACAAGTTATTTTTTGACCTCAAGATGTCCTTTGCATAAGTTATCATCACAAAGTCTCGCTGTTACTAGCTTCTGATATTACAATGTTTTTAGGATTCCGCTGGCGATCAGTCATATACGATTATGTACTTACTGAGATATGTAAATTATGTGACGTGGATGGGCGTGTCGTTGAAAGGTTAAGTGTAAATGAATATAAGACCAGTAAGAATGGAGATATTTTTGTCAATATTAATAGAAAAATATATGAAAATATGAGACGAAGCCTTTTGTTTTTTAGGACAGCTAAAGAAGTCTGTGTTCCCTGATCATTACATCTAGATATCTCTAAGGCATCTTCTAGGTAAACGTCATCGACGCTTTCCATCAGGTGCGATATTGGTCAAGCCTTAGCCTAGAATCTTCTTTGGAAATACTGCTTATAAAGATATTATCAACATGTCGACGACCTTTTTTCGAGGTTACAATAACTTTTGACAGTATTGTAATGAAACGTTTTGTTATCTGGTTCGTTGACATTGCCCTATTATCAGTTATCAACAAACTGATGAAGTCCTGTTGCTAGTCGTTAGTCGGAAGATGGGTTATCTAAGTTCAAGCTAAATTGTTTAATGATGTCACTTCGTTAAGTAATTACTTTGCTAATAATGTTACATTTGACGCTTGCGGTTATATAAAGTATTGCAATAAAGATTTAATAATGTTTAATTTTACTGATAACCTCTAGCTACTTTTGGTTAATCGCAATATTCATTGTTTTTTTAAAGATACAGATTTAAAATGGTTTATGATAACCTTTACTTATATCAATATGCCCCAGTTTTTTTTTGCTTGATCTTGTATAATATTCCTAGATAAGAGAATGTATAAAAAACTATTTAGGATAAAATTGTATCTGATCCAATTGGAATTGCAATTTCAAAATAAAACTTAAGGTAAAAAAATTAATTGCTACAAAATCTTTTCATACGAAGCCTTCTACCACCATCATTGTTTTGCTCTACAATCTCGAATCAATATTTTTGTTATTAGAGCGAGTTAGGTTATGCCAGTACTATGATAATAGTGTAGAGGTTGAGAATGTTCAGATGTAAGCCAAGGTTCGGTTTCACGGTACACGATCGTGGTCTTGGTCACGTATTGCCTTACAATCAACACTAACAACCATTAAATCATACGAACAATTTATAAGGAAACTTAAAGGATTTAATATCGTTTTTATCCTTTCAGGTAGCCAAAATGACTAAGGTTGAGGAAAAGACGAAAAAATTTACTAAGAAAATATCTGGGAAAAGTCAAGATACAAATTGTTAACATAGGGCAAAAACTAGTCCTAGATACAATAACCTATAAATAAAAGTACAATCACTACTGTACTATAAATAATGCTGCTGAGCAAAGTCCTGCTTCATTGAAATAACTTATCAATATTATTAACTCACTTGCCAATTTATTACTTGAACAAGAAGCAATAGATAAACTTGAACTACCTATTGAGTTTCATTTCCGAACTTTCCTTGCCGGAAAGAAAGGTCAATAAATGCGAATTAACTTTGAACTTTATCAACAGAGAAAAAGTCCCAAGTTAGCAAACAAGTCCGGTTTTATCGGGAGGAAGTAATCGTGATACATAATTATAGCAAAGTACCAGGGCCACAGACACATGTAAGAGCTGTTCTCATAACGCTAAATACGCGTTGTACAACAAATGATGTAATTGAACCGATTTTCCCAAAGACAACCAAGCAAAGCAAAACTAGCAGAAGCAGTCTCCACAAATGACTTCATAAGATAGAACGTGCTTAGAGATTCTTTTCCTAGTACATTTTCCAGGTCATACTAGTGAGTTAGTAATTACGTTTATCATAATAAGTGGTTGTAGCTACGATACGACACACGTACCGTTTTCTAGTCGTTACTACGATCGCGAAACTGTGACGACATTATGATGAATGAGAATTAGTAATTTTAACTCCAGAAAACGTCTTGAGACACCATTTTTGCTGTACGTAACTACATTGTATAATTATTTACGTCATTTTGTAGGACTTCGGCAATTTGTGACGCGTTAGCGTTAGTAAGTGGTAGGTAATTCCTATCCCACTTTTTTGTTGAATCAAGATTTCCTGATTGACGCAAATCGTGTGCGGTAAATGCCGCAATTTAGTCTGAGAATGCTTCTGCTCTTTAATAAATACTTCATATCTGCAATACCAATAATTGGTATTACAATATCAGCTATTGTTTAGGTTCCACTTGACTATTTGGAAGAAGAATCGTCAATGTTTTACTATTTTAAATAGAATAACAACTGCGAGTATTGCGACCAAACTTCCTAGTGTTAATTACTATTTATTCTACGCTTCGACCTATAAATCTTGTTCTGTTTTCGTCGCAATTCAGACCAGTGGTTATTTTTATAATAAGATGATTTTTGTTTCACAAGTTTCATTATTATATGGTTGTCATAATATTTAAACATTTTGGCGACATCACGTAACTGGAAACGTGTTCCGCGAGAGCGTTTTCTGAACGATCAAAGTGAAAGTGCCTGACGGTGAGCTGTTGCTTTATATTCTAATTTTCATGCAATGCGTGTTCTAGTCACCTCTAAGTTGACTCTATTGGTTCCTTAAAGGGAATTTACAACAAATTATGCTGCACTAAACCAACTAAACTGCGTAACAACTGTTTTACGCCATACTTCCCAAACGTTCAGAAGACAATTTTTGATGTGAATAATTATTTCTTTAATAAAAATTAATACATGAGTGAAACAACGAGTCTTAACGCTGGCAGTGAGTTCTTCAAGACAACCTTTAGGCAGAAGAAAGAAAACAGCGTTAACTAGCTAAATATCATCTTCAGATCAATTTGAAGGACATTTGCAGTTGTCAAAGCAAATGCAATGTTGATGTTACTTAGAAGCATTACACTTAGAACAGTCTAGTATCGTAATTAATGCATTGTTGATATATTCACAGCTCCGAATAAGGAACACATTGTAACAATACGGGTTCCAAAGTGCGTTTTAACGTACAGTTAAGTATAAACAAAGCATAGTTTGACCGTATAAGCCACGTCCGTATCGGGCAGAGTAGGCACCTACGCCATGGACATGTATACTGTGACAAACAATGAGTTACCCAACAGAGGCCTTTTGGCCGACGACGTCACGGTACAAAGTCCGCCAGACCAATTGGAAAGTTCAACAAAATTTAATGGTAGCAAAACATTTTACAACTATTAACTGGAACTAATTTTTTGTGCGGCCAAACGCAACTATAGAAGTACCTACTCTTAGCATGGCTATAAAATTACGGACCTTGCGTAGGCACGAAGATGCACGCCTTTTCGATTACCATTCGTTCTGCATTTATACTTGTAAAGAGTTGTGAAATTTTATAGGCTAGTTTTTGGATGAGTCTAAATTTTGCAATGGCCTCAATACGATATCCGGGAAACTTGCTGACTGTAATGAAACATTTGCAGTTTGATGTGCAATAACTATATCATCATGTTCAATTTTATTGTTACAGTTTTCATCCAAAATAGCATCAAGTTCTTAAGAACCATTATTCAAGTCTACGCATAAATCTTTAGATTAGCAGATATGTATTTTTTATGGTTTACTTGGAGTTGCATTTTAAATTGTAGTAGAAATTGAATTATAGCAAATGCAGTGGGTTTAGTTAGATAGCTCAATTTACAAGTAAACGCAATTAAGTGGGAAGTGTCTGTATTACAGTTGATCCCATTGACCTCCTTACCAGTAATATCGTTAGAGACGTCTTGTTCTACTGAATTGAGTTAAATATATCCCTTCTCATTGGAGTTTGGACTCTCGAGTTTAGCGTGACCGTGTGTTTTCATCACTGAAATTCCGACCTTATATCACGTAGCGGAATGTTCAATCTTCATCTTTTATATCTTAGGTGAGATTTTATAGCATTCTTTAGCAATCCGTAAGCCGTTTCATAAGCTATAATCAAATTATTTTCAAGGGTGGATGATAATAGTATGTAACTTAGGTAATTAGATGTAATATGTAGTGGTTTTACACAGCTTATTATAAGGAAACGGAAGAGCGTTTTAGAATATCCAACAAAGGAAACTACACTTATCTAGTGTAGTTTTAGTCGCAGCGGTATCAAATGGTTTTCCGCAAACGTTACATTGTAAATGGCGTTATTAATTGTATCAATCTTCCGGATTTTTGCTCTGATGTAAATTGTAACTCTCGAGTGAGAAAGGCTGTGTGTGATAGTCGGTTTTTGGGTAAAACGAGATATATAACGTCGCTAAGAACGTTTCAACCGCCATTGAGTTCGAAATACAAACATTCCCTCAAAACATCTGAAACGAACCGTATGTTAACAGAGATAAGATTCACTTTGCTGTTACTTGTGTCAAGTGTTTTAGAGAGCGACTTGAGTTGCAACTGAGTGGTTCTTAGTTGCATAGTTATAGATGCTATTTTCGGCTGGTCGGCTTCAATTAAAGGTTGTCGGCGATCACGCCGAGCGCACGTGCGCGGGCGCAGCAAGCGGTACAGCTGTTGGGTTGGACTTTGGACCCGAGTTACAGTCACACCGGCACAATAACGCGTGAATAACGATTTAGTTTGGAGAGCTGGTATTATTCTTAGAGCTATTTATTCAGTGACGTCACCAGACTTATCAGTAAAACTAATATCGTTAATGATCCAATTATATGGATCTTCGTTATTATATGGGTTTTGCAAGTTAGGTAAGTCATACTGTAGGTATGTTATTTCACAATTATGGAGGTTGATTTTTCTCGCAATGATCTTTGACTTCGTAAATCATAGGCTTGATAGATGATGGTTAAAGAAAATGATGAAACATTAGCACAAGTCTTGAAGGGTAATTGAGTTTCCAATTTACTTGCGAAATATTGTGAAAACAGTTGAAATAATATCTTTCTCGATAAAAATTGTTTGCCTTTGTTATAATTTTTAAGATGGATTAAGCTCACGTAATTTCGGATCTATTTTGATCATTTAAGAAACTCATGACCCATGCAGTATTCCCTCTTTAGATTTTCGTCGTCGTGGGAGAGTCTGGGTTGAATTCCGACCGGTGACCTAGAACAACAGGTGTTTTCCTAATTCAGAGGGCCTGCATCGAAACGTAATTTACAATACGTTTCGATGATTCAGGATCTGGTGTAATAAAGCGAATTCTGTCTGACAGACCAGACCAACTGAATCATGGTTACATTTGTGCAGTTTTTTCCCATCCATCGTCGCCGGTCGAATGGTAGAAATATGCAAACAGTATGGAAAATATGCAGCGGTGTGTTCTCGGATTTAAACATACGTCCTTTTGTTCAAAAGGCGTACTTTCTAATCAACTTAGGTATCGTTGCTTCCATTCCAACAACAGTTGCTTCAATATTGATATTTTTCTGAATGTTCTGCACCGGTGCTTTCAACTTCACATTTATAGTCAGTTCACAGTATATTATGGGTAAAGGTTCTGTGGTACAAAACCCTGTCCATTCAGTTCTTCGAAACAACGGTTTTTAACTTAACCGCTTGTACCTATATAGTCATTTCCACACTACGGTTTAACTTAGTAAATTGCCCTAACCGGCATGTAATGCCTAGTCTTTTAAAACGTTTTAATGTTTACTATAATCAAACAAGGTTTTAACGAAGATTTTTGCTTTTAAACGCGTTTTAGAAAGATATTTCAGAGTTGCCTGTCTGACCGTTCATTATATTTAGATGACATCATCATTTTGTTTCACGACTTACATGAACATTGGAGCTCTGAATGGTCTCCAAAAAGAAAATTTCATGAAAATAAGTTCATAGAAAATCCGCAAAATGGCGGACGGCGGTTCTTAAATTGGAATCTATAGTTTTCGTGAATAAAATGATAAAGGTGCAGTTACTGAATGTTTTTGTTATGAAATTATGGCGTAACAAGACCTAGACATGTCTGTCTAGAACTACGAGTTACGCAAGTTTTACTTTAGCGAAGTTTAGCTTAGAATTAAGTTTTAGCTTGAAATCGCTAACCAAATTAGTACAAATCGTTTTCAACTTGTATTTTTGTCAATCATGATAATTTCTTAGTTTTTTACTGTCCCAAATTCATTCACATTCTTTGGAACACCGCCAAGTCACTTTTTTGGCGCCAACAGCTTTATATTGAGTTGGACATATTCTTCCATCATACGAGGCAAAGAAGTGCATTATCTAGGGCCTACTAACTGACCGTGACCGATATCTCTTGAGGTTTATTGTTGTTTATTATGCTCATTAGTTATTAATAATAAGTATTTACAAGGAATGATTACTTCATACTTATTATGACTGTTCTACATCGGTTAAATAGGTAAAATGGAATCTTTGTTGATGAAGGATACATAACATTGTTACGGTTAGTAAATTGATGTTTTGAGTCATTAATTGCATTATTAATGCACCAAAAACAGGTTAAAGTAAAATTTAGACTTGAGGCTTGCATTTGACTCCGCATTCATACTTTCAAATCATCACGGAGGTGAGACGTGAACAGATTGTACTATGCCGTTTGTCGGGTCCAAAGTCCACAAGGTAAGCAGTGACGTCGAGCGAACGTGTCTCGCTCAATGCTTTTGTAATATTACAACCTATTTTATTAAGTTTAACTGTTGATTTTAGCAAAAATGGAAGTCCAGAAACATTTTTAAGGTCGAGTAGGCTGTTTGGAAAGTTTGTTTACATCTAAATTAATTAAAAAAATAAGGCTTCCTTAATAAGAAATTAGAAAATGTAGCAAAGAAAATAAAGATATAAAGCTAATATTAATAACAAAAAAATATATAAAGGACTGCCTTATAGACAGAGTTTGTTAAATATAAATAACAAAATTGCAATGCATGCATTAATGACAAAAATCTAGGAATCTAGCCTTACCCTTTCAAGGCACTCCTGTCCAATGGCATTAGGGTCCGCCTTGACTTGAAGGATCACAGAATTCGGCTGACTGATTAACCACATTTTGAATAATTTTAGAAGAAAACAGTAAAAATTGCGAATAAATGAGGTCGCGGGCTGTTACTTATAAAACTCCACGTTAATTCACACTTTTTCTTATTGTTTATCTCACTCGCGTAAAAAATTTGTTTAAAAATGTCTTTCGTAATTCGCTCTGTGCAATGTTTATCGCGTATTCTTTATGGAAGTAAAACTGTGAATACTTCCAAACGACGGCCATACTACGCTATGTTTGCCTCCGAAATGTGATAAAGAAAACAGTGACGTGACGCCGCGCTCGTGGCCTGGATTCTGCACTTGAAATTGTACAAAGACGTGCTAATGAATTTGTACAAACATTGTCCATTACTGCTCTAATGATCATGAACATTTTCTTTAACCGTACAAACTGAGCAATGGACGTGTTGCTATTTTTGGACTTCACTCCTTACCACAATAACATGCCGGACTCGAGGTGGGGAGGTTATTTGCTATTTCACGCGTTATGTTGCTAAAGACAGAGATAGTGTTATTGGCGAGCATTCCCCCTATTCGTACAATAGTCGTAAATTATAAAGTTATTTTTGTTTACAATAAAAGCATTAGACGCATATATCAAGTATAAATATGTTGATTAGAAGGATAAATAATAAATTGAAAGTGAAAAATAACTCTTTCATTAAAGACGTTAGGCTTAGAATATAACTTCAAACTATGGTTAAAAACCGCTAAAAACGGCGGATTTTGAATAACCCGCTTTAATATACGTCAAATTGGCATTTTTATGACGTAATAGTAATGACGTTTATGAAAATAAAATGTTGCTAGCTTACGTTGCTAGTCTTTTCAATGTAGGTATTCCTATTTTATTTCTAACTCTCCACTATATAAAATTCTTGGCAAGAAAATCTAAGATAGACAGTCAAAATAAAAATATTTTCCTTTATCATACTATTATTTAGCAACTTGATTTAAACATATTATTTATACTTAGCACCATCTATGATCTCAAAAAAGAACTTCTATATAAAAACATGTCAATAGCCGTTCCATTATACGAATTTCAACTCTTATATAATCTCTCTTATATAAATACTTTAAAAAAATGCATAAGCCATGATTGTTATTTTATACTGAGGTTTAATGTCTTAAGTTTTGTTTCTTATTTATTAGTATAAATTTGATGTAAAAATGATTACATTCATGCATTTGGATCTAAATTGAAACGTGTATTCCGTTCCATTTTATGCATATTCGAGCAAGCACGAGCCGATGACAGCGCCAATCGTGACAACATGGTGGTACTAAAGTAATCATATGACTTTCGTCGCAATCTCGCCTGGGTCTATTGATTCGTGTCGCGGTTTCCATTCTCACTCGACATAGTTTTTGTGTGTATCAGAAATGGCGAGTCAGACACAGGGAATCCAGCAGCTGCTGGCCGCTGAAAAACGCGCGGCTGAGAAGGTCTCCGAGGCGAGGAAGCGTGAGTATTTAACTGCGTATTTGGCTACACCCTAAGCAGACCCTTGATTCTTCCAATAAATTGAGGCAATCAACTGTTAGTTAGGGACCTTCCTATGGTCAATTTGTAAGTTTATCCTCGAAATTGAATATGATTTAGGTAAATCTAGATAATAGTTTTATGTTGTGAATCGATTTAAAAGTAGGTGGAGTGGTTTCATGACCTCACTATCTAAGACAAACATCTTTATTGATGCTCAAGCCTAATTAGCAGTTGATGAAGACCTTTTTCATTATTGGTTGTTGGTTTTGAAATGTATTATGCAGGTGTAATATCATATGATCAGATCTATTCATCAGAGATAGCAAACTATTATCTACTGAGCCAAGAAGTTATAGTCAAGGACATACCCTGTACTATTGGTGTTTGAATGTAATGTATAAGTTTTTAAGTGGTTTTCTGGGATCTATTTTGGTAGGGTGGTATTTCTTTGCTCTCTAATTCTCAAAATAAAAGAAACTATTTGTTTAATTAAAGAATCAGCTGACTTTATGTTGGGCAGATGTCCTGTGTTATTTTATCGTCTATCTCTCTTACTCTCTCATGTGACAAGACAACAATGTTTAGTTAAGACTTTGCAAGAATTAATGGCATAGCTAAATCTAAATATAAGCTATATGGGTCATTTCCATACTGTGGCCGTCTTTTCCATGTTTCTCAGTAATTGACATCAAGATCTTTAAATATATCTACTTCTTAGTATTTTTTTTATAAAATAGGCCTCCTATATTATCGGTAAAGGTTTCAGGACTGCTAAAGTATTGATGTCTCGTTGAGATTCAATCTAGATTACCCATATCTAGATTGAAAAGTACCACTAATGCTCATAAAATACTTATACACTTACTGAACAACCGATAGTACGGGCAGCCGCACATCAGGTTACTACAATCTGTCAAATTTCCTCAGTTGATATTGAACCAAACACGTTTGACTAAAGTGAGGTTTGATTGAAGAAATTTGACAGATTGTAGTAACCTGATGTGCGGCTGTCTGTTCATAATTATTTACACTGCCATATTTCAATGCTAAGTCATGTCAATTATGTAGCATGAATGAAGTCCTAAAGTCAAGTTTAATTTATAATATTTTATGAAAACTATGATTGAGGTTTCTAAATAACTACTGATAATGACAGTAGCTATTATTATACTACGGATCTGTTATTTGATGAAATAACCTTTCAATATTATGCAATTTCTTTCACCAACAATGCTCTTATACTACCTACAGTAAATAAGTTTTATTTATGAGTCTGGTAAGGTCTACTATAAAAATTATTAACAGTGTTACTTTTATAAAAGCATATTATAAAATTCTTATAAGATTCTAATAAGCTTGACAATAAAATATCGAGTCTTATACCAATACTATAAGGTTCATATTTGAATGAGGTAGTATACTTATTAGTGCATTAGGCATACATTGTTTGCTATTGTCTCTTTATATAATTTTATTTATTTGTTTTACAGGGAAAGCGAAACGCCTAAAGCAGGCCAAGGAGGAGGCTCAGGATGAGGTAGAAAAGTACAGACAGGAACGCGAGAGGCAGTTCAAGGAATTCGAGGCCAAGGTAAATTGAGAGTGTACTCCTTTATAAAAGGCTGGCACAGCATCAGCAATCTCTCTGATCTTGCGGATGTTTGTGGGCGGCGGTGATTACTTACCCGATAGAACTTTGAAGACCGGTGTGAAGCAGCATCTGTGCTGTGGTTGGTCGAGTGAATGACGGTTAAAAGTTGGCAGCGCACTTGTGTGTGTGTAGAGTCTACTGGTGCTGCAGGTGTCTATGGGTGGCGGCAATCGCTTATAATCAGGTGATCCGTCTGTTCATTTGCCACCTAACGCAAATAAAATAGGTTTCCTGCTTGGGCGTTGGCCACCTATAGTTTAAAACAATGGACTAAACCAATAAGAGTCATCATCTTCTCACTGTCATTCTCAGTTGTGTCAAATTGGTTAATCTCACAATATTGCTCATTTCTGTTCACAGATATTACTTGTACAGATGACTTTCTAAATTAAATTTTCATGATTTTTCCAGCATATAACATATTCGAACATAGCTGGGGTTTGTGATCACCAATCAGCATTAGGCAAGCGTGGTGGTTAAGCCATGGGATTACCATCATCTTAGCGATCGCTTGATTTCTATGATGGAGGCCTTTGCCCTGCAGTGGGACAGTATATAGACGATACTTTACTTTTACTTTCCACTCTTCCAGCACATGGGCACACGGGAAGGCGTGGCCGCTAAGATCGACGCCGAGACCAAAGTCAAGATCGAGGAAATGAACAAGATGGTCGCATCACAGCAAGAGGCGGTATGTATCTTGACGTTTTAATAAAGAAGAAAAGATTTCATTACAAGACATACAATGAAGAGCTTTTCATGGATAGTCAGCCACACATCAGGTTACAACAACCTGTCATATTTCCTCAATTGATATTCAACCTAATGTGTATGACAATAAGATGAGAGTCGATTGAAGAAATTTTACAGTTTTGTATACTTTGATGTGTGGCTGTACGTACAGCAGTCACAGAATTAACTGCACACTTCATAGTGGTACAAATTTTAGTGACACGGTTTCTGGTTTTGCTCTTTTAGTCAGCGTAATTTATAGCCAGAACAGAATTACATTTTATGCTGACGTCAATAATTTTTTTTGATAAATTGTGGAATGCCCTGTCTACAAATTACCATAATAGCTACTTTTATAAACAATTTGACATGTCAGCAGTAATGGACTTGATATGTGTTTGAAAAGCATTAGGGTGCGTTTCCACAGAAGCGGAGCTGCGCGGGGTTGAGCAGAGACTTATAGAAATTGACCAATCACATTGCTCATCAGAGATGGGGTGTGTATTTTGAGCAACATGATTGGTCAATTTTTACAAGACGTGTCTCGCTCAACTCCACGAAGCTCCGCTTCTGTGGAAACGCACCCTTAATCGCTGACTTTTATTTTTAATAAATTGTTTTGTTTTCCATTCCAGGTGATTCTAGACATCCTGAACCTGGTATACGACATCAAACCCGAACTCCACGTCAACTACCGCTTAGATTAAGCGAACGTAACTTTAATCTGCTGCATTATTTGCGGTCACACAAATATAGTCCTTAATGTTACGGTAATTCTGTTTTTAATCGATAGGCACAAAGCGGCAGTGATTGTTGAAGCGTGTACGCAGCTGTCAAACTGACGTTTGGCAAAAACGCGGGAAAACAAAATGGCGACCAGAACCGCTGTATATATTTAATTAAAAGTTTGCTTTGCTTCCATGTTAATCAACGTTGAAAATGTAATTAAATAAGTGTGAAACGATATAATCAGCTCGATATCATTCCATTTTGAAAATCCGCTAAAGAACATCTATTTATAAATAAATAAATTATCTACTCTTTAAATTGTATGTTATTCAATGTTGTATGTTGAATAGAAATTAAAGTTTTAAAAAGGAAATATTTATAATGTTTTTATTTCTGTTCTGTTACAATGTAGTTAAATGGAAGCTGGTGTGTACAGTATTAGAGAAAATATATTATTGATGTATCGAAATATTGTTTCATTATAAAGGCACGGACTGAGGTGCTTTGATGGCCGTAGTTCTGAAACAGAAATACATTTAGTTAATAGAAATGTTATGGAGAAAATGTAATTTATTACCTTATTTACAAAACTGTGGAAAGAATTTTCAGAATCTGTTACAATCTGTTACATGACATATCATGTTACCACAACCTGACAATTTTCCTCAATTGATATTCAACCTAATGTGTTTGACAGTAAGATGAGAGTCAATTGAAGAGTTTTCATAGTTTTACTCCCTTTTAATTACACAATTGAGTTTAATATTCTTTACACACATCAACATTAGAACATCAAAGTTTAGAAGAACACCTGACTATATAAAAGTACACATTTCTATAGATTTTATTCTGAGGTCAGTAGTTGGACCACCCTGTATAATGTGGAAGAGGGTAAAGGTGGAAGAAATGAGTTCACACACGCAAGAGGGCGCGGTGACTCACACGGTGGGGCAAAGAAGAAAAGTGGAGCGCTGTGAACTATTGATTTTATCGTGAAAGAATCACGCTTTGGCATGAATGGACCGGAGTAATACTACGGCCACATAGAAGACCGGCGTGAAGCAGCTCCTGCGCTGTTTAATTGAGTTAGTGAGGGCACCGGATGCCCAATTGGGGGGAAAGGGGGTTAAAGGTTGGCAGCGCAATTGCGACCTATTCCTATGACCAGCCGGGCTGACATGCGCACCACGAGATAATTTGTCGACACTCTTATTGTGTCGGCGCAAGTTCTTTCTCGCTCACCTGACTGAGCGATGAGCGGGATAGAAGGATGCGCTCTCGCGAACGAGTGTCGACAAAATTTTGTCGCGGTGCGCATGCTAGGCCTACTGGTTGGAACATCGATATTACCGTAACTGAATCTTCTTCTCCTCGAGTCTCTCCAGCCACTGCGCAGCCACGCCGACGCTGGAGAACACCGCCGGGTGGTCGGGCTGGTCGCAGCGCCGCGAGGAGAAGGACAGGATGCCCACCAGCACGCCGTCCATTATGGCTGGCCCGCCGGCGTCATGCTGGAGAATGGTGAGGTGAGTTTTTTACCCCCGACGCAACGACCCGGAATCTCAAGATTTTTAACTGGTCTCTTCTAACCAAACCTAACCAATATTTTTTGTTTCACAGAGTTTTTTTATGTATTTAAGACAATCAAGGTGACCTCATGAAAGGTAAGCGGCCGTGAGATCCAAAAATATGAGATTGAAACGCACAAAAGAACAGACAAAGTGTTGAGCCTGTCACTCTCACCCTGAAGGCCTGTGGAGATGCCGTTTCGTTTCAGTTTAGTATGTAAGTAATATCATCACAAATATTTTGGTGGGGCTAAGGCTAAACACTGACCAGCTAAAAAATCTTAAAATTCCTGCCCGAGTTGCCCCCTAAGCCAAAAATAAACCTCCCCACGGAAAAAAGGTGGAAAGGAAGTGTCTGTCTGTGTGTATGTTTGTGGTATCGTAGCTCCGAACGGGTGAACCGATTTATTTTTTTGTTTGAAAGTTATACCTACATAATAGTCGGGTGTGTCAGATTAGATGGCCGCCACCACAAAATGATGAATTTCATATTTCTATTGATTCAGTAACTTACATTGCAAACGTTCTTCGGTATTGTAATGTAGCCTGCGCAGAAGTTTCCCCGAGTTACTAGTTCCCTGGCAAACAGAAAAACATTTTTTACTTATTTTAATGGTTGTATTCTTACATTACATCCTTCGTATATGTACGTACAGGGGCACATCAGAGTATACAAAACTGTCAAATTTCTTCAATCGACTCTCATCTTACTGTCACACACATTAGGTGGAATATCAATTGAGGAAATTTAGACATGGTGGTGGGTAACCTGATGTGTGGCTGACTGTACCAATCATTTCGTTCTGAACAATATTTTGTTCTATGACTTTTGGAACTTTCACAAAAAACAATTGACTTAGTATCATACAAAGTTACAGTTACGTGACTTGTTCATATGATGGGGAGTGGAAAATTTCGACGAATTTTCTAAAATCGTAAGAAATGTTATGTATTCAGAATGGTTGGTAAAAGACGACGCTTTACAAAGGTTCACAAAGAATAAGGATACAATTACCCCTGTAGTGAGTGGTATCGTCTTACAGACTTAAGAGTCCTATACATCAAAGCATTTTTAGTTACGTACCTGCCATAGACTTCTTGACAGTCCGCGAGATATCAAGGGATGCGGCAATTCACCCTCTGCAGGACACATGTTGCCACCTTCTCCACCAAACCGACCTAAGTTTGAATAGTAACACAGTAGATTATCACAACTCAATCAAGCAAGTACCGTGGGAGAGCAACGCTACGGCATGAATGGCCGGCTTGACCGTTGTCATACCACGGCCTCACAGGAAACCGGCGTGAAGCAGCGATCCGTCTACTTGTCTGCCATTTGGAACACAAGGAAATATTGCTCAGGCGCTTCGTCACGCCGGTCTTCTGTGAGGCCGTGGTATCACTCCGGTGGAGCCGGCCCATTCATGCCGAAGCGTGGCTCTCCAACAAACATAGATAGTGTGACGTCACAAGTCTAAGGTATTTTTTGTATGCTCTACCCTCTTTTATGACGATAACTTCGCAATTAGTCAACTATCGAAGTCAGTCAAAGCCACGGTGACTCAATAAAAACTCGCTGTTTAGCGTTTTATCGACCTACAGATTCTGTCGAAACTACTTTTTACATGGTCTAGCTATATAAGGTTGTTGGCAAGCCCACAGTGCACCCTGAGTCCCTGATAGATCAATGTATGGTAAACTACATACCATAACAGACCCCCATCCCAAGAACGTGATCATCTTGTCCACAGGCACCATCTTCTCCTTGGAATAAGGCAGCATGTCCACCTTCAAAGTCAAAGCATTTATTGAGTTTCATGAATGATACAAGGTGGAATAAAATTGGTTATAGGCTAGCACATCATAAGTAAATAACGCACTTAAAAATTCATCGACGGATTCAGGTGGTATTCGAACCCACAACCTTCCGCAGTCCGGGTGGCTGTACTCCGATTATACAAACCGAACCCCTTACTAAGCCGACGAATTTCGTAAGTGCTTAATTCGCCATGACCTGACGATAGTCTCATCTAATGATTAGACTATCGTCAGCTCATGGCGAATTGGGTATTGTAAATGTGGTCTACAAAATATTGTAATGGAAACATTATTGCAAAAATTTGACCACCAGTTAAGATGAAACTGCTAAAATAAATGTAGCAAATGCTGAGGCTGTGCCTTGTTGGCCGCAAAATATCACCATACATACCATCGTACTACTATTGACGATACATACTATGCTGTAATTACTTATTTTATTTAATTTTGTTATGTAATTTGCTTTTGTGGCCAATAAAAGTTATCTATCTAAACCCGTCGATGAATTTTTAAGTGCGTTCAAAGAATTGCTATAACCAAAATAAAATTATAGAATACTAGTGGCCCCCTCTCACATCGCTTCGGGACCGTAATTCAGAAATGAACCAATAGATGGCGCTGTGTTCAATTACATCGCGCAAGCATTTCGTGTTTTCGGTTTACCTATAAGCCTTGTCGTTGTCTATAGAAGTTATCTCTTTATAAATAGTATAGATCATGTTACCTTTAGCCCAGGGGATCCAAAGCTCATGTTCTTATGCAGCTTCAGGACCGCGAAGTTGAACTCCAGCGTGTGCGGCTTGTAGTTGGGGTGGAAGAAGATCTCCGTGACGCGCAGGACTTCGCCCCCGGCGGTGGCGTTGCCGGATCCCACGCGGACGCTGAGCATCTTCACGTATTCTCGGAAGAAGCGGTTGTTGTATTGTCTGGAGTGGAAGGAGGATTTTGAAGGTTTTTTTATGAAGCAGATGGATCACCTGATGGTACAAAGGGATTGTCGCTGCCCGTAGATACCCGCAACAAGTTCAGTGCGCTGCCACTAGTAGGTAGGTCTGTTAACCCTTTTACCTTTATTGAGTGATGCAATAATGGCGTTAGTCGTCCCTGTTTTTCTCCGCTATTTTGCATTTTTCGCTGACTTTGATTTTCTACCATAAAGAAGAAAGTCTAAAGAAGCACCTATCAAATAACAAAAAAAAACCCACATCTTTTGTGGGGGTCTTTTGTTGCTGGTCTGCGCTGCGTCCCACAGCCAGTGGGTTGAGGCAAAGATCGGCAAACATCACCTATCCGCTCAGCGACCGACTGCGCAGTCCAGCGTAGCCGGCCACGGATCTGGCTGGTGGGGCAGTTTTTTGGAAGCCTGCAGTTACTTTCTTCCACCTCGCCCTGCAGCCAGCAGGGTGTGGGGTTATCGATGCGGGCGTCACCCGTGACGCCCGCATCGTATCGGTGAGAGCTTTGTAGGAGAGCAGTGGGAACTGCCCCTGGGGCTCTTAGCCCCGGGCGTTGGTTAGAGGCCGTGCTGGCGTGCCTCGCTGTCGATGGGTAAGACGCGGTGTGACCCCTGCCTTGCCCGAGCCTTGGATAAGCCGAGAACAGCCCCAGGAGTTTTAGTTGGTATGCCTTTTGACCGGCCTAAGATTAGCTGAGAAAGGCGGTGACATCGGCCCATTGCACTACGGGGCGGTGGTATTTTACCTGAGTCACCAAAAAAAAAAGGTTCAATATTTGTACTTAAGGACCTTTAGGCACCAAACTTTTGGACCTAGAGGTCTACTTACAGCTGAAGACAGTGCGCTGCCGTCAGCACGGTATCCCGGTCGATGATGACGGCGCCGCACCACAGCTGCTTGTTCACCAGGAGCGCTGCCATGAAGGGGTAATCCTGGATGGAGGCGTCGTCATCTGGGTTGTACACGCGCCGGTAGCGGCGGTCCAGGGGCGGGTACGCGCGTTCTGTCACTGTTGGATGGTAAACGTATGTACATTTTTGGGTAGGTAGGTAAGTATTTTATGAAACTACTGGCCCGCCCTCACTTCGTCTCGAGACCAATAGATGGCGCTGGGAGTCGATTATATCGCAGAAGTGTTTTGGTTTTAGGTTTACATCGATTTAATAATTTCAGCGCATTATTCCCGGTTACGTTGCTGTAGTTGGGGCCAAAAGTACCCAAGATTTTCCTGGTGCCTCGGAAAACACGTCCAGCATCCAATCTCCCTTAGGTCGTGTCACACTGGTGTCCCATAATCGAGTTGGGTATGAGGTTAAGTTTTCAAGCAGATGTTCATGTTACTAAGTTTATTGCGTTGCGTTCATGGGTGGAGGCCACATAATATTTTTATACCTAAATAGGAAAGTGGAGCGATGCGATATGATTGATTATTTATTTACTTACCAACAGGTGCTTGCTAATAATTTAGGTACATTTTTACTCGCGAGAGTTTGAATAGGGAGTACCCAAATGTTTGCGCACACACTTTGGTCACTATAAATATTAATAAAATATTCCTGCGTACGCGGCTGATCGTTTAGATCGGCGGCCATAGCCGAATCCGTTGGAGGGTATTACTTAATACTCAATAGTTTATTGCGTTCCATAAGGGTACAGTTACAAGTTAACGATATATATCGGAAATGGGTCTCAAATTAATAACTCGTGACTGTACAATAGTAAGATGGTAACATATTTTATTATATGTTAGGTACTTACACACATGGACCCTGTTAGGACACAACCAACTACTTACATGGTGGTTACCACCAACCAACCACCTACCACCACAACCTGGTGGTTACTAACTTACCTGGTGGTTACCAACTTACCCGGTGGCTCGACTAGGTAGTTGCTCAAGTGCCGGCGGTGGTTGGGGAACTCGATCGGCAAGCCTTCGTACTGGCTTTCCCGTCTGTACACGCTTTTTCCTCGTTTCGGCGGCGTTTCCTCTATACAAAGACATCTTTGAGTTTTACAAAAAAGAAAATACTAGTGGCCCGCCTTCGGGACTAATTTTACTAATAGTTTCAATCTTTGCCAATAGATGGCGGTGGCTGTCGATTACAATATGGACAGGAGTCCATATTGTAATCGACAGCCACCGCCTTCCTAGCCTACGCTTCGTTTGAAGGATCAAACGAAGCGTGAAGAAGCATCTCGCGGGCCAGTATGGCAGTGCCAACGGATGTGATGCCGTGCCGTCGCGTTGTAACTGCAACGTGGGCTCTCCACTTGCTTATCATCAGGCTGACTGAGGTGAGCCAATATACTGAGCCAATATAAAAAAATATACATCGCGCAAAAGTGTTTTGACTTTTCGGTTTGCATAATAATATACGAATAGTATTTTTTTTTTCCGCGACCCTCGCGGATACGGATACCTACCGATATACGGAATATCACGGCTAGGCACTCGTAAACACGGATTCACAAGTGCCATTAGTCACAAGTGCGCTGACCATCAGGTGATCCGTCTGCTTGTCTGCCACCTAGCACATAAAAAAAATAGTCTGCGCTTTATAATAAGGGGACTGACTGACTGACTTTACTTCTTTAAAAGGCCGGCAACGCATCAGCGACCTCTCTGATCTCGCAGATGTTCATGGGCGGCGGTGATTACTTACCAGCGCTGACCCGCTTGCTCGTTTGCCGCCTCTGTATAAAAAAACTGACATCAGGTGATCCGTCTGCTAGTCTGCCACCTAGCACATAAAAAAAATAGTCTGCGCTATAAAATAAAGGGACTGACTGACTGACTTTACTCCTTAAAAGGCCGGTAACGCATCAGCGACCTCTCTGATCTCGCAGATGTTCATGGGGCGGTGATTACTTACCAGCGCTGACCCGCTTGCTCGTTTGCCGCCTCTGTATAAAAAAAACTGAAGTCTCTATACACTTGCCTTCTTCGGAGGTCTTCTCATTATCGTCGGAGGAGGACAAGCTCGAGCGAGGGTTGCCGTGGGCTTCGCTTTGGATGCTCAGCCCTAATATTGCAATTAAAAATATCACAGACTTCCGATTCGTATCCATTTGGCTGGTTATATTTTTAAAACTGCTTTAGGATTTTCTATTTGTATAGAAATAAAACTTATGGTTGTTTTATATTGTATATTTTTTATGATCGATAAAAAAAAGTGTAGGTAAAATAAGAGTTTCTTGAAATAAGATTAGGTACCTACTCTCTTCCTTATACATACGTCTTACCTTGAAAAATGTTTTGACAGTTTTTAGAGGATTTGCTACATTGAGGTGTTATAACGCGGGCTTCAAACTATGAGGCGGCGTATTTCAACCTAAGTAGCGCTAAATCCTAGGGCACAGAATACTTAATAGTACAAGTCCAGAATGCCCACTTCTAAAAACCGTTTATAGAAAAATAAAGGCTCAGGCTACCATAACACAAAGTTGAAATCCGGCCGCCCAGCGTTCAACACCTACAATTTTATTATTCATACCTAGAAGTGCGTTCTCTTTCTATCGCACGCAACTGTCGCGCATGCGTCGCCGCTCGCTCGTGATTTTCTACTGACTGGCCCCTCCGGAGGGGACGCCGCATGCACTTGCAAGTTTGATACTACACGCGGAGTGGGACAGGCCTGCCTAGGGTTCAAACCTCGCGAATATGTTTACATAATTAAGGGGCTACACGAATGAAACTAGCGCCGCCAACCTATTTACACTGATTGTGGCGAAAATACGACATTTTTTAAGAAAGCAAAACATTACAGACTTAGATAAAAGTAAATTGAATTTTTCAAGATGCAATACGATATATAAAACACGCGACAAGTAACAATAAAGTTCATTATTGCTAAAAGTGGCCGTTTTTAGCAATAATGAACTTTATTGTTACTTGTCACGTGTAAAAAATATTGTTTTGCATCCCGAAAAATTCGATTTACTTGGATCTAAGTCTGTAATGTTTTATTTTCTTCAAAAATATCATATTTTCGCCACAATCAGTGTAAATAGGTTGGCGGCGCTAGTTTCATTCGTATAGCCCCTTAATTGCCAAAAAATAACGGATGTTCTTAAATAAAACGCCAAAAAACAATGATTCCAAAACATATTTATTTAAAATTTGCAAAAAGAAATGAACACACCTAATTAAATTAAAAATTACGTAAATATCT
The DNA here is from genome assembly GCA_014851415.1 of Cnaphalocrocis medinalis. Taxonomy (NCBI): domain Eukaryota; kingdom Metazoa; phylum Arthropoda; class Insecta; order Lepidoptera; family Crambidae; genus Cnaphalocrocis; species Cnaphalocrocis medinalis. Next base: position 10,575,489 of record CM026297.1, read on the forward strand.
CTATAGAAATCAAAGCGTTTTTCAGAAAAACGCAACTTCTTTAACCCCAACTTTTTGATGGTCCTCTGAGTTATTACTGGAACAAGAAAAAGAAGTCAATATATATTTCTTTAAAAGGCATTTAAAAGTTGGCAGCGCACTTCAACTCCACATTATTTTCTAAGAGCAGCAGTAATCGCTTACAATCAAGTTCTGCCACTTATCACATAAAAAATACTTTTGTGTTAGGTAGCAGACGAGCAAACGGATCACCTGATGGTAAGCGATTGCCGATGCCCATAGACACCTGCAACACCAGGAGTCACAAGTAGTCTCACCTTGCCCTTAGATTAGGTTAAGTCTAAATATCGACCCATTTAGCGCTATAATTTGAGCGCCGCTTGAGACCTAAGGGTCGAGGGTTCGATTCCCGCGCCAACATAAATGTTTGTTGAAGAAACAGATATTTGTGTTGGGTCTGGGTGTCTGTAATCCCTTCGTTGTTTCTGGTTTCCATAGCACAAGGGAAAACCTTAGTTTGGGACCAGAACAATCTATGTCATGTTGTCTCAATTTATTATTTATTTAAATTGGTTTAATTATGCCAGCGTATTAAGTAAGTATCTAAAGTAAGATCTTAACATGATTTACCTTCCATCGGTCATTGTCGTAGTCCCACTTCGAGGAGATCCCGTCTATAGGGTTAGTGCGGATCTCCAGCATTCTCCGGAGCTGGGCCTTCTGCGGTCCCTTCGCCAGACTGGCTGGGAGCGGCTCGTTGACTGGACAGATTAAAAAATATTAGGTTAGGGCACAGAATACTTAATAGTACAAGTACAGAAAGCCCACTCCTAAAAACAGTTTATGGAAATAATGACTCAGGCTACCATAACATAACGTTGAAATTCCGACCGCCCAGCGTTCAATGCCTACCATTATTCATACCTAGAAGTGCGTTCTCTTTCTATCGCAAGCAACTGTCGCGCATCCGTCGCCGCTCGTTCGTGATTTTCTACTAATTGGCCCCTCCGGAGGGGCCGCCGCATGTACTTGCAAGTTCGATACCTACACGCGGAGTGGGACAGGCCTGGTTAGGGCCCAATTTGAAGCCAAGCCGGAGTACTTAGCCCTCTCTTTCACACGCGCTGTGAAAGAGAGGGCTAAGTGAATGTGAGAAGTATTCTCATTTGTTATGTAACCGCTTCGTTATAACCCACAGCATGGGAGAGCATATTTCCATTGCAGAGCAAAAACTTGAATAATAGAAATCAAGTCTAAAATACTATGATAGGATGGATGGGATTAGGTTTAATCACCACGCTTGCCTCATGCGGATGGGTGATCAGGTGATCACAAACTTAAACTATATTTGAAAAATTCGAAACATTGTATTTATCTCCATTTGACGAGAGACCAGCGTTTTAAAAATTGTAAAACCAGATCAATTAGTTCCACGTGTTTTCCCAGGCGGAACTTACTACCTCTCGTCTGCATTATATACTTTTGAGCTCAATTGAGCCACGCAATTCTTTGTGCTACGTCTACGACTTTAGATATCCTGCGGATCTCATCATTTCTGACACGATCACGCAGGAAGATTCCGAGCATAGACTTTTACATTGCCCTCTGAGTGACTTTGAGCCTTCTTCAGCGGCCCATTATAAGCGGACAAGTTTCGGTTTCGTATGTCATCATCACTGGCAACACACAAGCATTGCCGCAGCCGTGGCAGGCCCCCCAAAAGGTGGACCGACACGCTAGTGAAGGTAGCGGGAATTCTTTAGACGCGGGTGGCACAGGACAGGATCTGTGTGGAGAACATTGGGGGAAGCCTATGTCCAGCAGTGGCTGAAATGTGACTCACCGTAGTAATGGGCGAACATAATGCCCCAAAACCCGAAAGAGGCTGTGATGAACACGGCGCCCAAGATGGCTTTCCACTGTCCGGTCGGGTGCTGGAACTCGCTGAACGTCTGACAGAACGACGCTCGGTA